>OY755243.1:22989253-23589253 GCA_963576725.1 Azorinus chamasolen
CCCGGGGGTCATGATTTTAACAAAACTGATAGAGGACATCCTTAGGTACATTTCTGTGAAATTTGGTTGAAATCCTCCCAGTGGTTTAGGAGAAGAAGTCATTTGAAATAAAAGTGAACGGACAGACGGACGGACGGACGGACAGACGGACAGACGGACAGACGGACGACGGACGACAGGCGGTCACAATAGCTCACCTTGAGCCTTTGGCTCAGGTGAGCTAATAACACAGACTGTCTTATGTGACTCCCTGTCTTGTGTGACCAAATTCTTTGCTGACTGCCACTGAAGGTCACATAAGACAGTCTAGACTGTATTTTGAAAGCGAACTGGAGAGAAGCGAACTGGAGAGAACCCATTCTTTAGAGATGAGATGCTACAGATGGGCCTTACCTATCTCTTATGAGTGAAGAGGTCTCAAGTAGGGTCTGGGCACTGATTGGCCCCTTTGAAGAGCTTCTCACTACAGTTAACCCTTTCCCTCATATAAAAGCCTTTTCACGCATTTGCAGAGAATATAGGAGCCATCAGATCAGGGTCTGCTCTGTTTGCTTTTGACATGCATGATATAGATCTGATTCTACAGTTTTTGTTAAAAGCAAAGAATTCCATTGAAAAGTTTACATTATATAAATTGAGCTAATAAAAACATGAATATTGAACAGGGAAAGGGTTAAGAAATGGAAGTTAAGAAGTCTCTCGGCCTTGTCAAGACAATCCTTCAGGTAACCGTTAACCCATTCCGTCATATTGACGCTTTTGCAAAAGTCACCTATTGAAACCATTGTGATAAATGGAGCATTTGCTCCTATAGGAGCAAATGCTCTATTTATCACAATGGTTTAAAACTACAAAATTCTAAAATTTTACTTTTCCCTATTAAATGCTACTTTTGGGTAGATTCATTCAAAGAGGTTGGGTTTAAAAATAGCCTATGAAGGAATGGGTTAATGGAACAAGAAGGCAAGGAGGACAAAGGAAGGAATCAGGAAGAAAACATCAAGGAATGGACAGGTCTGAGTTTTGCAACATCTCAGAAAGTAGTGGAAAACAAGACAAAGTATAAAGAAATTGTCATAAGTCAGCTAAGATGCCACTATGACCGATTACGTTATGGGAAAACTGAAGTGAAGAAGTGATTTCTAAAGAGAGCTGGAAGAAGCATTATTTTGCAAATTGCAGGAGACATCAATTTTTCCAGATAACACAAACTTGCTTAGTCTGTTGTAGCCACTTGCCTGCTCAGTGCCTGTTGAGTTTGCTTATGAAATTATAATAGATCCGACTACAGTTTCTACAAATAGCAATACATGTACAGTGATTAATCTAGGTCTGCGTCCTGCGTCAGAGACGCATTAAAATAGCAGAAAACGCATCATTCTGAAGTGTAAGCGTCCTACAGGACGCATTAAAATATGGTTGCGTGTAGCCGTTGAAGTTAATTTCACGTAGTGAAACTACTAGAACACCGTAGCGATATCAACATCCGACTGTTGTATGTATTTTACAACAATGATTTTGATTGGCTAGTATGCAGCAGGATGTTCGTAGTGAGCCAATGAAAACGTTCCTTTTAAAATGGCAGTGCGGAAAGACCCCGGATAATCCAAGATGCTGCTATCAAAAATAGTTGCTAAGATCGACTCAAATCAAACGATGTTTTAGGTCAGTTGTGTCCCAGTGACATGATTTCAACGTTCGTGGATCAAAATAAGGCTCCCGAATCCGATGTAATGGAGGAAAATAACGACTGTCAGCTTAAAGAGAGAAAGAGCTCTGACCAAAGTGGTTGGCGACTTACTCCAAGTTGACTTCTGTTAGGCAACGGATGGTCGACTTGATTTCATGTTTTGCTGCATATGCGACAAATATCAGTCCAAACATTGCATAGTAAATGTACACACTATCGAAACACTGTCGAAAATATCACTTTGTTGCTTCGTGCCAGGTAAGTAGTCCACACATGTGTACTCTGAACGGTGGTATCGATCTACTTTCGGTTTTGACAATATTCGACATCCATGCTGTCTTAACCCTTTCCTTCAAGTATACGTGTTTTCACACATTGACAAACAGAGTAGACCCAGATCAGACGGCTCCTATAGAAGTTGTCAGAAAAGGGTCTGCTGTTTGCTAATGGAGTTTGATAGATCAGTTTCTTTAAAGTTTCTGAAATGTCTACAATATTCCACCTTCCATATTTGATTATAACTACGTTTTCCATGAATATTCACTAGGTACAGTACTGGTACTTGGTATAAACAGAACAGGGAAAAGTTAACAGCTCATTGATGAGACTAGCCAGGACTATAATGCAATAAATGTTCCAAAACTAGAATGTAACTGCAGAATTACGATTTAACATCAGTTTTCTTTTAATTTTATGCTTTGGGACTCATCAATTTAGTTTGGGACTCATAGTTTTCCTGTGGGACTCATTGTTTTCAGATTAGTGAGTCCTGGGACTCATGGTTCAAATTTCTAGATTAATCACTGCATGTACTTCTGTGTATATATGACATTATAAAAATTAAGCTAATTTTCACAATATCATTATTTCTTTCATAAATATTCAATAGGGCAAGAGTTAAATCTTGATATAGGTGATTTCATGGAAAGTTGTTTGTTTTCCCAAAAGGTAAGACTTCTCAGATCGGGATACAACACCACTTCTGATACGGTTCAAACCTGCTACACACTGAAGAAATAATTATGCTGTCTCGATGTATAAGAAATAACTGTAAAACTTGCCACATACAATTTTTGCTGACTAAAACTTACTTAGCAAGCAAACAGATAAATTTTCTCCTGCAGACATTAAAATGCCTCCAATATTTGCAAAGAATGGCTCACTTCCATCTTGGACAATCTAAATTTCCCCCTAGCCCAAAGATTACAATTCCAATAAGTCGATCTGACATAAATAACTCATTCTCCTTCAGTCAACATTTCTATAATCATCTATATTATCCACTCAGTAAATACCAGTTATCTTTTCTGCTTGCTCCAATTCGAGGGCTTGGTGCAAAACTATTGTAACTCCTTCACTTTGTGAAGGAGTTACAATAGTTTTGCACCAAGCCCTCGATTTGGTCTTTGAAGAAAGCACACAATTTCAATTAACCCTTCGGATGCTGAAGACAAAAATTATTAATCAATCTCTGATTTGTTGAACTGACTCCTGATTCAATCAAACTTCTGAGAAACTGTTGAATAGGTGTCAAACAGCTTGAATCCTGATGAAACATCTCGTTACTTGGCATCTCATTTGGATCCACGCTGTTTGCAAATGAGAGTCCAGACAAGCCTAACATGAACAGAGTTAACCTAGTTATGCAACATTCAACAAGTGTCCCAGAAGCAAGATTTTTTAGGTTATCTGGATTATATAGATCCCGTTACAAAAAAAGAAAAAAAAAAGAGCCGCGTGCAGCGCCAATGCTCGTCTGATTTGGTGCTTGTCCACTGCATACACTTTTCCTCAAAGAGATCTACCAACCAATGAAATTTCATGTTGATACCTCTTATTCGTTTTGATTAATCAGCTACATTAAAGTTTTTGCATGCTGTCGCCAATGCTGACTCCAACGCCTACAACTACGACAACGCCTACAACCCAGTGATCTCATTAGCTCGACTTTTTTCTTCGAAAACAGACAAGCTAAAAATTTGACTTCACTCCAAGAATATTCATGTACAGAAAATTATGTGAACAGTAATCTGATGATTTCTTTTTAAAATGGCATATAACTTGGTAAAGTTTGGGGTAGAAATTGTACAATCAGATCTACATTATCCAAGAAGCAAAGAGAGCAAACCCTGATCAGATCGCTCCTGCAGGAGCTGTCCAATCTGGGTCTACTCTGCTTGCAAATAAGTAAATTTGCATCTTTATCAAGAAAAACATTAAGCTGAAAAAGGGCCAGTACTAACTAAAGCTTTTCCTTCTCAAAATGCTATCAAGGCATGTTTCTTCTCAAAGTGTTATTGAAGGCCTTTGTTTCTTCTCAAAATGCTATCAAAGGGCTTTATTTCTTCTCAAAATGTTAATAAGAATACATAATAAAACAAGACGTGCTTGTGAAACACTATGCAACAATTTGACCTTGATGTATGACCTTGACCTTTATACGTCACCCCTTAAAATGTTCGCCTCCATAAGTTGCACATGCATGCCAAGTTTTAAGTATGTATATGCAATGGCTACAAAATTATCGCCAACGTTAAAGTTGTCCTCAAACCAACAAACAGATAGACAGGGCCGAGTCAATTGACATTTGCAAACAGTGAAGACTCAGATCAGAGTGCTCTGCTAATCCTACAGAAGCCAGATCAGGGTCTGCACTATTGTCATACAAAATTGTTTTAGCAAAGTGTAACCATTCCCTACTAAATGGACATTATTGTCTAACAACATTCAAACATTCCACTTTCAGTATTAAAAGAGCTAAAATTGGTGAAGAAGACTCTAGACAGAAAGAAGGTGATAAAAATTGAAGAGATGTCTAGACGGCAAGAAAATACAGTAATGATCTAGCAGGGTCTCATGGGTCCCATTATGGCTACACATGTCAAGTACTCAGACTAATATTGTTTTATAAAGCATGTATCAGTAAGTTAATTCATATTATACCGGTAGGTAATGCATATAGTATGGGCTGCTTGTAGATACGGACGGTGGATGAAAGCTGAATTTATCATAGCACTGAAACGTTAACCCTTTAACCTTTTCTTCTGAAGGCTACTTTAAGACCCAACCTCTTTGAATGAATCTACCCAAAAGAAGCATTTACTAGATTTCTTATCAAGGCCTGCTCTATTTGCTTCTGATATCATTTGGATCTTTGGTCATACAGTAAAACCTCTCTATAACGGCCACTAAATTGTGTTAATTGTAATTTAGGGCAGGTGGGTGCTTTAAGCAGCCACCAGCCTTTAACCCTTTCCTCCATAGGCTATTTTTAGATCCATCCACTTTGAATAAATCTACCGAAAAGGAGCATTAACTAGAGAAAAGGATTTTTTTTAGAATTTTGTAGTTTGAAACCATTGTGATAAATAGAGCATTTGCTCCTATAGGAGCAAATGCTCTATTTATCTCAATGGTGTCAAGAAGTGGTTATTACTGAGGCGTAGAAAGGCGTATCTATGGAGGAAAGGGTTAAATGCGAGAACCCAGTAAATTCAAATATACATGTATATTCAAGTATATAAGACCTTTGTAAACAGTGTAGACCCAGATCAAAGGGCTAACTCAGGGAGCCTTTTGATCAGTGTCTGCCCTGTTAGTCATAAAAATAGTTTTCTTGATACATTTAGATGATGTTTTTTTGTATAATTATTAATATTCAGAAAGGGACTGAGGACCCAGTTTTAATTATTCAGTAGGTCAAAGGTTAAGCTATAAATTCTTATAAATTTTTCGGTCCAGTTATGAATGAACAATTTTTTTTATCATTAACCATTTACTCCATGAGTTAAACCTTACCCTCATATAAACACCTTTTCACGCATTTGCAAACAGGGTAGACCCAGATCAGATGGCCCCTGTAGCAGCCGTCTCATCAGGGTCTGCTCTGTTTGCTTATGGAATTAAATATATCTGGTTCTACACTCCCTGCCACAGTCAGAACTTCCATTGTTAATAGTGATTTATAATAGTTTGGCCCATTAATATTCATGATGTCATTATTTCTTTCATTAATATTAACCCTTTCCCTCATATAAATGCTTTTTAACATGTTTGCAAACAGAGTAGACCCAGATCAGACAGCTCCTATAGGAACTGTCTGATCAGGGTCTGCTCTGTTTGCTTTTGACATGATCTAGATCTGATTCTACAGTTGTCCTGAAAGCAAAAAAATCTTTGAAAAGTTAATTTTAAAAATTGAGCTAATATTCGAGATGTCACTATTTCTCACATGAATATTGAACAGGGAAACGGTTAAACTGGGAAAGGTAAACTGGGAAAGGATTAAACAGGGAAAGGGTTAAGCAGGAAAGGATTAGACAGGGAAAGGGTTAAACAGGGAAATTGTTAAACAGGGACAGGATTAAGCAGGGAAAGGGTTAAACAGGGAAAGGATTAAACAGGGAAAGGATTAAGCAGGGAAAGGGTTAAGCAGGGAAAGGTTTAAACAGGGAAAGGGTTTAAACAGGGAAAGGGTAAAACAGGGAAAGGGTTAAACAGGGAAAGGGTTAAGGCAATATGGCACCAGTTTGATAACTTTAAACCCTTTCAGTAACTGTATGGGAAACAAGTCACTAATGTTCTTTGCCAACAGTGTAGACCTAGATCAGAGGGCTCCTAGACAATCTCATCAGGGTCTACACTGTTTGTCATGTTGCAATTTGCTTTTAAAATATCTGAATATTCTCAGTAAGCCTGACCTGTTTGGAATTTTGGAAAAGTTCATTTGAAAATTCAGTGTTGAAAGGGTTGAATTAAACTGGTATAGTAATAAATAGTGTAGACCCTTCAAGGAGTAGTTTGATCTGGGTCTGCACTATTTGCTTATGTGTTTCTGTCTGAATTCTTAGACTTATTAACCCATTGCCTCATGTGCTATTTTTAGACCAGACTTCTTAATCTACCGAAAAAGAAGCATTTACTGGAGAAAACAATTTTTTTAAAAGTGTGTAATTTTGAAACCATTGTGATAAACAGAGCTCTATATATATTCTATTTATCACAATGTTTTCAAAAAGTGACTTTTACAGAGGTGTAGAAAGGCGTATTTCTAGAGGAAAGGGTTAACCCCTTCCCTGTTCTATATTTAGTAGAAATTTCAATACCTACTGATTATTCATGGACAAAAATAGATACATGTATAATGAAATACATACGGAAAGTGGAACACTGTAGCCATTTTAGAAAGTAAAGAAACAGATCAATCTATCAAATTCCATTAGCAAACAGAGAAGACTCTGATCAGACGGATCCTAGAGGAGCCATCTGATCCGGGTCTTCTCTGTTTGCAAATGCCTGAAAAGGCATTTATATGAAGGAAAGGGTTCAGATACACCTCTTATCCAGGGTTTTGCAATGCATTAATTTTTTTGGATGAGTTGAACAGACTTATCATCAAGCTGAGAGCTATGAAAGAAACAGATATTAGGTCTCAACAGTAAAATAACCTGCTATAATAGCTAAAAGAACAGCAAACACGTATTTTACGACAAGGATAATTCCTGCAAATCTCTTCCAGTCTGATGAGCAAAATCATGATTCATGAAAATGCACTGAGATTTACCTTTAGCCTGCAGAGTAAATCATGTATTTTAACCCTTTACTCCATGAATATTCATGTAAATCATGAATATTAACTAGATTGTTTTATAAATGCACATGGACACAAAAATGTTTGGCCATGGGCAGAAACTGTAGAATCACATCTTTATTATATCATAAGCAAACAGAGCGGACCCTGATCCTATAAGAGCCGTCTGGTCTGGGTCTACTTTGTTTGCAAAGGTGTAGAAAGGCGTATTTATGGAGTAAAGGGTTAACCCTTTCTTCAATTGCTCAATCTTGAGAGTGAAATAGCCAATCAGTGAACTCAGAATGAAAGCCTTAACCCGGTTCAGTATATATAAAAGAAACAATGAATATTTATTAGCTGAATGTAAACTTTTCATGGATTTTTTATTTTTTGCTTTGACAAAAACTGTAGAATCATATCTATATTGATAATGTCAAAAGCAAACAGAGCAGACCTAGATCAGACAGCACCTACATGTTTGTATGCCATTAAAAAAAATTCAACTCATGGTGTCATTATTTCTAACATGAATATTCAAGGAACAATGGATTAACCCATTCCCACATAATAAATTATATGACATCTCTATAAAAGTCACTTTTTTAAATCATTGGGATAAATAGAGCATTTGCTTCATAGGAGAAAATGCTCTATTTATCACAACTGTTAAAAAACTACACAATTCTAAATGTTTCCTTTTCTCTAGTAAATTCTGCTTTTTGGTAGATTTATTCAATGAGGATGGATCTAAAAATAGCCTATGAGGGAATGGGTTAATGCAAAGAATATTACACTAATTCTCGACAGTTACATCGTAACATGCATTTTCACAATCAATACATGTCCCTATATCTGTGACTAAGGCAGAAAACATCAAAGAACAACATGGAACCTACAGTCAGAAAAGGCTTGTTTGTAACTCCTTACTCCATTAGTATTCATTTATGAATTTATGACTCCATGAATACATACTGACCCTTTTCTCCATAAATAGACATGTCTATGCCATTGCAAACAGAGTAGACCCAGATCAGACAGCTCCTGCAGGAGCTGTCTGATCAGGGTCTGCTCTGTTTTCTAATGAAATTTAAATAAAAGAAAATGTGTCCATGGGACACTGATGCCCTCCGCCGGCAAACAGGAAGTAGATGAACGACAGACTTGAGAAGGGGAAACACGGTACAACTCACTATGACTATGCTTCAGACCAAATATCAATTGATTGCAGCTTACACCAGCGAAAAAATATTTTATGAAAGTTTTTGTCATCAAACAATCACCAAAATTCAATCAAAGTGTCGGCAAACAGGAAGTAGATGGACGACAGACCTGAAAAGGGGAGACACGTTACAACTCCATATGATAATGTATCAGACCAAATATCAAATCATTCTACCTTACACAAGCCAAGAAACCCTTGATGAAAATTTCGGATGTACTGACGATTGTACGTACGTACATTTACAAGGGTAAAACTTAATGCCCCTGTCGCCTAAAAGCGGGGGCATAAAAATTACATTCACAAAAAACCTATATGCTAAACATTACTGTAACCACACGAAATTCTATTATAAAATTTAAGGTTTCATAATCATCAATGTCTGACTACCATTTTGTCTCAGCCATGAATTCAAGAGCAGGAAAATCTGGCAGGAAAATCTGAGCTAGTTTCCTGCCAGAATTTTTGCGCCTTGAAATTTTCCATAGAGAAAAAAAATTCAAGAGTCAAATATTTATATTCATATAATAATAAAGTCTTACATTTTAAAATCAACTTTATATGAAATGTGGTTGTGAAACACTATGTCCCTTTGACCCTGATGTATGACCTTGACCTTAATAGCCTAATATTGTTTGCCTCCATAAGTTGCAAATGCATGCCAAGTTTGAAGGATGTGTGTTGAATGACGACAAAATTATCGCCAATCTAAATATGACCTGTAATTTGACCTTGATGTATGACCTTGACCTTAATAAGTCACCCCTAAAAATGTTTGCATCCACAAGTTTCACACATGCAAAGTTTTAGGTAAGTATATGCAATGGCTACACAATTATGCCTATTGTTAAAGTCTAAGGGTCAAACCACCCAAATTTAAGAATGCCGTGTAATCACATTGGCAACGCAGTTAGGTGTGATGGGTTTTACATTTATAAACTTTAACAAAGGTAACTAATGTTTTAGCGTGCTTGTGAGCTTGGTTCATGTAATTTGAGTAATTTTGCCACATCAAACTCAGACGTCAGTCTTTAACCTTCTGAATGCTAGAAAATGGCAGTTGAAAACAGTATAGACTCAGATCAGAGGACTCCTAGAAGGTCTGCACTATTTGTCATTCAAAGACCTCTAGCAAAATCAAGCCTTTCATATTGAATGGACTCTATAGTTAACCCATTCCTGCATATTGATAAATAGAGCATTCACTCAATGGGAGCAAATGCTCTATTTATCACAATGGTTTCAAAAACTACACAATTGTAAAATGTTCTTTTTCTCTAGTAAATGCTCCTTTTCGGTATAATTTAATCAAAGAGGCTTGGTCAAAAATTGCCTATGAGGTAATGGGTAAAACACCGATGAGCCATTTCACTTTGAATATTCAGGCATTTAAAGGGTAAAGACAAGGCATACAACAGATTAAAATAAATCAAAGAAAAAATCAAATGAAGCCAACTAGAATTCATTATGACCGCATTAATCAAGACTAGGCTTAAAAAAAAAATATCTAAGAGAACACCAAAGTTATGCAATCGGCAGCAGGCAAAGTGAGGGCACACAGGAAATTCAGCTTTGATTATTTTGCTTTTATGTTGGTCTAATTGTTGACATAATGATCATTCCTTGCCTCCTGGGGTTCATAATAAATTATTGAAGTGTGAATGATGTTATTGCTACTTCCAAGTTCATGGCCAATTTGTTTGTTTTTATTATCCCTTTACTCCATGAATATTTACGTAAGAAATAATGATGTCATGAATATTAATTAGTTTATTTATATAATGACACATGAACACAGGAATTATTGGCCATGGCAGAAACTTTAAAATCATATCTATATTATTTCATAAGCAAACAGAGCAGAACCTGATCAGACTGCTCCTATAGGAGCCGTCTGATCTGGGTCTTCTCTGTTTGCAAAGGCATAGAAAGGCATATTTATGGAGTAAAGGGTTAACCCTTACTTCAGATACACCTTTTCACACCTTTGCAAACAGAGTAGGCCCAGATCAAACAGCTCCTGTAGAAGCTGTCTGATCTGATCAGGGTCTGATCATTCTGTTAGCTTATAGAATTATATAGGTTTCTGCGTTTGGTGTTCATATGCCATTATACACAAGAGGGCCAAGATGGCCCTTAATCGCTCACCCGATTATCATAGATTTAAGATTATTGCTGGGTAGTCCCAGGATGGGGCCAATACTGACCTAAGGGAACAATGTTGATAGTGGATCATGAGCAGTGGTTCTGGAGAACAAGATTTTCAAAGCTAAAAGATTTTCAAAGCTTTAGAATATTGATTTTATCAAGGCAATCATTCTGACCAATGAAGATAGGGCTAAAAATGTGACCTCTAGATTGATTTGACCTAGTGACCTACTTTTTGATCCCGCCCAACCATGATCAAACTCAAACTTGATATCGTCAAGACAAACATTCTGAGCAAGTTTGGGGAAGATTGGGCTAAAAATGTGGCCGCTGGGGTGTAAACAAGATATGACCTAGTGACCTACTTTTTGGCCCAACTTAACTCGCTTTCAAACTCTTCCAAGATTTTATCAGGACAATCATTCTGACTGAGGTTCATGAAGATTGGGCTAAAAATGTGACCTCTAGCGTGTTCACAAGGTCTTCCTAGCATTTATCTAGTGACCTAGTTTTTGACCTCATGTGACCCACTTTTACACCCATCTACGATTTTATCAAGACAATCATTCTGACCAAGTTTCATGAAGATTGGACAAAAAATGTGACCTCTAGAGTGTTCACAAGGTTTTTCTACTATTTGGCCTAGTGACCTAGTTTTTGACCCCACATGACCCACTTTCGAACCTGTCCAAGATTTTACTAGGACAATCATTCTGACCAAGTTTCATGAAGATTGGGCTTAAAATGTGACCACTAGAGTGTTCACAAGCAAATTGTTGATGACGCATGACGGACATTCAAGTCTCCCAAAAGCTCACCCTGAGCTTTGCTCAGGCGAGCTAAAAATTTAACAACAGAAGCCATTCAGTATGGAAGATTTAAAATAGATAATATTGAATGACAAACTGTGCTGGCCCTGATTAGGACTTCTCTAGGCTTAACCTTTTCCCTGTTTGATATTTATTCAAAATTTCTACAACTCATGAATATTCACGCACAGAATCAATGAGATTGAACATGGAAAAGGACTTTTTCAGTTGTGGAAACTTCATAATCAGATCTACAAATGTCCATAAACAAACAGAGCAGACCCTGATCAGACAGCTCCCATAGGAGCCGTCTGCTCTGGGTCTACTCTGTTTGCAAATGCTTGAAAAGGCGTTTATATGAAGTAAAGGATTACACTGTTTTCGCAAATGTCACTTGTTTCCCCCCATGTAAAAGGTTAAAGGTAATCTGTCTATAAATAAAGTGTTTTTTTTTAAGATATCTAATAACCACTAAGATATTACTATTTAGACTATTTTACGACAATTTCCCAGAACAACTGGTATCGTAAAATGCATTTATAAATCAATAATAATGGCAAATATCGCCACTCGAAAACATATATGAAACTACAATGCACACAGACTCTGTCTAAAACACTGGCAAATAACATTGGCAACATCAATACTTTTACTTACATCAAACATTCGTAATGTTAAGTAATTGTTCTTCAGTTATTTCCACATCCAGCCATTTTTCATCTACCCTTACCGTGCTGATTATTCATGCAAGAAAAAACAAGGGCATGTTGTATTGCTATGCAAGACATGAGTCCCCCACCGGACTGAAAAAAACCTCCACTCTCCCCACCCCACCCACCCATGGTGTGGTTGACCATGGTATATATACATGACCATCTGAATGGTATTAGTACCTACTTTCATACATTGAATCAGTAAATAAAAAGTTATTGTCCCGACAAGAAAATATGAAAAAGGGGAGTAACTCCAAAAATATTGATGCTAGAGTTATTGCCCTTGTGCATGACACTACATCTCATCACGCTTGTTCCATATGAGAAGTTTCAAATCAATTGAACCAGTACATAAAGAGTTACTAACTGGACAAGAAAATATGAAAAGGGGAATAACTCCAACAATATAGATGCTAGAGTTATGGCCCTTGTGCATGACACTATCCCTCATCATGCGTGTTCCATATGTGAAGTTTCAAATCAATTGAACCAGTAGAGAAAGAGTTATTGTCCGGACAAAAAAATATGAAAAAGGGGAATAACTCCAAAAATATTGATGCTATAATTATGGCCCTTGTGCATGACACTACTCCTGATCATGCTTCTTCAATGTGTGAAGTTATAATGAATTTGGCCTAACTTTGTAGGAGATATTGCCCGGACACGAAGTGTGACAGACGGACTGACAAGAAAATATGAAAAAGGGGAATAACTCCAAAAATATTGATGCTAGAGTTATGGCCCTTGTGTATGACACTACCCCTCATCATGATTGTTCCATATGTGAAGTTTCAAATCAATTGAACCAATAGATAAAGAGTTATTGTCCGGACAAAAAAATATGTAAAAGGGGAATAACTCCAAAAATATTGATGCTAGAGTTATGACCCTTGTGCATGACACTAGCCCTCATCATGCTTCTTCAATGTGTGAAGTTATAATTAATTTGGCTTAACTTTGTAGGAGATATGGCCCGGACAAGAAGCGTGACAGACGGACGGACAGACGGACATGCTAACGGATGGGTAGTTGTGTGACTTTTTCCTTTGATCTTTTCTTGTGTGACTAGTCCCACAAGAAAAACTATTTTTGGCTCTAACTTTGGAAAAGAATGATCTGGAAGCTAACCCTAACCCTAACCCTATGTCCCACAACTGGCCAGGTTAATGTCACAAGAAATGGCCAGGTTAATGTCACAAGAGATGGCCAGGTTAATGATTTTACTTGTGGGACTAGTTAGAAAAAGTCACACAACTACCCTTTGGTGAGTGCGGACGGACAGACGGACGGACGGACGGACAGACGGAATCGAGCAAACCTATAGTCCCCCAACCGGTAACCGGTGGGGGACTAATTACATCATGAATATTTATTTGCTGAAATTCTGTAATAGCTTATGTACACAACATGTTTTGGTATTGGTGGAAACTGTAGTCAGTCAGATCTATTGTAATTTCATATTTATAAGCCAACAGAACAGATCCTGACCTGTAGGAGACATCTCATATTTGCAGAAGTGTGAAAAAATGCTTACATAAGGGAAAGGGTTGAATTTTTATACACCTATGCAAACATAGCAGACCCAGATCAGATGGCTCCTAAGGAGCCGTCTGATCAGGGCCTGCTGTGTTTGCTTATGATATAATATAGTTTTTATTCTACAGTTTATGTATACAGGATTTATTTACGTTGGCAGATACTGTAGAAATACAGAAGCAAACACAGCAGACCCTGGTCAGAGTAGCCATCTGATCTGGGTCTACTCTGTTTGCACAGGCCTGAAAAGGTGTTTATATGAGGGAAAGGGTTAAACAAACTAAAGTTTATTTCCATTTTACAGACTTCTAAAATGCACCATTGCTTTTAACCCCTCTCGTGCTAAAAAAAATGTCTCTTTAATCTCTTGATTTACTGAACTTTTTCACTGACCTCAGATTCAATCAAACTTCTGATAAACTATTGACTGAGTGTCAAACAGCTTGGATCCCGATGAGACACCAAGTTACTCATCTGGCTCTAAGCTGTTTGCATTAATGCCGGTCAAGACTTATAAGCATAAAAAGAGTTCAAACGAAAATATGATCTGAAAAGTTTACGAAGCCTACAACTGTCAAAAGTCAACCCTTTACCTCATGAATACAGTAGAACCTGTCTTAAGTGGCCATCAAAAAGGTCTAATTATGGGTCTGTAAGGCAGGTGGTAGTTTAATGCAGGTCAAAAGCACCTTTTTTTTAAACCTCCTATGTTCAGTAAATGAATGGCAGCTCTATGGTTCTTCTATAAGACTTCATGACTTTATGAATATTAATAACAACTAGAATTATCACTAAAAGTGATTGAATACCCCTACTCAGCTGCCTTGATCGCAAATCAAACTAGTTTTTTCAAACTTGTCCGAGATTTTATCAAGACAATCATTCTGACCCAAGTTTCATGAAGATTGAACAAAAAATGTGACCACTAGAGTGTTCACAAGGTTTTTCTATTGTTTGGCCTAATTTTTGACCCAACATGACCCATTTTCAAACTCATTCAAGATTTTATCAAAACATTCATTCTAATAAAATTTCATGAAGATTCGGCTAAAAATGCGACCTCTAGAGTGTTCATAAGGTTTTTCTACTATCTGAACTAGTGACCCAGTTTTTCACCCTACATAACCCACCTTTGAACTCTTTTTTGAGATTTTATTAAAACAATCATTCTGACCACGTTTCATGAAGATTGGGCTGAAAATGTTACCTCTAGAGTGTTCACAAGGTTTGCCTATTTGACCTAGTTTTCCACCCCATATGACCCACTTTCAAACTCTTCCGATATTTTATTAAAACAATCATTCTGACCAAGTTTCATGAAGACTGAGCTGGAAATGTGACCTCTAGTGTTCACAAGGTTTTCCTATTTGACCTAGTGACCTAGTTTTTGATCCCATGTAACCCACTTTCAAACTCATCTGAGATTTTATCAAGGCAATCATTCTTACCAAGTTTCATGAACATTGTACTAAAATTGTGACCATTAGAGTGCTCACTGTGCCAGCTTGTGCCACGGACATACAGACAGACTGACCAACCGATACACCGACTCCTATAATTATACCCCCTCTCAAACTTTGTTTGCGGGGGTATAATAATTCTTATTCTAGCATATGAATGCAGGAGTCTTTGGCCATGAAAGAAACTGAAGAACCAGATCTATATTATTTCATAAGCACACAAGCAGATCCTGATCATATGTCTCCTACAGAATTTAAGCCATCTGATCTGGGTCTCAACGGTGTGAAAAGGCATCTGTCAGGTAAAGGGTTTAAGAGACTGTTTATAATATCAGGTCACTTTCATAAAATGTACCTGACACCATTATGGTCCACTAATCACAGACTAGACTAGTCTTAAGGATGTAATGAGTTAAGATTATAGTAATTTTACTGCTTCTAGACAGACATCTGCTCCATCTTAACCAAAGCCCAATAATCTGGAGACCGTCAGACAATATTTTGCCCATTAGTAAAACTATAAACATTAAACATTAATACTTTGAATACAGAAGGTAAATCAAATGGCATTTTCAAATGGTGTAGACCCAGATCAGAGTACTCCATGACTTTCTTGTGTTATTCAATAACTTAACTGTCTCACAGAGGTCCAGATAAAATGCGTAAATTGAAACATTTTCAAGAAGAACTTCTTTATTTTTCCACTAAACCCTATGTTGTGACCCCTCTTTAGAATCGTCTCTTCGAGACGATTCTAAAGAGTCGTCACAACATAGGGTTTGGTGGAGAAATGACGATTTTAGTTAAGTATTTGAGTACACACATTTTTTGTTGCTCTGCTCCCAAACTTAACCCTTTTCCTCATATTGACGACTTTTGATGACTCTGTAGAAGTCACTTTGTGAAACCATTGTGATAAATAAAGCATTTGCTCCTATAGGAGCAAATGCTCTATTTATCACAATGGTTTCAAACTACAAAATTCTAAAATTTTCCTTTTCTCTGGCTAATACTCCTTTTCTCCTTAGATGTTGGATCTAAAATAGCCTATGAGGTAATGGGTTAATGGACAGTGGTTTATAAACACCAATGAACCAATCCACTTTGAAAATTCAGCAGATGGAAGGTTTAATACTTTCATCGCTGCACATTAAGTAATTGCTGTCTTCAAACACTGCTGGCCACCATAATTTTTGCTCAGCAGATTATTTAACCCTTTGAATATGTACTGTCATTTTGCAAACCATGTAAATGCAGATCAGAGGGCTCCTAGAGGAGCTCTCTGATAAGGGTCTACACTGTTTGTCATTCAAAATCCTTTTGCAAAATTTACCCTTTCATGCTGTATGGACTCTACCAATAAACAATGTTGGACCATTCCACATTGAAAATTCAGCATTCAAAAGGTTATGGTTAACCCATTATCTCATAGGCTATTTTTAGATCCAACCTCTTTGAATGAATCTACCAAAAAGGAGCATTAAATAGAGAAAAGGAAAACTTTAGAATTTTGTAGTTCTGAAATCATTTTGATAAATAGAGAATTTGCTCCTTAGGACCAAATGCTCTATTTATCACAATGGTTTCAAGAAGTGGTTATTACAGAGGCATAGAAAGGTGTATTTATGGAGGAAAGGGTTAAACAAATACTAACACTACTGTTCATAGTATAAAGCCCCTTTTTCTGAGAAATTCAGTGGCTTGATTAATGATGCAACAATAATTGCGACAGTTCTGGGCCCACTTCTGGGAACACTACCTACAATGTCTACTGTATTATTCAACAGGCCGAAAAATTCCTGACCAAACCTTCCTGAACATTCTTAATCACAGAATCAATAGCAGCACAGACTGGAAAGTCTCCACGTTACACCACAACCGATTACTTTCGATAACATAATGCCACAAAGAAGAGTAATTTCGGCTTATTGAATCCACAAGGGAAAAACAAAGAGCAAAATGTTCATTTATATACACAAGTTATAAAACTATTCTAATACAGCAGTTATACTGACCTTGACCCCATTCCTAAACTCAAGGATACCAAACACACTCAAAGTCATTCTTTAAAATTAACCCTTTTCTTCATATAAACACTTTTTCATGCCTGTGCAGAGTAGACCAAGATCAAACGACTCCTGTCTGATCAGGTTCTGCTCTGTTTGCTTATATATCAACCATTTCCTCCTTTCTACGCCTCTGTAATAGTCACTTCTTGAAACCATTATGATAAAGTGCTCTACCATAGGAGCAAATGCTCTATTTATCAGAATGGTTTCAATACTACACAATTCTAATATTTTCCTTTTCTCTAGTAAATACTCCTTTTGGGTAGATTCATTCAAAGAGGTTGGGTCTAAAAATAGCCTATGGGGGAAAGGATTAAACAATACTATAGGTACATAATATGCCGTGTTGGCGTGTTCATATACCATTATGAGGATTCTGCTAATAAATATTCATCATGTCATCATATCTTACATGAATATTCATAAGAGAAAAGATTAACCCTTTCCCTGTTCAATATTCATGTAAGAAGTAATGACATTGTGAATATCTAATACCTGAATTTTTATATATAACAAGAGCACCGCAAGCAACTGAACGCTCGTCTGTTATCATTTTGGTATGTGTGGATAGGCCTTGTCAAGATGAACATGCATACCAAAAATGAAGGTCGTAAATGAAAAATTGAAGAAGTTATGGTCAATGTTAAGATTTCGGACGACAACGAAGACAATGACGCGGACGCCAGAGTTACAACAATAGCTCGTGATTTCTTCGAAACAGATGAGCTAAAAATGTAATATCTACACAGGTGTTTTTGGTATAGGTAGAAACTGTAGAATCAGTGCGCTATAATTTCATAAGCAAACAGAGCAGACCCTGATCAGACGGCTCCTACAGGAGCCATCTGATCTGGGTCTACTTTGTTTGCATAACGCAAATGCATGAAAAAGTGTTTATATGAAGGAAAGGGTTAAATTAAATCAATAATGACCCAAAGTATTCTAAAAATGAGGGCTACTTTTCTACAGCAGTGGGCTAAACATGTGCTGTCTTGTGTGCCACACATGTGCAAACTGGAAAACTGTGTCCTTAGGATACAAATGCCTCCTTGGTGGTATTGTGAATGTCTTTTTAAATCAAGCATTTTTCACTATACAGTAAAACCTCTCTATAATGGCCACTAAATTGTGTTAATTAGTTGGTATTTAGAGCAGGTGGCTGCTTAAAGCAAGGTGAAAGTAAAACAGAACGCTCCTATAGGAGTGTTCTGTTTTACTGTCACCTTGCTTTAAGCAGCCACCTGCCTTTAACACAAAATATTTGGATGTAATTTAGTGGCTGTTATAGAGAGGTTTTACTGTATGTTATTTAGTGAAGAAAAGTCCCATAACTCTGGTAAAAATGGTTGGACCAAATATTCCCATTTATGCCTACATCTTACACATCAACATTGTTCATCTTCTAAAGATGGAAATGAAACCTCCAATTGGTGTATAAAGAGATGGGACACAAGATTTGCAGGACAGTCAGGGGACAAAAATTCACTCGTCCGCTCGTCCTGTATGTAATTTTCTCTTCTTTGTCTATATTGCAGGACTAGTGAGTATTTTGGGTAGCCTTCTTTGTTTATATTGCAGGACGAGTGAAAATTTTGAAAATTTTTGTGCCCTGCGGTCACAGCCTCGGTAAATCAACAGACTGATTGTGGAAAGAAACACCAGCTTAATGAGATTGTCCCTGTTGAATATTCATGTGAGAAATAATTACATTATGAATATTTCATACTTGAGTTTTTAAAATAGGATACATACACAAGATTTGTTGTCAAATCTACTGTAATAGTATGTGCAAACAGAGCCGACTCTGATCAGATGGCTCTTACAGGAGCTGTCTGATTTGGATCTACTCTGTTTGCAAAGGCTTGATAAAAGCTTTTATATTAGGAAATGAAGTAAATATTCCAAAATAGGGAATTAATATAATACATAAATACTTAAACTGCTCTGATCTAATATTTCGACCACTAA
The DNA here is from genome assembly GCA_963576725.1 of Azorinus chamasolen. Taxonomy (NCBI): domain Eukaryota; kingdom Metazoa; phylum Mollusca; class Bivalvia; order Cardiida; family Solecurtidae; genus Azorinus; species Azorinus chamasolen. The sequence goes on from OY755243.1 coordinate 23,008,438, forward strand.
GGGCCTTTGTCAAAGATTATCATGTCAAAATACACGTCACATTTTTGTTACATGCATTCAGCCATAAAATCAAAGAGAATAATGTTGATCCAGCGTCGTCATGGTGACATTGGGTTGTTTTTAAAATGTCATGACGTCATCAAAATGACGTCATCAAATGACGTCATTGGTGCAACGACGTCATGCATGCATTAGCGCATTATCCTCTTTGATGTTACAGCCAAATGGTCTGTAGGTTCTCAGCCTCCATATCCAATCAGTTTCATGGATCTGTCTTTCAGTTCTACATGCATGGAACATCCGTTTCAAAACTACAAATCTCACATCATCACTGCTATGACCACCGATTCCAAAATGTCTATTTATTGGCTTCTCTCTCTCTCATGCCTCACATCACTCAAATGTTCTTTCATTCTCTCCCGAATTTCTTTCTCAGTTTCACCGACATACACCATTATATCGCATTTACTGCATTTAATTGCATATACTACATTTCTTTCTCTACAGTTAATATTAGTTGACACATTGTAAACTGATTGCCTATTTGTGTCACTTATACTTGACATTTCAAGAAAACTGCAAGTTGCACCAATGACGTCATTTGATGACGTCATTTTGATGACGTCATGACATTTTAAAAAACAACCCAATGTCACCATGACAACGCTGGATCAACATTATTCTCTTTGATTTTATGGCTGAATGCATGTAACAAAAATGTGACGTGTATTTTGACATGATAATCTTTGACAAAGGCCCTTAGTGGTCGAAATATTAGATCAGAGCAGTTTAAGTATTTATGTATTAGGAAATGGGCTAACTTTTTCCTCCATATAAATGTGTTTTCATGCATCTGCAAACAGAGTAGACCCAGATCAGACAGCTCCTATAGGAGCCGTCTGATCAGGCTCTGCTCTGTTTGCTAATGGAATTTGAAATATCTGTTTCTTTACTTTCTAAAATGGCTACAATGTTCCATCACTCACATTTCATTATAACTATTCTGTCCATGAATATGCAGTAGGTATTGAAATTTGAAATAAACATAGAACAGAGAAAGGCAATCAAATGACATTTTCTCTGCGCATACTAAGGGTTAAGCTTTAGTTTTGACTTATCATGTTTGCAGATCAGCAATATGTATGAGTAAGCAATCAGGCTATCACAGGACAAAACCATCGGAACGTCCCTCTCCAGAGACTATCATGACACAGAAAACGTATTTTGTACCTCGCAATCAATACGATGACTAATAGTTCCAATGTCACAGAGAACACAGTGAGGGGTGTTCACAATGTGACTGGTTTTAATTGAATTAAGTTTTAATCTCGGTAAGGAGTGAAGAAAAACGAAGAATTTAGTAACTATGTCATGGACTAAAACAGAGCTGTAAATACAGGGCGTATTTAGAAAATTTTAAATTTTACTTTATGAATATTTATGTCATGTACAATGACCGTATGAATATGTATTAATTGAATAATTATAATGGCATTAAATGGCAGAAACTGCAGAATCATATCTATATTATATCATAAGCAAACATAGCAGACCCCGATCAGATGGCTCCTACAGGAGCCGTCTGATGTGGTACTGTTTGCAAAGGCGCAATAAGACGCATTTACATGTATGGAGTACTGGGTAAAACACTTTCAAAACATAGAACCCCTTGTAAATGTCAGATCAACTTCATTTACAGACTAAAGGAGACATAAGAAACAATGCCAGCCAATAAAACCACTTACTAGGAAATGTCAGTACTATAGACAGCCATAACCCTTCATTATAATCTGCTGGAAAACTACACCACAACATAGCATCAGGCTATTTTTAGATCCAACCTCTTTGAATAAGTCTACCGAAAAGGAGCATTAATATGATTATTAAACTAGACAAAAGGATTTTTTTTTAGAATTTTGTAGTTCTGAAACCATTGTGATAAATAGAGCATTTGCTATCATAATGGTTTCATAAAGTGAGAAAGGCATATTTATGGAGGGAAGGGTTAATAAAAAAGATGACCGTACATACTCTATGTCTATTCGAACACATAATCTCCTCTCTTCCATGGTTTGAAAAGATGAGTAACGCTTTACTCCTTGAATATTCATGCAAGATATAATTACATCATGAATATTCATTAATTAGGTTAATAGTTACAAAAGTACATGGCTACAGGAATGTTTTGTCGTGGCAGAAACTGTCGAATCACATCTACATCAGAATCAAACAGAGCAGATGGCTCCTATAGAACAGATGGATCCTCTGTTTGCAAGAGCGTAAAAAGGTGTTTATATGGAGTATAGGGTTAATTCTTTCCCTGATAGAGATACCTTTTCATGCATTTGCAAACAGAGTGGGGCGCTACATTTAGGACTGGACACCAGCAATTTAAAGATGCTGCTAGGGCAGGCCATCCTGCAACAACTATATTGAAAAGCAACATAAAAAAAATTGCAATATCACTGTGACACTGTAAAGCAATTGGCCCAGTTGGCAAATTGTCATTAGGGTGAGTTCATTGTGCTTTGAAGAAGCATCTAAAGCTTAGAAAAATAAATGCAAGACGGATACCCTATTTTTTTATGTGTAACAAAGGCATAAGAACTTCTGAAAATGTAGACGAAATATAACAAAAAGGCTTTTGACAATTTAGTAACTAGTGATGATACCTGGCTTTACTACATTGAACCAAAGTGGATGTGTGCCAAACGAATTTGGGCCACCAAAATATCAGATGCAGTAATGCCAAAAGAGTAGAAAGTGTGAAGAAGATTCTGTATGTAATTTTCTTCTATAAAACAGGTCCAGTCAGGCAAATTCCAATTCAAAAAGGTTCAAGGTCAAAAGGAAGTTTTATATGGAAGGACCAGCACAAAACTCGTCGCCCAAATACAGGACTTAAGCTTTCCTCCATAAATACGCTTTTCTACGCCTCTGTAATAGTCATTTTTTTTAAACCATTGTGATAAATATCACAATGGTTTCAGAACTACAAAATTCTAAAAAAAAATCTTTTCTCTAGTTAATGCTCCTTTTCGGTAGATTTATTCAAAGAGGTTGGGTCTAAAATAGCCAATGCAGGAAAGGGTTAAATACCTCCGACTCTTGCATGATAATGCATCTGCTCATAAGGCATGCATTGTGACCTAGTTTTTGGAGTCAGAGGAAGTTACAGCCTCTCACAGACCTGGCCCCCTGTGACTATTTTCTGAATCTAAAACTCAAATATCATCTATCTGTAATGAGATACAATTTGAGAAATTGCCCTGGATCTGCTATTTATCAGTATCTGATAGGTGTCCCTATTGATGAATATGAGCAATGCTTCCAAAAGTGGACTAAATGGCTCAAAAGGTGTATTTAGACAGATGGGGAGTATACTGAAGAGCAGAAAAAAAGTTATTTTTCACCTTTTTTGCTTCCATGTATACCAATTCTTTGATACCAATTCAAATATCCATGTTAATTTCAAATGTGCTGCAGGAAATAAGTCATGATCCATTTTTTCCCCAGTTGCAATCCACAATGTATTCTGCTGATTACAATTTTCAAGCAGGCAAAATGTGAATTAAAACGGTGAAATAATGTTCAGAGTTGACAGCCAGTGATATATAGTTTTGTATCACACCATAAAACCATTTGATCTATTATGTATTTATGACTACCCATATTGCAAATGAGTTTTACGTTTTATGAGCGATAGCGAATCAGTTCATTACAGTAAAACATCTCTACAACTTCTTCTTGAGACGGGTGGTAGCTTAATGCAGGATGAGTTATGCAGAAAGTGCTCATAGGAGCTTTCTGCATTACTGTAATTCTGCATTAAGCAGCCACCTTGTTTTGAACAAAGCCATGTTTGTTTATATCTTACTCCATGAATATTCATGCAAGAAATAATGTATATATGAATATTAATTAGCTTAATATATCTATATTGGCACAGGTAAAACCTGTAGAATTAGACCTATATCATTCCATAAGCAAACAGGGCAAACCCTGATCAGATGGCTCCTACAGGAGCCTGTCTGATCTGGGTCTACTCTGTTTGCAAAATCATTATTTAAAAGGCATAGAAAAGGAATAACAAACTATCTGCCACAATGAGTCTCTACTGTACTTAAGGCTTTACTCATGTCAGAAATAATTAAAGAATTATGAATATTAATTAGATTAATTGTTATAATAGTTCATGCACACTGGGAGTTTTTGGCTAAGGCAGAAACTGTAGAATCATATCTATATCAAATCATCAGCGAACAGAGCAGACCCTGGTCAGATGGCTCCTATAGGAGCCATGTGATCTGGGTCTGCTCTGTTTGCAATGGCGTAGAATGGTGTATTTATGGAGGAATGGTTTTTTTAGACTGTTATAATAGTACATCGACACAGGGAACTTTGATCAAAGCAGAAACTGTAGAATAATATTCTATATTATTTCATAAGCAAACAGAGCAGACTCTGATCAGACGGCTCCTACAGGAGCCGTCTGATCTGGGTCTTCTCTATTTGCAATGGCGCAGAAAGGCATATTAACACTGCATCAAGCTCTTTTGTAAATGTTATGGCCTGAAGGAGAAGTTTGATCAGGGTCTACACTTATTCGCCACTTCGTTAGAAACATTTTATCTTTTTCATCATAAATATTAATTTTACGTAATGATATATCATTTCATAAATATTCATTAATTGATCCACAACTCTGTTTGCCAAGGCATAAAAAGGCATAATTATCTTCTATGGAGTAAAACATTAACAAAGGTTGGCCTAACCTTCAAAACCAATATTGTGATTACCTCCGACTGCATATCAACAATGCTAGGTCATGTCAAGTGACATGTTCAATGGAGTTAGACTAGCTGATGAGTAATTGATAAAACACCTCTGGGACCTGGCTCTATGAATCAGTGAAATTATCTGAGGAAGCTGCATGGGCTGTTACATTGCTACAACAAGCCAGGGTTTTTTTGCCTTGATATGCTACACTGTTTTGCTACATTGCTATGTAAACCCTATGACAGCAAGAAATTAAAACTTTAGTGAGCAAGCTCACATACCTCACATTGTCAGAGAAAAAAAGTGGTTCCCCATGACAGATTCCTCTGAAATCAAACTCATCCAAGCTTTCATTCATGACAATTCTTAATGCAAATTTGAGAAAAAAATATGTCAAGAAATGAAAGTGCTAGATGAGCAATTTATCAGGATACACTGACGGACTGACGGACGGACAGACTGACGGGTCAAAAACTATATACCCTGTGTAACTTCATTGTGTGGGGTATAAAAAAGTAGTGGTATTTACAAACATTAGAGGGCTCATAGATAGCTTACAATATCCTCTAAAAGTACCTAGTTATAGTCTACTTTCAGTCCGAATGACCGCTCAGCCGACTGTACATTTACTCCCCTGGTCATTGAGTCATTGGCCTACAATATTGAGCACTGCTAACATATGGCGCAATCATGCAGCCGCAGTACCGGTGAGTGATCCTCACAGGTACCCATTTTAACCCCTGGGTGGAGAGGATGTGCGGGTGGGAGACACAGAAAAGCGTCCCTGAAATTTCCGGGAGGTACCGGGATTTGAACCCTGGACCTCCGGACTGACAGTCAAGCGCGTTACCACTAGACCACCACCGCTCTAGCAAGTTTTTACCTTTCAAACTGAATGGTCATTATTATTAACACTTTACTCTATAAAAATATTGATGCTAGAGTTATGGCCCATGTGCATGACACTTCCTCTCAACATGCTTGTTCCATGTGTGAAATTTGAAAGCTCTATAATGATTAGTTTAGAAATGACAGCCAAAAAAAGAAAGTGTGACTGACAGACGGACCAACGGATGGACAGACAGATGGACAGACAGAGGGACGGACAGACGACAGAAAAGTGATCCCTAAGTGACACACTGCCTCTCGGCAGGTGACACAAGAATGCCTTTCTACGCCTTTACAAACAGATTAGGAGCCCTCTGATCACGGTCTGCTCCGTTTGCTTATGGTATAATATAGATCTGATTCTACCATTTCTGCCATGGCAGAACATTCCCTAGTCCATGTGCTATTATAACAAATAGTCTAATTAATATTCATGATGTTATTATTTCTTACATGCATATCCATGGAGTAAAGGGTTAATATGAATGGGCCATTCCATTTTGAATATTCAGCACTCAAAGGGTAAGCTGCATGCTGTTACATCACTTAGCTAAGCTGTTCTGTTACATATAGCTTAATTAGGTATTCTATTACATATAGCTTAATTAGATGTTCTGTTACATCACTTAGCTAAGTTGTTCTGTTACATATACAGTAGCTTAATTAGATGCTCTGTTACATCGCTTAGCTAAGCTGTTCTGTTACATATAGCTTAATTAGGTGTTCTATTACATATAGCTTAATTAGGTGTTCTGTTACATCGCTTAGCTAAGCTGTTCTTTTAAATATAGCTTAATTAGGTGTTCTTTTACATCGCTTAGCTAAGCTGTTCTGTTACATATAGCTTTGTAATTAGGTGTTCTGTTACATTGCTTAGCTAATCTGTTCTATCACATATAGCTAAGGTGTTCTGTTACATTGCTAAGCTAAGTTGTTCTTTTACACATAGCTTAGGTGTTCTGTTATAAAGCTAAGCTAAGCTGTTCCATTTTACATAGCTAAGGTGTTCTGTTACATTGCTAAGCTGAACTGTTCCATTACACATAGCTAAGGAGTTCTGTTACATTGTTAAGCTAAGCTGTTCTGTTATATATAGCTAAGGTGTTCTGTTGCATTGCTAAGCTGAACTGTTCCATTACACATAGCCATGTAGTTCTGTTACATTGCTAAGCTAAGCTGTTCCATTACACATAGCTAAGGTGTTCTGTTACATTGCTAAGCTGAGCTGTTCCATTACACATAGCTAAGGTGTTCTGTTACATTGTTAATCTAAGCTGTTCTGTTATATATAGCTAAGGTGTTCTGTTGCATTGCTAAGCTAAGCTGTTCCATTACACATAGCTAAGGTGTTCTGTTACATTGCTAAACTGAACTGTTCCATTACACGTAGCTAAGGTGTTCTGTTACATTGCTAAGCTAAGCTGTTCCAGTACACATAGCTAAGGTGTTCTGTTACATTGCTAACTGAAGCCATTCTGTTACAATGTTATGCTAAACTGTTTCATTACGAGTAGCTAGGCTGTGTTATTTCATTGTTCTGCTAATGTTTATGTTAAGCTGTTCTGTTATATTAATTTGCAAATTTTTCCAATTGCATTGTTATGCTATGATCTTGTTACACTTGCTTTGCTATTTAGTTGCATTGCCATGCATGCTAATCTGTTGTTTTTTTTGCATTGCCTTTCATTGCTATACTAATATGTACTGGTACACTGTTATGCTAAGCTGTACTGGTACACGGCTATGCTAAACTGTGCTGTTCATCATTATCATCAATCATCATTACCATCAACATATTAATCTCCAGAAATAGCTGATTTCTTTGCAGAGTATAGTCACAATGAATGTTAAAAGCTGTTACATTGCTACGCCAAACTGTTCTGTTATATTGCTATGCTGTTCTCTTACAATGTTAATATGCTAAGCTCTTCTGTTACATTGTTACGCTAAAGTGTGTGCCAAGTGTGTGCTAAGCTGTTCAGTTAACCCTTTCCCTCATGTTTTCACACATTTGCAAACAGAGTAGACCCAGAGTCCGCTGTTTGCAAATGGAATTTGAAAGATGTTTCTCTACTTTCTAAAATGGCAACAATGTCCCTCCTTCCATATTTCTTTATAACTATTTTGTCCATGAATATTCAGTATGTACTGAAGTTTGGAATAAACTCAGAACAGGGAAAGGGTTAAATTCCTTTACTAAGTTGTTCCACAATATTGCTATGATGTTCTCTTACAATGATATGCCACACTATTCTGTTAAATTTGTGGGTTTTTTTCTTCTATTACATTTCTATACTAAATTTGTGCTATTTTCTTCTATTACATTAAAATTTTCTACACTAAGTTATTCCATTATATTGCTATGCCATTCCCGTTACCAACATTCACAGATTAATATCAGCATTGGTGTAATAGAAACAGTTTCCTCCAAAATGTGTGACAAAAAAACTTAACATTACAAAATGTAACCTTAGTCCTTTGAAGCGTACTGAAATAAAACAATGTCTAATGGAATAATAATATCTAGTCTTTGCATCACAAATTGCCAAAATCTGCATAAAATAATGGTTTTGCAATTTAAAATTTGTTGGAAATTCAAACAAAACTGGTACATTTACGATGCACAAATTGTGCATTTTGCATTCCGCAACAAGACAATTTAATGAGAAAACCAGCTTCAGAATGTTTGTCTTTAATCTCTAGGCAAAGAGACAAGAGGTAAAATTACAGAAGTGCATAATCTTGATGAATGCATGCAACACCATCTGTTATGCATTGATGTCACATCGTAATTACAAAAACATTTCTCACAACAATTTTAACCATTGTCTTATTTCAAAAAACTATAATACCTCCCTGATGCATCTATTTTGATAAAGTTAGAATATAGGAATGAATGAATGAATAAATGAATGAATGAATGAACTGTTATAAGTTCTGTAACAAAAGATCAAACCCAGAGCAACAGATAAACATTCATATTCAAGTACTAAAATCGTCATTTTTCCACCAAACTCTTATGTTGTGACCACACTTTAGAATTGTCTCTTCCTATAGGAGTCGTCTGATCAAGGTCTGCTCTGTTTGCTTTAGACATGATACAGAACTGGGTCAAAGGCTCAAATCTGACCAATCAAAAGCTTGAGAACAAACTCAGACTCAACTAAAAAGCTTTATAAGCATGGATACAGATTCTACAATTTTTGTCAAAGCAAAAATGCCCATGAAAAGTTTACATTATAAAAATTGAGCCAATATATATATTCATGTTGTCATAATTTCTTACATGAATACTGAACAGGGAAAGGGCTAACCAATTCCCTGATATTGACGACCTTTGACGACTCTGTAAAAGTCACATTTGTGAAACCATTGTGATAAAAAGAGCATTTACTCCTATAGGAGCAAATGCTCTATTTATCACAATGGTTTCAAACTACAAAATTTTAAAATTTTCCTTTTCTCTAGTTAATGCTCCTTTTCGGTAGATTTATTCAAAGTGGTTGGATCTAATATAAAAATAGCCTATGAGGTAATGGACTAAACAAGAGCACAATAGTCTGATTCATGTGATGTTTCGGATCATTACTACTAAACTGCATGACAGAGTTATCCCTTTTGCTGATAGAGACCCCAGTTGCAAACTTAGTTGACACAGATCTGATGGGTCATCTGACCAGGGTCTGCTCTATCTATATAGTATACCTTATCTAAATATGCGCCTTCTTTACTTATGTATGACGTAGCGGTCACTAAATTGCGATAGTGCCCGCTTCGACACAATAGTGCCCGCTACGCTCGGTAACTTCCGGTATTTTACGCGTGTACGGAAACGCTCTTAAATAGATTATTTCATTCTAAGTTATATATTAATAAATTTTAAAATAAAACAACTTTTTTGAAAGTTAATTAAAGATTGTACAAAATACATTGAAAATAACTAGTTTCATTATTAATATTACATATGTATGTAATTAGTGCATACTTAAACAGATACTGTAATTAATTATGCTTAACGTCCTAAAGGGAGGTAATAATCCCCCTATAAGAGCTTTATGCAATTTTGTGCCTTTCATTAAACAAAAACCTGTTTTTTAAGACTTCTGTGTTCAGTTAATGAATTGTCGCTTAACCCTTCTCTTGCTGAATTTTAAAATGCATTTCTTCTTATTTACCCATGCCCTGTGGTATACACTGTCTACAATTATTTCTCTATCCAATCACTGCTGTGGAGTGCACTGGTTGCACAATCAATTTGTAAATAGTGCAGACCCTGATGAGACAGCTCCTGCAGGCTCTGTCTCATCTGGGTCTTCACTATTTACAGGTACGTATATTGACGTGAATAGCAAGCGAAGGGTTAAGACATGTTCTACTGTATATACTGGGTTTGCACTTTTCCATCCAAGAAATTTATTTAAAAAGGAGCTTTTTCTACGTTTTTCCTGAGTAAAATGATAATTGATTATAATTGATACAAAAAGGTTTTTAGAATGTTTAGTAAATGCAATAATTGCTTTGCAGATTGATACTACTGAAAAAAGTGAAATAGACTTATTAAAGGGTGTGTGGGTGTGGGTGGTAATCACGGAACACAGAACTGCTTAGCACCTAAAATACGTTCGTGAACAAAGAAATGCGGTATACTATAAGAAATAGTACAGCCCACTTCGGGCCTAATTGCATTATAGTGACCTACCAGTCAGCCCGAAAATAGTTTAAGGCCCTCAGCCTTCGGCTTCGGGCCTTAAACTATTTTCCGGCTGACTGGTAGGTCACTATAATGCAATAAGGCCCTCAGTGGGCTGTACTATTTCTTATACAGACCATTCAGCTACTGACCTGGTTTTTGTGTGTGACACACCATACCACAATCCATTTTTAACAATCCATCCATGGAGTTCTGAGATAGAGCACGGACAAGCAAAAAAATACCTGTTTTTGACCTTTGACCTCAAAGTATGACCTTGACCATTCAGTTACTGACCTGTTGTTTTTTGCATGACACAGCGTACCTTCTAGAGGATTATTTACGCCTAATCATCTCACAATGAATCCATGGAGTTCCGAGTTAGAGCCCAGACAAGCAAGAAAATACATGTTTTTTACCTTTGACCTCTATGTATGTCCTTGACCTTTCAGCTACTGACCTGGGTTTTTCGCGCGACACGCCTTGCCTTCTAGAGGAACAATTATGCCTGGTCATTTCACAATCCATTCATGGAGTTATGAGTTAGAGCCCGGACAAGACCGGACAGACGCACTAACATACACCCACCATGCGCAGACATTGGGGTGACTATGTCGAGCTCACTGACAAAAGTTCAGTCCATGGATATTCATACAGTAATAAATTCTTCAATTAATTTTTATGAAGGAAAGGGTTAAAATAGTGATAGACCTTTCAGCATTTGAAGTATTGATTGTATTATAAGTTTTATGATTTATGTACAGGCATCTGGCCTACATGCAATACATTAATAAACTGACATCCAGTAATTGTGATTTTCAATTACATTAGATTAACCCTTTCGGTTGCGAATTTTCAAATGGACTATTCCAAACTTCAAACATGTAAAACTTACTGAGAATACTCAGGGATATTTTAAAGAACAGTGTAACATGATAAACTGAGCAGACCCTGATGAGGTCTCCTCTAGGAGCCCTCTCATATTGGTCTACGCTATTTGCATAGGACATTAGCGACCCATTTCCTGAAAGTTAAACATTTCCAGCTCTGGGTAAAAATTTAGCTCTAAACCAGTCACAAATCAGCTACTGTAATCTTTTAGCAAATCTAGACAGCTTGAGAAATCAGTAAAGACTGTTAGTGCTAAGTAAAGCTGAAATCTAGCCAGCGGTTTCAAATAATCGATTTATTATAGCAATATACTGAGGTATAGTCCAGCCCCTGGCAGTCCCCATTTTTTGTAAAGCACAGTACTGGGACATTTCCACATAACTCTACTAAAAGTGTCATCCATGGAGGCTCTATTCTAAAAGAATTACAACAGCTTAACACTTTAACCCATTCCCTCATAGGCTATTTTTAGATATAACCTCTTTGAATGAATCTACCGAAAAGGAGCATCAACTAGAGAAAAGGAAACTTTTAGAATTTTGTAGTTTGAAACCATTGTGATAAATAGAGCATTTGCTCCTATAGGAGCAAATGCTCTATTTATCACAATGGTTTCACAAAGTGACTTTTACAGAGTCATCAAAAGTCGTCAATATGAGGGAATGGGTTAATCCATTCCCTTAAGCTATTTTTAGACCCAACCTCTTTGAATAAATCTACCAAAAAGGAGCATTCAATAGAGAAAAGGGAAAATTTTAGAAGTGTGTAGCTTTGAAACCATTGTGATAAACAGAGCATTGCTCCATAGGAGCAAATGTTCCATAGGAGCAAATGCTCTATTTATCAGAATGGTTTCAAAAAGCGACTTTTTCAGAGGCGTCAAAAGGCATCAGTAAGAGGGAATGGGTTAACTCATGAATATTCATGTAAGAAAAAATTGACATTATAAATATTAATTAGATGTTGTTTAAATGGCATATGAAAACAAATTTCTGACCATGACAAAAGCTATAAATTCAGATCAATATATTTCCTTCAGCAAACAGAGCAGACTGGTCTGGCCAATCATAGCTCCTCCAGGAACCGTCCAATCTAGCTCTACTCTGTTTGCAAAGGTGTGAAAAGGCGTCTCTATGGGTTTAAACAAAATTCACCTTTTAACACCTTTGAAAACAGTAGATTGGGGCTATTTGTTCAGTTTCTGCTGTTTGCTTATGAAATAACATAGATCTGATTCCAAAGTTTCTGCTATGGCCAAAGATTGCCACATTTATGTGGTGGCTAGGCTTAGTGGTTGAGCTGATAACCCAGGGGTCCAGGGATTGAATCCCGGCTGGACCAGCTCAAAATTTCAGTGACGCTTTCAATGTCTTTCACCCGCACAAGGTTGCCTCCTCTCCACTCAAGGGTTAAATGGGTACCTGTGAGGGTCCCAAGCCGGTACTGCCGCTGCATAATCGTGCCATATGTTAGCAGTGCTCAATATTGTAGGCAAATGGCTTAATGACCAGGGGAGTAAATGTACAGACGACTGAGCGGTCATTCGGACTGAAAGTATACTATAACTAGAATTGTTTTTGATACAAAAACTGATGTCTCCCCCAGCGCTTGGACAAAACTTTTCAAAGTCCCATAACTCTGCAGAACATCATCAAACCGGAAAAGGAATAAACTATGCACAACTAGGCATGGATCTGATCAATCCTATGAAGTTTCACGAAAATCCGACCAAAGATTTTGGAGAAACCCCGCAGACAAAATTTCCATGTAAAAAAATTTCAAAGTCCCATATCTCTGCAGAAAATCATCAAACAGGAACAGGAATACGACATGCACATCTAGGCATGGTGCTGATCAATCCTATTAAGTTTCAGGAAAAATCAGTCAAATGTTTTGGAGAAACTGCGCTGACAAAATTTTCCATGTAAAAATTTCATGAAAGTTTCATGAAAATCTGATGAAGGATTTTGGAGAAACCGAGCGGACAAACATTTCCATGTAAAATTTCAAAGTCCCATAACTCTGCAGAAAATCATTGAACTGGAACAGAAATAAAATATGCACATATAGGCATGGTGCTGATCAATCCTATGAAGTTTCATGAAAATCTGATCATATGATTTGGAGAAACCGTGCGGACAAAATTTTCCATGTAAAAATTTCAAAGTCCCATAACTCTGCAGAAAATTATTGAACCGGAACAGGAATACGATATGCACAACTAGGCATGGTAGGAATTAATCCTATGAAGTTTTATGAAAATGCGACCAACATTTTTGGAGAAACCGCACGGACAAAGTAAAATCGGACAGACTGACGGACACCACGCACAATAACAAAATGTCTCCCCAGTATATTGGGGGAGACATAACTAGGTACTGTTTTACTCTTTTTTTATATGACATTACAAATGGATGTCATTATTTCTTACATGAATATTTATAGAGTAAAGGGTTAAAAAAAATCCTTTTTACAACATGCATAGCAGAAATTCCGGCACTGAAATTAGCACTGTCATTGCAAAAGTCATTGATTGTATTTTATCAATTCTAAACACAATGAACAAGCACTAAAGTTGGAAAGTTTTACTGCTGTTAGTCACTGGTGACTCATCACAACTGCAAGCCTCTACTCGTCACAGACTTCCAGGCAATATTGCGTCACTGTCAGCGGAATAACGGTGCTTGCTTTTCCAGCAGTGACAGAGAATTAACAGATTATTGATTAGCGACTGATTCTATTGGACATAAAAGTGCATCTTCACAGAACTGACCACTCAGGTAAGATTGTTGAAAAATTTGCGAATACAAGAAAAAACATCTCACAAAATATCATTTCAGGGCTCAAGATATGAGAGATTATCTAATTATTTCACAAAAAAATACCCAATGATTTCTTCATTTCTCCATTAACCCTTTCAGTGCAGGTAATGCAGCACTAATGTCCTTTGCAAACAGTATAGACCCAGATGAGCGGGCTCCTAAAAGAGCCCTCTCATCAGAGTCTACACTGTTTGTCATGTTAACATGACAAACTCTTCTTTAAAAATAATCTCTGAATATTCATGTTAAACTTGACCTGCTTGAATTTTGGAAGAGACCATTTCGGCATTGAAAGGGTTGAAGTAATGACCATTAATTAGATTTATCTCAAAAGAAATAGATGATTCTAATAAATAATCACAGCAATGAGATTTGGAGAAATTTGAAATCTTATTTGGAGCTCTATTATTCGTTACCCTTCAAATGCTGAAGATTCAAAGTGGAATCTATAAAGTGTTTATCCAGGTCTAGATAAGATGCATAAATTAGGACATTTTCAAGAATAACTTCTTTCTTTCTCCACCAAACCATATGTTGTGACCATTCTTTAGAATCGTCTCTTCGAGATGATTCTAAAGAGTGGTCACAAAATAGGGCTTGGTGGAGAAATTATGATTTTAGAATTTGAGTACGCAAAGTTATCTGTAGCTCTGGTTTCTCTACAAAAGGTTATCTTTAAAGTGGAACCTATAAAGTGTTTATAAACTGTTCATCTATAGAGTGTTTTATATCTATAGAGTGTTTCTCTATAAAGTGTTCATCTATAGTATTTATCTATAAAGTGTTAATCTATAAAGTGTGTCTCTATAAAGTGTTTATCTATAGAATATTTATCTATAGATTCTTTCTCTATAAAGGGTTTATCTATAGAGTGTTTCTCTATAAAGTATTCATCTATAGTGTTTCTCTATAAAGTGTTCATCTATAGTGTTTATCTAGAGTGTTTCTCTATAAAGTGTTCATCTATAGTGTTTATCTATAGAGACCATTTGGTATGAGAGGTTTAAATCTGCTAGAGGGTTTGCTTTTTTAATTGACAAACCATGTAGGCCCTGATCTCTGTCAATTTTGGGGAAAATGCATTTTAATAATTGGGATTTTTTCGGGCTTAAAACTCATTGATTTGGAAAGCATTTTTTCCCCATTTTAACTTACTTTACATTTTTAAGCATTTTAAACAAAATTTAGTCTCTTTTGGGATTTTTTCCAAAATTGGGAAAAATGTTACTTATTTTGCACTGGAAAATGGGTCTTTTTAACAGACCCATATAGACACCATAGAAAGGCCTGGATCTGGGTCTACACTGTTTGCAAATGTCATTCACTTGTGTCCTGTATAATTTAAAGGTTCAACAATCTACAATAATTGCAATCAATTGCCCTCAGTACTGTCAGTATTGCAAATAATTATACCTGATTTATTTCTATCAGAATGAAGTGCAGGAAATGAATACAAGAAAGATTTCAAATTAAATATTTATATAATTTTCTAATTTTGAAACAGGAAATGTAATTGTACCAAGCAAATCTAGTGAGAGAAAGCTGGAACCAGAGAATGTCCTTGTAAATGATTTTCAAATATCACAATATATGTCAATTGTTCAATGTTGTATGCTTTTAAACTCTTAACCCATCCCTCATATTGACGACTTTTGGCGCTTCTGTAAAAGTCACATTTGTGAAACTATTGTGATAAATAGAGCATCTGCTCCTATAGGAGCAAATGCTCTATATATCACAATGGTTTCAAACTACAAAATTCTAAAATTTTCCTTTTCTCTAGTTAATGCTCCTTTTCGGTAGATTTATTCAAAGAGGTTGTATCTAAAAATAGCCTATGAGGTAATGGGTTAAAGTGTGGGAACTGAGTATATTAGACTTTTACAAACAGTGTAGACCCACTGCAATGATTGTTATAAAATCATTTTCTTTAGTGATAAATATTGATACCAAGACTGTTTCATTAATTTTAACAAGAGCTCCATGTGTCGAAGCACTAAACGCCCGAAGTGACCTTGACCTTTTCACCGACTGACCTGAAACTTGATAGGGGTCATCTACTGGCCATGACCAACCCTCCTACTAAGTATGAATACAGAACACCTAATAGCTATAAAGTTATTAGGCAGACAGGTTTTTTGAGTGAAGGTCACTGTGACCTTAACCTTTGACCAACTGACATCAAAAGCATTAGGGGTCATCTATTTGCCATGACCAACCTCCCTACTAAGTATGAAGACAGCACACCTAATACCTATCAAGTTATCGAGCAGACAATATTTTTTAGTTGAAGGTCACCGTGACCTTGACCTTTGATCAACTGACCTCTAAATGTTTAGGGGTCATCTACTTGCCATGACCAACCTTCCTACTGAGTATGAAGACAGCACACCCAATAGTTGTCAAGTTATTGAGCGGACAAAGATGTGGCTAATGGACGGACAGACAGACGGACAAAGAGTCATACTATAATACGACCAAAGTTACCTTCTGACGTTTAAAAAAGGAAGGAGCCAGTTTTAATCATTCTGCAGGTTAGAAGGTAAAGCTGCAGAATTCTAAAAATTGTTACTTGCCCTTAACTCTTTCTCTGTTCTATATTTATTCCAAATTTCAATACCTACTGAATTTTATGGACAATATAGTTATAATGAAATATGGAAGGTGGAACATTGTATCCAGATCTGTAGTCTGATCTATTATAATTTCATTAACAAGCAGCACAGACCCTGGTCAGAAGGTTCCCATAGGAGTCTTCTGATCTAGGTCTACTCTGTTTGCAATGGCATGAAAAAGTGTTTCTATAAGAAAGGGTTAAATTTCCTTAACCATTTACTAGATATTTACGCCTTTCTACAATTTGCAAACAGAGTAGACCAAGATCAGACGGCTCAGTTGATTTGACGTATATATTTTACCTCTGACCTTGAAGGATGACATTGACCTTGACATGCCACCCCTCAAAATGTGCAAATTTATGAGATACATATGCATGCCAAATATCAAGTCACTATCTCCACAGATTAAAATGTTATGAACAATGTTAAAGTTGCTGACAAACATCTGACCTTAGACCCTGAAGGATGACCTTGACCTTGACATGTCACCCCTCAAAATGTGCAACTTCATGAGATACACGTGCATGCTAAATATCAAGTCACTATCTCTACTGGTTCAAAAGTTATGGCCAATGTTAAAGTCAGTGATTTGACCTATATATTTGACCTCTGACCTTGAAGGACGACCTTGACTTTGACATGTCATCCCTCAAAATGTGCAGCTTTATGAGATACATATGTATGCCAAATGTCAAGTCTCTATCTCTACAGATTTAAAAGTTATGCCTAATGTTAAAGTTGCTGACAAACAAACATCTGACTTTGAAGAATGACCTTGACCTTGACATGTCACCCCTCAAAATGTGAAGCTTTAAGAGATACACATGCATGCCAAATATCAAGTCTCTATCTCTACTGGCTCAAAAGTTATGGCCAATGTTAAAGTCGGTGATTTGACCTACACTGACCTTGAAGAATGACCTTGAGCTTGACATGCCACCCCTAAAAAATGTGCAGCTTTATGAGATACATATGCATGCCAAATATCAAGTCTCTAACTGTACTGGCTTAAAAGTTATGACCAATTTTAAAGTTGCCCTCAAACAGACAAACGGACAAACAGACAACAGACAAACGGACGAAGACAACAAACGGACAAACACACAAGGCAAAAACAATATGCCCCCCACATCTCATCTGGGGAGCATAAAAACTGCAGTTTATATGAGGACAAGAACAATAGAAAACTGCTTTGTCATGGCAGGGGCTTGAATATCGGTTGATTCAAGGAGAGAATACAATCATATTTCATTTGCCATTTAACCTTTAGCATGCTACAGCAAGGAGAGTAGCACTGAGTATGATACCTTTGCCGATTACATTTTAGTATTTAAATACAAATAATATTGCTTTTTCTTTACTTTTTCAAGTCATAAAGATGCCTTTTCAAGCCTTTTCAAACAGAGTACGACTCAGATCAGATTGCTCCTGTAGGAGCTGTCTTATCAGGGTCTGCTCTGTTTGCTTATGGTATCATATAGATCTGATTCTTCAGTTTCTGCCAAAACCTGCTGTGTTCATATGCCATTATTAAAAGTCAGATAATAAATTTTATGAATATTCATCTGGTAATGGATCAAAATGATGAGAATGAGAACATGTGCAAACAAAACAACTTGTTGAGCACAGAGCAACAGATAAATGTGCATACTCAAATACTAAAATTGTCATTTCTCCACCGAACCTTATGTTGTGACCACTCTTTAGAATCGTCTTGAAGAGACGATTCTAAAGAGTGGTCACAACATAGGGTTTGGTGGAGAAATAAAGAAGTTATTCTTGAAAATGATTTACACATCTTATCTGGAGCTCTGTGAGCAAACTAAAGGTAAACACTCTCCTACAGGGCGTATCATATTGGAAGTTCACCGGATATTGCGAAAATAGTCTTATGCAAATACTTTCATATTGATTCGGACTCCTGCATCTCAACTTTCTGTTTGCAAGAAGATTTATGTACAATATCTGTGATGCTATATCCATGTCTGATTTTGCCGCCAATAGGCTGTACTGTATTTTCCCTACATATTCAGCTAGACAAATGCATGCAAATAATGTAGACCCAGACCAAATCACTCCTTAAGGAGCAACTGGATCAGGGGTTACACTATTTGCTACTACATAAGTTTCATTTAAAGTTTTCAAAACTGTTCCAAATTGACTTATTCAGCTTTACATACCTAGAGAGGAGAGATTAGGAGTTGGAATATTTAGGGTAAACACAAAAATATTTTTGAGAAATGAGAGACCATGAATACGGCTATGATTATTCCTTGCCCAGGGACATAAAGCTGTACATAGATCCAGCGCTATAAAATATGATTTTGTCTCCTGGAAAGGTTGAAGATTGCGATTGGTTTCATCGTCTCATCCTCAGACAATATATGACTAATTGAAATCCTCTTGTACTAAAATGTCTGAAAATTATTGAAAATTAGTCTACTGAAATGATTTTTTCTTGCATTTTCGTACAGTTCTGTTCTATATCCGTGTCTTTAGTTTTTAAAATGGCTACAAAGTTCCACTTTCTGTATTTCATCATAACGATTTTGCCAAATAAATATTCAGTAGGTATTGAAATTTGGAATGAAAATAGAACAGGGAAAGGGTTAACAGTATTTCAGTCATTATCAAGACGTCCCACTATTTACAGGTGGAGAAAAATCCCACAACTTTGTGTCCTGATATCACTGTGCCTTTAAATGTCTCAATAAAAACTAAATGTGCCCCCATCCCACCAAAAACAGATTGACCTTGGCACAAACTAACATGGGCCCAAATAAAAGGTCTTGCACGGAACATATTTCTGCAGTTAGTATTACTTTGCCCAAACATATCAGATGGTGAGGCTGATGTACATAAGCGACTGATTATTCCAACACATAAGCAATGATTAGGGCTGGCTATTGAGGCCAGAAAAGACACTTGCAATTACTATCGATAGTGCAAATAATACCACTGCAAAAGTATGATTATTATAGCAGGCTTAACCCATTCCCTCATAGGTTATTTTTAGATCCACCCAAAAGGAGCATTAACTAGAGAAAAGGATTTTTTTTAGAATTTTGTACTTTGAAAACATTGTGATAAATAGAGCATTTGCTCCTCAGGAGCAAATGCTCTATTTATCACAATGGTTTCATAAAGTGACTTACAGAGGCGTAGAAAGTTGTATTTATGGAGGAAAGGGTTAATATTGTAACGCATTACGATACTACATGTATTGAATTGTTTCTGTCATAATTATACATGTATTTTAGATTTAACTCATATTAAAGGGATAATATATAAATTTAATACATGTACTGTGTGTTATACATTTATTGTCAGTAAAAGCGAACTCCAACAATGTTTAACCTATTACTTGACAGAAATGCTTTTGATCCTTTGGCAAACTGTATAGAGCCAGATTAAACAGCTGCTGGAGGATAAGGGTCTGTACTATTTGCACTTAGGGCCAGTTAGGCATAAGTCTTTAGAGTTTTTTATGCTTACTTCATAGTTTAAGTGCATTGACTATCGATAGATGGCCACAATATTGCCGATAGTTATCAATATTCCCTTTTATTATCGATAAAGTACTTATCGAGCATGTCATCATTGCAATACATTTATTCGATGCATCGGTTCACCACTAGTAATGATCAGTCAATTGATATTGAAATGTCCTCATTTAACCCTTTCCCTGTTCTGTGTTTAATTACATCTCTAAATAGGTTCATCAGGATCGAAGAGTTAAATCTTTTGAGTAGGTTTTTTCATTACAGATCCAAAATTTGTGTTACCTGTAACAGTTTTGACAGCGATGGTCATCTTCAGACTGTGACCCTTGGTGAATATGTCTCTTAGCCAACCAGTCCAACAATGATACAGTTTTGTAGTGGGTGTATGATACACAGTCTTGCAGTGAGTGTATGATACACAGTCTTGCAGTGAGTGTATGATACACAGTCTTGCAGTGAGTGTATGATACACAGTCTTGCAGTGAGTGTATGATACTTGGTTTTGCAGTTGAGTGTAAGATACAGTTTTGCAGTTGGTGTATGATAATGTGTGTATCGTATCTACCCTAAATGTTCGAACATCAAATCTTCTCTTGACACTGGCTTGTATAGCAAAATAAATACATTTTGCACCATTTTGATAACTTTAAATTTGACTGATATACATGTAGTAGCAAATGGTATAGATCCTCATCAAAC
Source organism: Azorinus chamasolen (assembly GCA_963576725.1). Taxonomy (NCBI): domain Eukaryota; kingdom Metazoa; phylum Mollusca; class Bivalvia; order Cardiida; family Solecurtidae; genus Azorinus; species Azorinus chamasolen. The sequence continues at coordinate 23,029,328 of OY755243.1, forward strand.
TGTTCCTTTGTCTAAATTTGTCTCTCTGAACACTTAGTGTAATTAGTGTATGCAGTGGTTTGATCATTGGGATCATCCCAATTCATTCCCATTACTAACCTGGCCATCACCATTGCAACAGGCTAGGAATACAGTTAGTCAATATTCTCTGGCATTTTACTATCTAGATGGCACCTTGCATCAGCCAATGGAGTACAAGGCTGAAATCATGAATAAATCCAGCATTCACAAGATCACCTGATCCAACCCAGACCTGCAACTTTTTGATGTTTGCTTTCATTAATGGCTGCTGCCGCGCAGTGAAACATATAAAACTATTCCAAGCTCAAACAAATCAAAGGGAAACAAGGCAATTTTTCAGCTGCCAAAAGGCTTGTAATTCTATAACAACAATTTCCCTCTTGGGACACACCGATACTAACGTTATTAACATTAACACTGTTTAATATCTATTTTATGGCCCCAAACTATTCAACATATTAGGACAAATCATACTGACAGTTTAGGAAATGAACACAAACAAGGGATTTACAGATGCCTATAAAGTGAAATCCCTGTAAACATGAATTCTAGTACAGAAGAATTTAGATACTTTCAGGCAGATAGCTGCTTAATGCAGGGTGAAAGTTATGCAGAAAGCACCTCTAGGAGCTTTCTGCAATGTGACTTCCAGCCTGCATTAAGCTGTCTCTAAGACCGATATTTATACTAAATAGAACGTCCAATTTAGAGGGGTTTTACTGTTAATTATACATACATATTAACCCTTCAATGCTGAATTTTCAAATGGACTAGTTCAAAATCAAAACATGTCAAGCTTACGGCGAATATTTAGGGATCTTTCTAAAGAAAAGAGTTATATGACAAACAGTGCAGACCCTGATGAGAGGACTCATTTAGGAGCCCTCTCATCTGGGTCTACACTGTTTGCAAAGGACATTAGCGACTCGAATCCCGTATTGTAAGGGTTAAACGCTGAATATTCAAAGTGAAATAGTCCTTCATTGTTTTTACTGAATACTGAAACCACAATATCCATAAAGTCATTATTTCTTACAAGAATATGTAACCCTTTAAATTATTCAGGCGAGAAATGATCAAGATACTTCACTGTGAATTTTTACAATAGTACAATGCACAAAATAATTTCTTACCGAGACTGAAACTGTAGAATCGTATCTGTATTATATCATTCAGCAAACAGAGCAGACCCTGATGAGACGGCTCCTATAGGAGCCGTCTCATCAGGGTCTACTCTGTTTGCAAAGGTGTAGAAAGCGTATTTATGAAGTAAAGGGTTAAACAATGTCAACCTTCAAAGGATTTCAAATAATTAACCAATTTTCTGATAGAAACGTCTCCTGACACTTTTGAAAACAGAGAAGACCCTGATGAGACGGCTTCTGTAGAAGTCGTTTGATCTGAGTCTACTCCTGTTTGCTCATGGAATGATAATGCCTCTGCCATAGCAACAAATTCCTGTGTTCATATGCCATAATAAATATTCACATTATTAACACTTTACTCCATAAATACGCCTTTCTACACCTTTACAAACAGAGTAGACCCAGATCAGACAGCTCCTATAGGAGCCGTCTGATCAGGGTTTGTTCTGTTTGCTCAAAGGTATTATATAAATATGATTCTAAAGTTTCTGCCATAGACAAGAATTTCTATGTTCATAATGCCATTATAAAAATTCTTTTCATTAATATTCATGATGTCATTAATTTCTTACATGAATATTCATGGAGTAAAGGGATAATTAACATTCATGATGTCATAATTTCTTATATAAATATTTATTTGGTAAAAGGTTAAGAACTATTGAACATTCCACTTCAAAACTTCCAACATTGAACGCGTTGAAAAATTTCTGAATTCAGCAAAATTGATATTCATGATAAAATGCAGGCAAATTTCTGAGACAAGTAAAAAGGCCACACTTTCTATTGTTCCTGTCAATATCTTTGGAGCTGGCTGCACGATTATGCAAAAAGAAAAGATATGAATTGCCATTATCCCTGTCTAACACAGACTTAACTTATACATCCATACAGTCTAGATCTAGATGAGACTGACATCAAGTAATCTGGCATCTCTCAGTATCCGGAACTGTTTGTCATGTGACTTAATAGTTTTAAAGTAAAAATTTATCGACCTGGATGATGTTCAAAATGCCCAAATTAAGAGTTTATGTAGACAACTGTCACAGCAAGAAAAGGGTTAATATTTTCTGAGGAGGCAGATTTAGGCAGTAGAAAACATCTTAATCAATAGGCTAGTGGAACTGTTCCAGCTGTTTCCATTCCGCTGGGACCTTATCCCATTTCCTAATGGCAACAAAATTATTGTTTTCCAACCAATTTGAATACCAGAGGTTAGTTCTATAGATATTCATTAAACCTTCCTAAAGCAACCACTAAAAAGGTTTTTGACCCTATACCCCGTTAGAAGTCCTGAGAAGATGTATACATTAACCCATTCCCTCATAGGCTATTTTTAGATCCAACCACTTTGAATAAATCTACCGAAAAGGAGCATTAATTAGAGAAAAGGATTTTTTTTTAGAATTTTGAAATTTGAAGCCATTGTGATAAATAGAGCATATATTTATCACAATGCTATATTTATCACAATGGTTTCAAGAAGTGGTTATTACAGAGGCGTAGAAAGGCGTATTTATGGAGGAAAGAGTTAAAACATTTTCAAGAATAACGTCTTTATTTCTCCACTAAACCCTATGTTTTACCACTCATTAGAATTGAGTCTTGAAGAGACCATTCTAAATAATGGTCACACCATAGAGTTTGGTGGAGAAATGACGATTTTGGTATTTGAGTACGCACCTTTATCTGTTGCTCTGCCCGATGAATGTTCATGTAAGAAATAATGACATCATCATGAATATTTAACCATCTGATCTAGGTCTAATTTGTTTGCAAAGATGTAGAAGTAGTTATCCCTTTACTCAATCAATATGCATTTTTACGCCTTTGCAAACAGAGTAGACACAGATCAGATTATTCTTATATAGGAGCCATCAGATTCTGATCTAGGTCTGCTCTGTTTGCTTATGAAATAATATACATATGAATATACAGTTTGTGCCATGGCCAAAATTTCTTGTGTTAATGTGCAATTTTAAAAATTAGTGTAATTAATATTCATGATGTCATTATTTCTTACATGAATATTCATGGAATAAAGGGTTAAGTCAGAGATAGTATCTTTATGCAAGACATAGTACTATCATGCAGAAAAAAAATCTAAAATGAGTATTCTTATCAAGGCCTGCTCTATTTGCTTCTGATATCATTTGGATCTTTGGTCATACAGTAAAACCTCTCTATAACGGCCACTAAATTGTGTTAATTGTAATTTAGGGCAGGTGGGTGCTTTAAGCAGCCACCAGCCTTTAACCCTTTCCTCCATAGGCTATTTTTAGATCCATCCACTTTGAATAAATCTACCGAAAAGGAGCATTAACTAGAGAAAAGGATTTTTTTTAGAATTTTGTAGTTTGAAACCATTGTGATAAATAGAGCATTTGCTCCTATAGGAGCAAATGATCTATTTATCACAACGGTTTCATAAAGTGACATTTACAGAGGCGTAGAAAGGTGTATTTATGGAGGAAAGGGTTAACATAAAATACTTGATATAATTTAGTGGCCATTATAGAGAGGTTTTACTGTAGTCAAAATAATCCTGTGTTCGTAATGCCATCCTAAATATTCAGCTATTTACTATTGAGGACATTTCTTACATGAAGATTCATAGGTAAAGGGATCAGAAGGTCAAACATTTCTGGTCCTAGTGACAGAGCGACAGATAAGCAGAGGTCCAGATAAGATGCATAAATTAAAATACTTTCAAGAATAACTCCTTCATTTCTCCACCAAACCCTATATCTCGAAGAGACGATTCTAAAGAGTGGTCACAACATAGGGTTTGGTGGAGAAATGACGATTTTAGTATTTGAGTACGCACATCTACCTGTTACTCTGGATAAGTGTGCGTACCCAGATACTAAAATCCAACCCTATGTTGTGACCACAATATAGGGTTTGGTGGAGAAATGAAGGAGCTATTCTTGAAAGTATTTTTATTTACGCATCTTGTCTGGACCTCTGTAGTAAGGTGAACGATTACTCGGCTTCTCATCTGGATCCACACTATTTGCAAGGTTACCATGAACTTGCCCAGAGTTGGTAGGGTTCAGGTGAACCTCACCTACTATATTCCTATTTCACTCCATTTTCATTGATTTGAAATGGAGCCATTGAGTACTGAATTAATCAATCTTTTCATACTATTCTTCTTGCAACCTTTGAAATGAAACGAAAAGAAATATGTTTTCTTGAAATATTTTTTGGTAAATTGCCTTGACGTTAAACAACACTCAGACTAAATTCTGATCAAGATCATCATCTGTTATAACAGTCTCATACTTTGATCGAAATCTAAGGATTAGGAGCCACATATCTTTAGCAAATTAATCTAATAATGATGGAAAAGGTGACAGCAGAGCAGAAACTTGTGGTTTAAAGAGATAAATTCCGTAATAACCAATCCTCTGACTCATTATTGATTTCCAGACTACCTTGAAACTGAATGAAGACATAACAGAGCTACAGATAAGAGTGTGTACCAAAATACTAAAATTGTCATTTCTCCACCAAACCCTATACTGTGACCACTCTTTAGAATCGTCTCAAAAAGACGATTCTAAAGAGTGGTCACAGTATAGGGTTTGGTGGAGAAATAAAAGAGTTATTCTTGAAAGTGTTTTATTTACGCATCTTATCTGGACCTACTGTAAAACATGTGTAAGCCTTTCCCTGTTGAATATTCATAGAAGAAACTAGAACTATCACTAAAGGTGATGAATACCCCCACATGGCAGCTTTGATTGTGAATCCAAGTTTGTGACACCAACTATCCATGTAACAGGACTAAAACACATAAATACTCAAAGTTAAAGGAGAGATAATTCTGTAATGCTTGCAACAAACATATGAAAACTTTAAAAATGAAGGAGGATTTGTGACACGAAATCCCCATGTTTCATGCCAAAATGAAAATGTTTGCGCTGGTCCGATTTTGCAGAATGACACTGGTTCTTTTTCCATTTCAAGGCCAGGTATTAAGTTCAAGGTCACAGAGACCTGAATATCTACTACCCAATATGTATTGACACAACAGGTTTGGTAATGCTAGATAATAGAGTATAGGATATATGCTCCGGACAAGACCTGAAATTTGTGTCTTGCACATCTACTACTCCTGAGTAACATTTATGCCAAGTATCAAGTAAATCAGGTTGAAAGTGAAGGAGGTGTTCGCCATACAAGATTTTGCCTGCCAATTTTAAGACCAATTTCAAGGCCAAAGGTCAAGGTCACAGAGATTTGAAATTTGTGTCTTGCACATCTACTACTCCTGAGTAACATTTATGCCAAGTATCAAGTGAATCAGGTTGAAAGTGAAGGAGGAGTTCAAAGTACAAGATTTTGATTGCCAATTTCAAGACCAATTTCACGGACAAAGGTCAAGGTCAAGGTCACAGAGACCTGAAATTTGTGTCTTACACATCTACTACTCCTGAGTAACATTTATGACAAGTATCAAGTGACTCAGGTTGAAAGTGAAGGAGGAGATCAAAGTACAAGAGTTTGCCTGCCAATTTCAAGACCAATTTCCAGGCCAAAGGTCAAGGTCAAGGTCACCGAGACCTGAAATTTGTGTCTTGCACATCTACTACACCTGCATAACATTTATGTCAAGTATCAAATGAATCAGGTTGAAACTGAAGGAGGAGTTGAAAGTACAAGATTTTACGGACAGACCAACGACCGACGTCCAACGACCGACCAACCGACAGACTGATTCCAGTATACCCCCTTCAAACTCTGTTTGCGGGGGTATAATAATGACATCATGAATATTCATTAGCTGAATTTTTTATAATGGCAAATGTACCGGTACACATGACTTTTTGGTATTTATAAAAACTAAACAGTCAGATCTATTGCAATTTCGTAAGCAACCAGTACAAACTCTGATCAGATGGCTCCTAAAGGGGCCGTCTGATGTCAGTCTACTCTGTTCTCAAAGGCATGAAAAACATTTGTATGAGTGAACAGGTTAAAATGTCCACTTGCCAGTCAAACACAGGTGTCTTAAAGCAGGACAAAAGTAATGTAACAAGCAAGTATTCTCAAGCAATTCATCGTCCCCCCACTGTAGACTGCTCTTACCATTTCTACTGTCATCATCTTGAGTTGAATATTACTAATAGGGAATATTTATTGATATCACAAGTATATATGAGTGAATCTGCATAACTGTTCATTAATGGTCCTTATTACAGTGTAATCAGATCAGTTAATTCATTTTCAAGGTGGCTGCTGATATGAGTGGATGTATGTTTCAACATTTTACTTCCCTGTTGAGGTCACAGGGACAATAAAGCAGTTTTTGATACTTTGCCTTCCTAAAATGCATCCACAAATGAAATTTGGAAACAGTTACCCCAGTGATTGAGAAGATATCATTCAGACAAAATTTACAAACTTTTAAATTGAGGTCAGGGTAAAAGTCATTGAGACAACAAGAGTGTGTTTGTGAAACACTTATGCCCCGACCTTTGACCCTGAAGGATGACCTTGACCTTTGGCCCATAGACCTGGGAGTTGAACGAGACACATTGTCTTTGTATGGTGAACATTTGTGCCAGGTTATATTGAAATCCATTCAAAGATAAAAATGTTACAGAAGGGACACGAAAATTTGGGACGGACGGACAGAGGGACAGACAATGTGATTACTATATACCCGCCATGGACGGGGGCATAAAAAAAGTAGTATGAGACACTATGCCTTCTGAAGATGCATCTAAACAAAACAACTGGAAACCCTAAGCCAAGTGGTTGAGGAGTCTCATATACTCCAGACAAATATATTGACAAACTTATAATCAATCTGAGGTCAGTCTCAGGATCAAGGTTGTTAGAGACACCAAAGTAGTATGTGACACCCTACCATCCCAAGATGCATCAACACAAGAAATTCCCAAAGGGCTTGAGGATATACAGTTGAACTTCGATATCTCGAACTTATAGGGACTATATAAATTAGTTCGAGATAACAAGTTCGAGTTATCAGATTTGTAATCTGGACAATTTCTCAAGTTCATAGCTTAATGCAGGTCTAAAGTAATGCTGAAAGCTCCTGCAGGAGCTTTCAGCATTACTGTAGAACTGCATTAAGCTGTGAAATGTGTTTCTAGATATGCATAGTGATATATTTTAGAGCAATTCTATATTGTAAGATTTTGGAAGGACCGAACTTTTAGTTCGAGTTATCACGAAGTTTGAGTTATCCGAGTTCGAGATATCGAAGTTCAACTGTACATGTACATGTAATTTTTCACTAAAACTGCGGTCATCATCAATGTTAAAGAGACACAAAAGCAGTATGCGGCATTTCCACTTCCTAAGATGAACTAACATGTAATAAAAGCTCCTCTGGGAGCTTTTAGCAATATTGTTGTCATGTATTAAGCTAGGAGCCATCTGATCGGGTCGGCTCTGTTTGCTTTTAACATGATATATATCTGATTCTACAGTTATTGTCAAAGCAAAATCTTTCCTTGAAAAGTTACATTAATATAAAAAATCAGCTAATAAATATTCATCATGTCATTATTTCTTACATAAATATTCAACAGTGGATGGGTAAATGGTCGCTTTACCGTAGCTGTTACATGTTACATGTGTCATTTACCATTTAAATCAGAGACATTGTTTTGATGCCTTTGCAGGAGTTGTCTCATCTGGGTCTACTCTGTTTGTTAATGAAATAATATAGATTCCTTGTCATATGCAATTATCAAATTTCAGCTAATTAATACTCAAACACAGAGCTCCAGATAAATTAAAACATTTTCAAGAATATTTCTCCACCAAACCCTATGTTGTGACCACTCTTTAAAATCGTCCCTTCGAGATGCTTTTAAAGAGTGGTCACTGCATAGAGTTTGGTGGAGAAATTACCATTTTATTCCTGGAGTACGAACGTTTATCTGTTGCTTTGTCAAATAGTAATTATTTCTCCCGTGAATATTCATTCTGAAAAGGGTTAACTGGTTCAAAACAATTGTGCATGTTACTAAGGACAGTGATGCAAGAAAATCTTGTCTGAAATGGCTTATCTAGCACTCCAATTAGAAACGTTCTTTGAACTTGTATGCATGCACATAAAGTGGAGTAGATTGAGATCTGTAGATAAGAGCTGTATTGATCAATCTAAATCTCTTACTTAACCCTTTACTCCATGAATATTTACAGAGCTACAGATAAACGTGTGTACTAAAATCTTCATTTCTCCGTCAAACCCGATGTTGTGACCACTCTTTAGAATCGAAGAGACGATTCTAAAGAGTGGTCACAACATAGGGTTTGGTGGAGAAATAAAGAAGTTATACTTGAAAATGTTTTAACTTGCGCATCTTATCTGGAGCTCTGTTTTTATGAAATAATTAAATGTACAATGTATGTAATTACCTTTCTATTTATTAAAGAACCAGAAAAGTTTTGACCTTGGCAGAAACTGTGGAATCAGATGTATATTCCTGCTACAGGAGCAGTCTGACCTGGGTCTACTGGGTCTTTTTGTTTGTAAATGCGTGAAAACATGTTTATATGAGGGACAGGGTTAAGTCAACATTTTCAAGAATAACTTCTTTATTTCTCCACCAAAGCCTATGTTGTGACTACTCTTTAGAAACGTCTCTTTGAGACAATTCTAAAGAGTAGTCACAACATAGGGTTTGATGGAGAAATGACGATTTTAGTATACGAGTGCACACCTTTACCTGTAGCTCTGTACTAAGAATACTCAATAGTGGTACTAGAAAATCTTGTCTGAAATGGCTTATCTAGCACTCCAATTAGAAAATATTCTTTGAACTTGTATGCATGTGCATAAAGTGGAGTAGATTGAGATCTGTAAATAAGAGGTGTATTGATCAATCTAAATCTCTAGCTTCAGTCAAACTCTATTCTTTTGGTACATGTACTTATTAGAATCGCCTTGGAGAATTTTTCGTCCGTTTACTTATAAAAAACGATGGGAATGTAAATACGTTTCCTTTCCATTTTGGTTTTACCCTTTGCCTCATGAATATTCATTTTTTCTCATTGCAGAAACTGTAGATTCCTATCTACGGTATATTATTTCATAAGCAAGCACAACAGATCCTGATCAAACAGCTCCAACAGGAGTCATCTGATCTGAGTCTACTCTGTTTGCGAAGGCATTAAAGATATCTCAATGAGATAAAGGATCTGGTCAGCAGTAACTACTTTGTAATCAATCAGAAACTTTTTTTTGTGCTCATGGTACAGTGAAACATTATTACACTACATTGTATTACAAGGTCAGATTTCTCTTTAGAGCATGCCTTTAACCCTTTCCCTGTTCTATGTTTATTTCAAATCCTACTGAATATTCATGGCGAAAATAGTTATCATGAAATATGGAAGGCGGAACACTATAGCCATTTTACAAAGTAAAGAAATAGATCTTTCAATTTCCACTAGCAAACAGAGCAAACCCTGATTAGCCAGCTCCTATGGGAGCCGTCTGATGTGGGTCTACTCTGTTTGCAAATATGTGAAAAGGCGATTATACCAGGAAAAGTGTTAGTGTAGAGTAGAACCTCTCTATCTCCTTGCAAGGTAAGTAACTGTCGCCTACAAAATTTGTCGTCTCCTATAATTCTGAAAGTTAATGTTTTCCTTTCATTCACTTCCTTAACCCTTTATTCCATGAATATTAAAGAAAGAAATGATGACATCATGATTATTCATTAGATTAATTGTTATAATAGAACATGGACACAGAAAGTTTAGGCCATGGAAGAAACTGTTAACCCTTCTCTTGCTGAATTATAAAATACATTTCTCCTTCTTTACCCATGCCCAGTTGTATAATTACGTATATCTTCACTGTGTACAAGTATTTCGCTGTGCAATCACTGCTGTGGAGTGCACTGGTTGCACAATCAACTTATAAATAGTGCAGACCCTGATGAGACAGCTCCTGCAGGAGCTGTCTCATCTGGGTCTTCACTATTTACAGGTAGGTATATTGACGTGAACAGCAAGCGAAGGGTTAAATTAAATTTATATTATAATACATGTATATCATAAGCAAACAAAGCAGACCCTGATCAGACAGAAAAGTGTATTTATGGAGTAAAGGGTTAATACAGAAATCAGAATATCAAAAACTTTGGGTCCTGATGAGGTACGGAGTTACTCAGCATTCACTCTCGATCTAAACTGTTTGCATATATATGAAACAATAGGTCAAGGCTCTGTAACTTTTAAAACGTTTCTAAGACATCAACAGCAAGGACCCCCAAATTCTGATTTGGACCCCCAAATTCTGATTTGGACCCCCAAATTCTGATTTGGACCCCCAAAATAGAAATTTCGGGTCCCAAAGACCATCCAATTGTAAAACATGAAGGGAAAATCCTGCACATCAAGCACCTTTACTCACAGTACAGATGATATTACTTGTAAGTAAATACATTTCTGGGTACACATAAGTGATGTGATTACATGACTTGGGAGGGAAGAGACGAGACAATAGTTCAGACATATCTATAATTACCTGTCAAGACAACAATATACTAATTCATTCCTGGGGTATATTTCCATGTAAGAGCCACAAAAAAATGGCACCTTCGAGACATTGAAATAATGCAAACAATATCAGCATCTGTGTCTCCGATGTAAGGACAATTGGTGAAAAGAGTGTGGCCTGACAAGGACTCGAGCCTGGGCCTTTTGCTTACTGAATCGGTACTCTAACCACCGAGCTACTGAGCAACATAATGCACTTATTGATTTTAAACCAACACAACACTTAACTCAGATGATCAGTTTCCACACTGTTTGCCAAGGTTGATAACCCTTTACTCCATGAATATTCATGTAAGAATTAATGACATCATGAATATTAATTAAATTAATTTTTAATAATTGTGCATGAACACAAGAATTTTCGGAAATGGCAGAAACTGTAGAATATCTATATTATATCATAAGCAAACACAGTAGACCCTGATCAGATGGGCCCTACAGGAGCTGTCTGACCTGGGTCTACTGAGTCTGTGTTTTCAAAGGTGTAGAATGGGCGTTTTATGGAATAAATGGTTATTACCGTTAAATACATTTTTCTCTTAGCTAAAGAACTAGGTTCACTAAGGGGTGAAATTTTTTTCCCCCGTAAATAAAAATCATGTTGCCATGGTAACCATTTCAATATACTCCTCTAAAATCACATTTTTTCCTAAATTATTGAGCATTACTTCATTAGAACATGTATTTTGATAACTTTTTTGTAAAAAAAAATGTGAGATAGCATGAACCCCATTTAAAACTTCAATATGACATGGGAAAAAAAGTGATGTTGCCATAGCAACAAACAAGTTTTACTTCATTTTTACTTCATAAAAATATGTTTCTTTATATGATTCTGTCAATATCTCATGTAATAAGATTACAGTGACACCAATATGACAGAAAGTGTATGAAACATGGCAAATATATATGGTACAGTATCGTACTAATTGTAACATGTGTTACCAAAGTGGAATGGTTCGTCATTGAGTGATGGTAGATTAAATTTAAACTTTAACCTCAGGAATATTCAATGTAAGTAATAATGACTATGATTATTACTTAGATGAATTTTTATGAAAACAGAACAAAAATTAAAACAGAGCAACATTAGATTATGTCACATCTAGCTGGTATGCTTCTGCATGCTTTAACAATTCCAACAAAAATTTTGCTCTCACAAGTGATACATTGTGAGACTATGAGAACAAAAGATCTTTTGTTCTTCCTTTACTTGTGGGGCTATTCTCTGGTCTTGTGTGTCTACTTTGAACAAAAGGAAAGTCCCACAAGGCTCATTCCGTAAGAACATCCCTGTTAGAATTGTCCAACATTTTACAAAATCAAACTCAAAAGCAGACATTGCACATTCTTCAAAAAACTCTAGAAGGTTGGGCCAGCAAAACCTAATCTAATCTAATCTCTTTGTACAATAAATGCTCTTTGACTGCATAACTTGCCTTCCGCAATGCTGAAAGTTTTTTTCCCCATTTCTCTTAACCTTTTACTCCATAAATACGACTTTCTACGCCATTGCAAACAGAGTAAATACGCCTTTGCAAACAGTAGACCCAGATCAGATGGCTTCTGATCAGGGTCTGCTGTGTTTGCTTATGATATAATATAGATAGGATATATGGCCAAGATATGCAATGGCCAAGAATTCCTGTGTCCATTTGATATTATGACAATTAATCTAATTAGTATTCATGATGTCATTATGTTTACATAAATATGCATGGAGTAAATGGTTAATAAATGCAGTTAGAGAGTCAAACAGTCTCGTCTCAATTTAATCCAAACTATTTACACAGGCCATCAAAGAGATCCAGATAAGGTGTGTCAATTAAAACACTTTCAAGAATAACTTCTTCATTTCTCAACCAAACCCTATGTTGTGACCACTCTTTAGAATCGTCTCTTCGAGACGATTCTAAAGAGTAGTCACAACATAGGGTTTGGTGAAGAAATAACGATTTTAGTTTTTGGGTAAGCATCTTTATCTGATGCTCTGCCATCATAAAATGGCCGCTAACATGCAAAGAGCTATGCTAGAACTTTCATCCCATGTCCCAGACATTGAAAGCATGTACTACAATGACAAACGTGTGTACTTTAAAGATAGCTGTCTGAAGAAAAAAGATGAATTTACTTGGTACAAGCCATCAGCCAGCTGAAAATAGCCCCATGTCCGGGATAGCAACTTGCATTGCATACCGTCTGTCTCATGAATATTTAAGTTGCTTCGATGCAGAAAACAACACTAAGTTTTCGGCAATTTATTGCACAGACGAGATTTTGAATGGTGATTAGCCAATACAAGCCCATTTAATCCTTTCAATCCTGGATATTCAAATGGACTGTTCTAATATTCAAGCAAGTCAAGCTTACCATGAATATTTAGGGATTTTTTTTAAAATCTAAAACTAAAAACTGTTTGCAATGGCCATTATCAACAGAAAGGGCTAACATCTAGTAAGTTTTACATGCCAAACTTTGGAGTGTGTAAAATCTCAAAGTACATACATGTACATGTAATTTTTTTAACCCTTTCCCTGTTCTATGTTTATGCCTCTATGAGCTTTCTGTATGACTTTCACCCTGCATTAAGCAGCCACCTGTCTAAAAGTATCTAAATTCTTCTTTACTAGAATTCCAGTTTCGAGGCTTTTACTGTTCTGCAAATCTCAAGTTTTATAGAAGTTACACACTGCCCTGTAGATAATAGGTACATTGTTCTATCCCTGTATTTAATTCCTCAGTCAAACCTTATTTGGATGTGACATAAAGAAATTACCTCGGAGAGACTGTCCTTCCAATTAAGTAGTCTATCTACTATTCTAAGCAATAGCTCAGACAGTAAGGTAATCAGTAGTCTGCCTTAAGCGTTTAACCCTTGAATGCTGAATTTTCTAAGTGTAAATGTTCGTCATTGTTTAACCATTTACTCCATGAATATTCATGTTAGAAATAATGACATCATGAATATCAATTAGATTATTTTTTTATACAGACACATGAACGCAGAAACTCTGACATACCAGAAACTGTAGATTCAAATCTATATTATATCATAAGCAAACAGAGAGGATCCTGATAAGACGGCTCCTTCAGGAGCCATCTGATCTGGGTCTTCTCTGTTTGCAAAGGAATAGAAAGGCGTATTTATGAAGTAAAAGGTTAACCCATTCCCTCATATTCATGCCCTTTGAAGCCTCTATAAAAGTCACGTTTTGAAACCATTATGACAAATAGAACATTTGCTCCATAGGAGCAAATGTTCTATTTATCACAATGGTTTCAAAACTAGTTCTAAAATTTTCCTTTTTTCTAGTAAATGCTCCTTTTCAGTAGATTTGTCCAAACAGGTTGGATCTATAAATAGCCTATGAGAGAATGGGTTAACCCTCTCTTGCTGAATTTTAAAAAACATTTCTCCTTCTTTACCCATGCCCTGTTGTATAATTACATATATCTTCACTGTGTACAAGTATTTCGCTGTGCAATTACTGCTGTGGGGTGCACTGGTTGCACAATCAACTTGTAAATAGTGCAGACCCTGCAGGAGCTGTCTATCTGGGTCTTCACTATTTACAGGTACGTATATTGACGTGAATAGCAAGCGAAGGGTTAGTTGTAGAGTCCACTCAGAATGACACAGTATAGTTTGCAGGATTTTAAATGACAAATACCCAGGGCTGATCAGGGTCTACCTTGATTGCAAATGCTGGTACACTTATTTCTAACATTTGAACAAGAGCACCGCAAGCGGGTGCTAAAGCTCGTCTGTTATCATTTTGGTATGTGAGGATAGGCCTTGTCAAGATGAACATGCATACCAAAAATGAAGGTTGTAAATGAAAAATTGAAGAAGTTAATGGCAATGTTAAGATTTCGGACAACGACGACGACAACAATGACGACCACGACAACGAAGACGCGGATGCTGGAGTTACGACAATAGCTCATGATTTCTTGGCAAGTCTTGCATTGGCAAATAGTTTGGAATCAGATCTGACACCAATAACTATGCATCTGGTCAAGGTCAAAACTGTTTCAAAATTGTCGAAACCCTTTCCTCCATTAACCCTTTCCTCCATAGACTATTTTTAGATCCAACAACTTTGAATAAATCTACCCAAAAGGAGCATTAACTAGAGAAAAGGAAAATTTTTAGAATATTGTAGTTTGAAACCATTGTGATAAATAGAGCATTTGCTCCTATAGGAGCAAATGCTCTATTTATCATGATGGTTTCTTAAAGTGACTTTTACAGAGGCGTACAAAGGCGTATTTATGGAGGAAAGGGTTAACACTCTTTTCTACGCCTCTGTAAAGGTAACTTTTTGAAACCATTGTGATAAATAGAGCAAATGCTTAATTTATCATAATGGTTTCAAAACTACAAAATTCTAAAACTTTCCTTTCTCTAATAAATGCTCCTTTTCGGTAGATTTATTCAAAGAGGTTGGATCTAAATATATCCCATGAGGGAATTGTTTAAAACTGTTTGCTGCTCAGCCAAAGCAAAGTAATGAAAATTCTCATAGCAGCAAAAGGGTTAACTCTTTCCTTGTTCTATATTTATTCCAAATTTCCATAACTATTGAATGTTCATGGACAAGTCACAAGATAGTTGGAAGGTGGAACATTGTAGTCATTTTAGAAACTAAAGAAACATCTTTTAATTTCCATTAGCAAACACAGCAGACCCTGATCAGACGGCTCCTATAGGAGCCATCTGATCTGGGTCTACCCCATTTCAAATGCGTTAAAATGCTTTTATATGAGGGAAAGGGTTAAATGGTTATCTGACACCCTTGAGTTTGACACTTGTACAATAACTAAATACAAAGATTTGCTTGCTAGACTGGAAAAAAATGTGAGACATCTCAATGATTACACAACTGTCAAGGCAATAATAACCCACCAGGAACAAATTGTCTGCAGTTCCTGGAATACTTCGCTACTACACATTGTTCTGTTCTTCATTATAAAGTCTTAACCCTTTCCTTCATATAAACCTGTTTTCATGCATTTGCAAACAGAGTAGACCCAGATCAGACAGCTCCTATAGGAGCCATCTGATCAGGGTCTGCTCTGTTTGCCAATGGGATTTGATAGATCTGTTTCTTTACTCTTTAAAATAGCTACAATGTAACATTGTTCCATCTTACATATTCTATTTTAACTATTTTGTCCATAAATATTCATTTGAAATAAACAAAGAACAGGGAATGGGTTAACCCTTTACATCATTGACATGCTGCTGATGTAAGGTCAGGGTCTGCTCCGTTTGCTTATAAAATGATGTACTTATTTCTAATGCTATCATAAAAATTCAGCTTATTAATATTCATATAGTCATTATTTTTTACATTAACCCATTACTCCATCAATACGCCTTTCAACGCCTTTGCAAACAGAGTAGACCCAGATCAGATGGCTCCTGTAGGACCCGTCTGATCAGGGTCTGCTCTGTTTGCTAATGAAATAATATAGATGTGATTCTACATTTGTGTTCATTTGCCATTATAACAAGAGCTGTCCCAGGACAGTGCGCTCTACTTTCTTTAGTGCTGGATAGTGTAGTGGAAGTCTAAGTCGGAAAGGGGAGATAACTATAGCTAACTAAATTATAGGGTTACTTGCCCTTGTGAAATGGGTCCTCCTTGTAAAAGTTTAACCAAATATCTTGGACGGTTTCTAAGACATGGACATTAACATAAAACCTAACGAACCTAACGAACAATGAAAATTCTAAGTCGAAAAAGGGCCATAATTATGACAAAATCAATTTTAGGGTTACCTTGAAATGGGTTCCCCTTGTCGTAGTTAACACGCATACCAAATGTTACATGCATACCAAATATGAACCAAATATCTTTGCTGTTTCTGAGAAATGGACCTTAACAAAAAGGTTAACCAATGCGGACACAAACGTCGAAGAGAGGGTCATGAGACTCATGACAATAGCTCCACTTTTTCAAAATTAATATATATCATGTTATTTTTCCTTATATGAATATTCATGGAATAAATGATTAAACCCTTTCCCTAATGAATTAATTACTTCAAGAAATTCATTAACTTATGTTTAAGGGAATTTTTTGTTTTGTCAAAAAACTGTAGTGTCAGATCTATGTCATGTCATAATCAAACATTGCAGACCCCCATCAGATGGCTCCTACAAGAGCAGTCTGATCTTGGTCTACTCCGTCTGCATAGGTGTAGAAAAGCATTTACATGAGGGAAAGAGTTAACCCTTTCCCTGTTTTATATGTATTTCAAATTTCAATACCTACTAAATATTCATGGCCAAAATAGTTATAATGAAATATGGAAGGTGGACTATTGTAGCCATTTTAGAAAGTAAAGAATCACATCTATCAAATTCCATTAGCAAACAGAGCAAACCCTGATCAGACGGCTCCCATAGGAGCCGTCTGATCTGGGTCTACTTTGTTTGCAGATGTGTGAAAACACGATTATATGAGGGAAAGGGTTAACATGCAAAGAGTACAGCTGAAAAACAATAGACACATGTGCATTTCAAATCTCGAGTGACAACACAAAGTTTACAATTCCATTTCAAACTTAAAATGTAGTGATAAATCAAACTAATCTTCAGACTTTCAAGAGATTCTCCACCAAATTCAATATCTGAACTAAACTTAATGTGCCCAAAATGCAAATTTACATAAACATTTGATGTTTTGAAATCCCCAGCATCGAAGGATATTCAAATGACTTATGATAATGCAGACAGCACGTTTTTCTCAATGAACTTTTCTTAACCCTTTCCTCCATAAATACACCAATCTATGCCTCTGTAGAATTCATTTTTGAAACCATGGTACTAAATAAGAGCATTTGCTCCATAGGAGCAAATGCTCTATTTATCACAATGGTTTCAGAACTATGCAATTCTAAAATTTTCCTTTTCTCTAGTAAATGCTCTTTTTCGGCAGATTTATTCAAAGAGATTGTATCTAAAATAGCCTATGAGGGAATGGGTTAATCAACATCAATCAGAATGCTGTGAATACCAATGAAGGGTTCACAAACCAAACTACAAAAGTAGAAAAAGAAACATGTCTTCAAGGTCCAGATAAGATGCATGAATTAAAATATTTTCAAGAATAATTCCTTTTTTGGGTATTGGTAAAAACTGTAGCCAGGTCTATTATAATTTCATAAGCAAAAAGAGCAGGCCCTGATCAGACAGCTCTGACAGGAGCAATCTGATCTGGGTCTTCTCTGCAAAAACAAGACACTGTGTTACTCATAAGTCTCGACTCTTTTTAATACTGAAGACAATCACTTCTTAAAATAATTAAATACATTAAGAAATCGGAGGTAAGTGAAAACTACAGCATATCAGAGTCTGAGCATTTAGTATTCATTTCAACAGCATAAGGGTTAAACTCCAATGTGTTGCCATATTTATCATTCAAGTAGAGCTCCAGATAAGATGCGTAAATTAAAACATTTTCAAGAATAACTCCTTTATTTCTCCACCAAACCCTATACTGCGACCACTCTTTAGAATCGTCTCGGAGAGACGATTCTAAAGAGTGGTCACAGTATAGGGTTTGGTGGAGAAATGACGATTTTAGTATTTGGGTACGCACCCTTATCTGTAGCTCTGTTCAAGTATTGGAAAAATCTTTTAACTGTCTCTGTCATATAAATGCTTTTTCACGCATTTGCAAACAGAGTAGACCCAGATCAGATTGCTCGTGTAGGAACCGTCTGATCAGGGTCCGCTCTGTTTGCTAATGGAATTTGATAGATCTGTTTCTTTAGTTTCTAAACTGACTACAATGTTCCACCTTCCATATTTTATTACAATTATTTTGACCATGAATATTCAGTAGTTTGCCAGGTTAAAAGGAGGTCTCATTAGGATCCAAGCTGTCAGTAGATGTGTCTACAGGAAAAGGGTTAAAATTTAATAGAAACTGCAGCTTTAAAAGCTTTTCCTCACAATTCTGTGGAGAATGTTATCTGAGAGTGAGAAAAACTATCCAATATTTATCATGTGTTGTCTGGAACAAAAATGACACAATACCAATAAAGGAGAGTTTTGTTCTGAAACATCAGCCTGGGTCCATGCTTATAAAACTTTTAGTTGAGTCTGAGTTCGTTCTCAAGTGTTTGATTGGTCAGATTTGAGGCTATGGCTCAAATCTGACCAATCAAAAGCTTGAAAACTCAAATCTGACCAATCAAAAGCTTGAGAACGAACTCAGGCTCAACTAAAAAGCTTTATAAGCATGGACCTTGATGTTTACCTCATGAATATTAGTGTAAGAAATAATGACATCATTAATGTTTTATACTCGTGTATGAATAAAAGGGTTTTGATACCTTGGCAGAAACTATAGAATTCCTCAACTCTTTACCTCATATGCTAATTTTAGACCCATCCGCTTTGAATAAATCTACCGAAAAGGAGCATTAACTAGAGAAAAGGAAACTTTTAGAATTTTGTAGTTTTTAAACCATTGTGATAAATAAAGCATTTGCTCCTATAGAAGCCAAAGCTCTGTTTATCACAATGATTTCATGAAGTGACATTTACAGAGGCGTCAATATGAGGGAATGGGTTAACCTTTTACTCCATGAATATTCATGTAAGAAATAATGAAATCACGCATATCAATCAGAATAATTGTTATACTATCACATGGACACTGGAAATTTTTGCCATGACAGAAACTGCAAAATTTGATCTACATTATATCATAAGTAAACAGAGCAGACCCTGATCTGGGTCTACTCTGTTTGCAAAGGCATAGAAAAATGTATATATTGAGGAAAGGGTTAGGCAAACAGAACAGACCCTGATCAGACAGCCGCTAGGAGCAATCTGATCTAGGTCTACTCTGTTTGCAAAGGTATGAAAAGGTGTTTATACGAAGTAAAGGGTTACATCTTAGGTCAGCCTCTGCAAGGTCAGCTTCAGCCCATGAGATAAGTGAGTAATCCATTACTCCATGAATATTCATGTAAGAAATAATGACTTATAGATATTAGACTGTTATAATTAGCACATGGACACAGGAAATTTTGGCCATGGCAAAAACTGTAGAATCATAACTTTATTATCTTATAAGCAAACAGAGCAGACCCTGATCAGATGGCTCCTATAGGAGCCATCTGATCGGGGTCTACTCTGTTTGCAAAGGTGTAGAAAGGCGTATTTATGGAGTAAAGTTTCAACACATTCATTACATGAAACAAGCCAACTGGCATTTACAGACAGTGTAGACTACAGGAGCCATTTGATCTGGGTCTAATCTCTTTGCAAAGACATGAAAAGGCTTTTATATAAAGGAAAGTATTAAACCGTTTTACTCTTAATTTTCAATACAGAATGACTAACAGTGCAGACCCCAATCAGAGGACTTCTCTAGGGGCCCTCTGATCTAAATCTACACTGTTTACAAATACCAGTGCGCTCATTTTCTACATTCAAAGTGTTAAACACTGACAATCAGACTTGTGAGTGGCCATTGTAAAGTGCCAAAAAGAAGTGTGTCAAGAGGACACATATGCCCCCTCTGGGACCTTGCTGTTTGACCTATAGGCATAGGTTTTAACTCTTTACAAACTAGCGGCCAAACTGTGATTACCTATGCAAACAATTTGGATCCAGATGAGACGCCGCATTATGCGGCGTCTCATCTGGATCCAAACTGTTTGCATAGGTAATCACAGTTTCGCCGCTAGTATGCAAAGAGTTAAAACCTATGCCTGTAGGTCAAACAGCAAGGTCCCAGAGGGGGCATATGTGCCCTTTTGACACACTTCTATTTGGCACTTTACAATGGGTGCTCACAAGTCTAATTGTCAGTGTTTAACCCTTTCCTCCATAAATACGCCTTTCTACGCCTCTGTAATAACCACTTCTTGAAACCATTGTGATAAATAGAGCATTTGCTCCTATAGGAGCAAATGTTCTATTTATCACAATGGTTTCAAACTACAAAATTCTACAATTTTACTTTTCTATAGTAAATGCTCCTTTTGGGTAGATTCATTCAAAGAGGTTGGGTCTATAAATAGCCTATGGAGGAAAGGCTTAAGCGACTTCATACTGATTGGACACGGGAATCTCCAAAAGCATGTGGTTTAATACAGGACAAAAGTAATGCAAAAAGCTCTATGTCAGACCTGTATAAATTCTGAAGGGAGGTGATACCCTTTCTATCATAGCGGGGGCATGAAATATCATTGCTTAACTTTACAGAGCTCCAGATAAGATGCGTAAAATCAAAACATTTTCAAGTCTTCAAGAATAACTTCTTTATTTCTCCATCAAACTCTATGCTAAGACCACTCTTCAGAATCGTCTCTTTGAGACAATTCTAAAGAGTGGTCACAACATAGGGTTTGGTGGAGAAAAGACATTTTTAACATTTTAAGTATGCATCTTCATCTGTTGCTCCGACTTGAGCCCAAATATCAGTGCATTTCCACTTCAAGGTCATTTCTGGTATCCATAAAATGAGAAATGAAAAGTACAGCCTCTTCCTGTAGTACCATGTATTTTGTTGATACATTCTGCTGACACAGCTGATTCTTCTCCAGCAATTTGTATTCAATACATTCAATGTAACTTCCTCCCATCATTTGCCTCTAGCAAAGAGCTCCCCTGCCATGAAAATATCAGCATCCCCAGCATCCAGGCTACTTCCAACTGTGGCTCAATACAGTAATACCCCTCTATAGCAGTCATACAATTGATGTCGAGCCTTGTGGCTTTAACCCTTTACTGCATAAATACGCCTTTACAAACAGAGTAGACCCAGATTAGACAGCTCCTACAGGAGCCGTCTGATCAAGGTCTGCTCTGTTTCCTTATGAAATAATACAGACATAATTCTGTAATTTCTGCTATGGCCAAAATTTCCTGTGTTCATGCGTCATTATGTAAAATAATCTAATCAATATTCACAATGTCAAGAGCAAAAATTGTAAAATCATATCTATATTATATCAAAAGCAAACAGAGCAGACCTTGATAGACGGCTCCTGTTTGCAAAGGCACAGATAGGCGTGTTTATGGAGTAAAGGCTTAACCCATTCCCTCATATTGATGCCTCTGCAAAAGTCACCTATTGATACCATTGTGATAAATAGAGCATTTGCTCCTATTGGAGCAAATGCTCTATTTATCACAATGGTTTCAAACCACAAAATTCTAGAAATTTCTCTACTAGAAATTTCTCTACTTAATGCTCCTTTTTGATAGATTTATTCAAAGAGGTTGTATCTAAAAATAGCCTATGAGGTAATGGGTTAATATGCAACCACCTGCTTTCCTTTGCAAACTGTATAGATCCAGATGAGAGGCCACCTCTCATCTGGGTCTGCACTGTTTGTCATGTTACACTTGTCTTTAATAATAAAAAAACCCTGAACTTTCACTATAAGCTTGACCTGTTTGAATATTGGAAAGGTCCAATTGAATATTTACAATTGAAAGGGTTAACCCATTCCTCCATAAATACACCTTTCTACGCCTCTGTAATAGTCACTTCCTGAAACCATTGTGATGAATAGAGCATTTGCTCCATAGGAGCAAATGCTCTATTTATCACAATGGTTTCAATACTACATAATTCTAACATTTTCCTTTTCACTAGTAAATGCTCCTTTTCGGTAGATTCATTCAAAGAGATTGGGTCTAAAAATAGCCTATAGAGGAAAGGGTTAAATCAGTGATTACTCTAGAGAGGTTCTTCTGTAGACTGTGAAACTTATCTGATTCATATGATATCTAACAGCAGAATAGATAAGAGATATATGTAAATTAGACCTTTTCCAAAGAATAGCTCCTTGATTTCTCCCACCAAGCCCTATGTTGTGATCACTATTTAGAATTGTCATGGAGAGACAATTCTAAAGAGTAGTCACAACATAGAGTTTGGTGGAGAAATTTGAAATGTGCTCCTCCTCTGCGCCACTGTTCAACTGACAATTTATATTCCAGTTTGTTTTCAGTGTTGTTTCACAAATCAGAGCAACTGATAAACGTGTATACACAAATACTAAAATTGTCATTTCTCCATCAAACCCTATACTGTTACCACTCTTTAGAATCTTCTCAAGGAGACGATTCTAAAGAGTGGTCACAACATAGGGTTTGGTGGAGAAATAAAGAAGTTATTCTTGAAAATGTTTTAATTTACGCATCTTATCTGGACCTCTGTTTATACAGTACAATGTATCACAAATCAGAGCTACAGATAAAGGTGCATACCCAATTCATACTCATTTCTCCATCAAACACTATACAAAGAGACGATTCTATCGAGTGGTAACAACATAGGGTTTTGTGATGAAAGGACGATTTTAGTATTTCAGTATGCCACTATATCTGTTGCTCTGCATTTTGCTCCACTAACCTTGTTGGTGTTGTTCTGTTCTTTCTTCACTTGCTCATGTATACATAGCTGGTCCCTGGAGCCAATCACACTCACTTTGACACTGTAAATCGAATTATTACCATCATTAATCTGAACCATTTACTTCATAGAGACGCCTTTTGGTACTTTTGGAGGAGCTGTTTGGATCAAAGTCTGCTCTGTTTGCTTATGAAATAACATAGATCTATTTCTACAGTTTCTGCCTTGTTCATGATGCTGTTATACAAATTCAGATTATTAGTATTCCTACTGTTGTTATTTCTAACATGAATATTCATGAAATAAAGGTTTAAATATCTACCAGTTAATCTTAGGCAAAAAGTGTACTCTGATCAAACTGCTCCTGTTTGTTCACTGTCATGAATATTTATGAATTGAAGAAATCTTGAATAAATATTAAACAGGGAAAGGTTAATCGAATTCTCTCTCCATCTTTAACCTGTTTCATATTAAATTTTCAAAGAGAAATGCACTATCTTCTTTAACCCTTTGAAGCGTGTACTGTCATTTGCAAACAGTGCAGACTCAGATTAGACGGCTCCTACAGGAACCCTCTGATCAGGTTCTGCACTATCTGTCATTCAAAATGCTGTTGCAAATTTCACCTCACATGCTGAATTTTGAAACAGTGATGGGCCATTTCACTTTGAAAATTCGGCACTCAAAGGCTTTACCCTTTCCCTGTTTTATGTTTATTCCAAATTTCAATACCTACTGAATATTCATGGACACAATAGTTATAATGAAATATGGAAGGTGCAACATTGTAGCCATTTTAGAAAGTAAAGAAACATATCTTAGCAAACAGAGCAGACCCTGATCAGACGGCTCCTATAGGAGCCGTCCTATCTTGGTTTACTCAGTTTGCAATTGCCTGAAAATGCATTTACATGAAGGAAAGGGTTAAAAGGTATTAATGGACTGAATTTGTTACAGAAGTTCTTTCTTGACCCTAAGTCTACGCTATTTGTAATATGCTTGTTAGCTTGTTTCGCACATTCAAAGTGTTAATCACAATACTTTCGAACAGTGTATTGTCCAATGCCCATAAAACAGCTTTAACACTTTCCTTCATATAAACGCATTTTCATGCATTTTCAAACAGAGTAGACCCAGATCAGATGGTTCCTGTAGGAGCTGTCTAATCTGGGTCTGCTCTGTTTGCTTATTGAATTATATAGAGCTGATTCTACAGTAACACACTCTGCTAGTCAAACAGTCCTCTGTTAATAATGCTTTAAAATAGTTTGGCTAAAAAGTTAATATGCATGGAATGGGTTAACTGTTTGTATGCAATGTAATATTGTTGTCTGCTCAGTTTTTGTTTGCAGCATTTTCAAAGTTATTTTCTTTCCGAAATTTTGCAGATGTTGAGCCTGAGTGACAAACAGTTTGGATTTCAGATCAGGTCCCACATTTTGTGGGACCTGATCTTAATCCAAACTGTTTGCATATGTCATTAATGAAAGAGTTACTACAGTAGGTATACTTACGTGTTGTAGGCAGTTCTCTTGAGCTCCTGGATGACCTGTGACAACTGGGAGTGGGTGCGAGATGCATAAATTATCTTAGGAACAGCTACAAAAAAATCAAATTCAAACCAAATGAACGCCTATAGTTCATTCAAACATTCCAGTACTAATGCCATGTTACTGGAGGCAATGATCCTCAGTATCTGATCAGGATCAGAACTGTTTGTTACTCATTCAAATGTCTTAACCCTTTCTTTCATATAAACACATTTTCACCCATTTGCAAATAGAGTAGACCCAGATCAGACAGCTCCTATAGGAGCTGGCTAATCAGGGTCTGCTCTGTTTGCTTATGAAATACATGTAATATAGATCTGATTCTACAGTTTCTACCAATACCAACACATCATGTGTATATAATCCATTACAAAAAGTGCTAATTAATATGCATGATGTCATCATTTCTGCCATGAATATTGAACAGGGAAAGGGTTAATAACTAAGGCAATTGGTCACTGTTTGAAAATGAACCAGATGTAAGTTTGTGCAATCGTAATTTTCCCCAAGTATTTAGACAGACAATAAAGGCAAATAGTGCAGACCCAGAGTCTTCCCTATTTGCTACTATGTCAGTCTAATTATCGAAATGGTGTCAAACTGAATTATTAACAGAGGTCTAGATAGGATGCGTAAAGCAAAACATTTTCAAGAATGGCTCCTTTATTTCTCCATCAAAACTCTGTTTTGTGACCACTCTTTAGAATCGTCTCTTCGAGATGATTCTAAAGAGTGGTCACAACGTTGGGTTTTATGGAGAAATGACGATTTTAGTATCTGAGTATGTACCTTTATCCCATCCCCTCATGCTGACGCCTTTTGACGCCTCTGTAAAAGACTAAAAGTCACTTATTGAAATCATTGTGATAAATAGAGCATTTGCTCCTTAAGAGCAAATGCTCTGTTTATTACAATGGTTTCAAAACTAAACAATTCTAACAGTTTCCTTTTTTTCTCATAAATGCTCCTGTCCAATAGATTTATTCAAAGAGGTTGGCTCTAAAATAGCCTGTGAGGTAATGGGTTATCTGTTGCTCTGCATTAAGCTTTACAAACCAACTAGTTGAGCGGGGAAACTGGGTGTCTGAATTTTTAGGGTAATTATGGAATTATTCGCAAGCAAAACGCTCACAATTTTTCAAAAACGAGATAAGTAATAAGGGCATACCGAAGTCTGATCCTCCCCAAGATGTGCCAGTGGAGTTTTCCAGACTTTTGGCCAGGCTTTGAAGTCCCTTGTCTGACAGTCCCTGAGTATCCCCACCAAGCAGGCTGGAAACGCTGACCTGCTTGTTGAATTCTGTCTGGGCCTTCTTCGTTTCTTGCCAGGCCAGAGAGGAGCATAGCAAGCATAGTGTCTTACCTGTTCCAGTAGGACTTTCCAGTACACCATTCACATTCTACAAAACAGTGACAATATCAGAGTAACAGATAAAGCTGCATACTAAAATCGTCCTTTCTCCACCAAATCCTATGTTGTGACCACTCTTTAGAATCGTCTCTCAAAGAGACGATTCTAAAGAGTGGTCACAGCACAGGGTTTGGTGGCAAAATATAGAAGTTATTCTTGAAAATATTTTAATTCATGCATCTTATCTGGGCCTCTGCATATGCAAAAAGAGTTGTAGATAGGAAAATTAGTTTTCTATCCAAATCTACTGGACGTACTGTAAAAGTTAAGAATTACTCTAAATGTTTGTAAAGCTATTTGGCACCATCTTGAGAACTTTAAAGCTTTCCCTGTTCTATGTTCATTCCCAGTGTCATGAACAAAATAGTTACAATGAAATATGGAAGGTGGAACATTTTAGCCATTTCAGAAAGTAAAGAAACAGATCTATCAAATTCCACTGATGAGACAGCTCCAATAGGAGCCATCTGATCTGGGTCTATTCTGTTTGCAAATGTGTGAAACAGCATCTATATGAAGGAAAGGGTTAAATGAAGCTAAAGGAGTTGCAAAATAGTGTAGACCCTGATCAAACGGTGTTCCTTAAGAAGCAGTTTCATCTAGGTCTTAACTATTCAAATTTTGACTATATTAACTCTTCCCTTCATATATTCATGAATATTCATGCAGTAATAGGTTAAAAGGGAGACTGTGTGAATATTTAGGACAAATAGTACAAATTACCTTCTGAAGACTTTCTATGACTTTTCCCATATAATCAAGCTGACAGGGATATGGTTCAAATGGGAAGTTGACTTGAACTCCACTAACGTCTAGAATAGGCATTGTTGATGACTGTAAATAATTAAAAAGAAATTCTTAAACCCAAAAGAAATGCTTTAACCCTTTACCTCATGAATATTTATACAAGAATTCATGACTTCATGAATATTCATTGACTGAATTGTTATAATGGCTAATGAACAAAGCAGTTGGTCATAGCAGAAACTGTAGAATCAGATTATGCTCTTAAAAGAGCTATACGATCGGGGTCTACTCTGTTTCAAAGGCATGAAGAGGCATTTCAGTCAGGTAAAAGATTAAACATGTACACAGATAAAATACAAAAACTAAACAATTTCTTTTAACCCTTTACTCTATGAATATTCATTTAAGAAATAATGACAACATGAATATTAATTAGTTAATTGTTATAATAGCACATGGACACAGGAATTTTTGGCCATGGCAGAAACTGCAGAATCATATCTGTATTATACCAAATGCAAACAGGGAAGGCCCAGATCAGATGGCTCCTGAAGCAGTTGTCTGATCTGGATCTACTCTGTTTGCAAAGGCATATTTATGGAGTAAAGGATTAAACTGTTGATAATATATTATACCTTGTAACTTTCATCTGTAAAAAAATGTTGTCTAATGTACTAACAATGCTGTTAGGTATATAAGCACTATTAAATATGTTTGTTGGGGAGCTAGCGACATAGTTTAAGTGCTTGGAAATGTTGTTGTAGCCAGGTAGAGATTGTGATGAAATAATTAAGGAAATAAGTTTACTGTGTGGCTTGGTAGCTCAGTCGGTAGAGTGTTGGCATGGTAAGCCAGAGGCCCTGGGTTTGAGTCTCAGTCGAGTCACAACTTTTTCACCATGTTACATTGTGAGGCTAAGCAACAGATTGTGGGGTTATTGACTGGATGGATGACCACCAGGGATTGACGAGGTTCATGTTACCATTGGTGGCAGCAGTGGTATAAAGACAATTGCCGGACTGAAATTGCCTTACCAATGGTTATTTCCCAGGCCACTTCTCAGGCTGAGATTTCTCTGAGGGGAAAGTAATGTAACAGCATTAGGTATATAAGTACTATAAACTCGTTTTGTCAGAGAGCAAACTCTTTGGCAGTTGGTTTAAGTGCTGGGAAATGTTGCGAGGTTAGGCAAATAACCGCACTGTTATTTGCTTATTAGGTGACTGCCGCGGATTGCCGATGATTCACATTGCAGCCAAGTTAATGATATAAGATCATTTCATAGAGATTATTATATAAATAACACATTTTTTCAGAGCTCCAGATAAGATGCGTAAATTAAACTATTTTCAAGTATAACTTCTTTATTTTTCCACCAACCCCTATGTTGTGACCACTCTTTAGAATTGTCTCGATGAGAAGATTCTAAAGAACGGTCACAAAAAAGGGTTTAATGGGAGAAATATCGATTTTAGTATTTGAGTATACACCGTTATCTGTAGCTCTGATTTTTTTCATAATACAATGCAACTCAGTCACTGTTTGCATTTCGGTACCAAAAGTGTCTTTATGGGGAAAACGATTAACCCTTTTCTCCATAAATACGCTTTTTACACCTCTGTAAAAGTCACCTGTTGAAACTATAGTGATTGCTCCTATAGGAGCAAATGCTCTATTTATCACAATGGTTTCAAACTACAAAATTCTAAAATTTTCCTTTTCTCCAGTTAATGCTCCTTTTCGGTAGATTTATTAAAGTGGTTAGATCTAAAAATAGCCTATGAGGGAATGGATAAAAGTCTCTCTGCTGGAGCATAAGTTGCTGGTACAGAGCAACAGATAAATGTGTGTACTCGGATACTAAAGTCGTCATTTCTCCATCAAACCCTATGTAGTGACCACTCTTTAGAATCATCTCGAAGAGACGATTCTAAAGAGTCATCACAACATAGGGGTTGATAGAGAAATATTTAAGTTATTCTTGAAAATATTTTAATTTACGCATCTTATCTGGACCGCTTTGAAAGTTTAGAAAGTCTTGGATATGTAATCCCTTTCCACTTCTCATTTGAATGCATGTGTAGTTCTAAGTCACAACTCCTTAGCTACAGACAAGATACCAAAAGGGTTTATGTTACATTTTGGGAGTAACCTTCTGGCATAAAAAGTATCTCTCAGTTCACGACTGGTTGGTAGCAAACATCATTTTAATTTGTCTCTGCTAGAACCACCATTCAGATTCATTTATAATTATTTCAGTGAAAAAAGTTTTTTAGATAACAGCTTACTGTAAACCTGCATTAGTGTGTGAAAATGAGACAATTCAGTAATTAATCTTATCTTACTGTAGCAGGGCTTTGTGATGGGATAGTCAAGTAAAATATATATCTAGTGTAACAGGGTTGAGTTATGTCATCTACAGGTAGCTGGTTGCAATAAGCCCCGCATTGTGTGGCTCGGTAGCTCAGTGGTTAGAGTGCTTGAACGGTAAGCCAGAGATGCTGGGTTCATGTCCCGGTCTGGCCACAATCTTTTCACCAGTTGTCCTGTTACAGTTTGTTACCAAAAAAACTTTCGGACTGAGTACAACCTGATTTCTTGTGAGTTATGCCTTGTGGCGAGTTCCTCTGGGAAAATGGGGAGTAGCATAACAGGCTCAAGTCAGGTACAGGTAACTTGTGTTAAACTATCTTGAGCAACAGGTGCCAGTAGTTAAACAGATACCTGTTGAAAGAAATAATGACATGAATATTTATGAGCCGAGTTTCATAAAATTACCTATATGCACAGGATTTCTTGATAATGGAAGAAACAGTAGAGTCAGGTCTATTGTCGTTATAATTTCAAAAGCAAACAGCTAGAGCAAAGGGTGACACTGATCAGACTGCTCCCACAGAAGACTTCAGATCTGGGTCTATCCTGTTTTCAAAGGTCTGAAAAGTCATCTACATAAGGGAATGGGTTAACATAATACATGAATCATCACTACAATAGTATCGTATATCCAGCCATACGGATAACAGTTACATGTACGCTGGTAATGTAAGCTAAGATTCCCCTGGAGAAAATTTGCCCGATTCATGTAGTGGGTGGGGAGTCCCCAAACACTTTTCAGAAAAAAATGACAACTACCTAGACAAAGCTTCACTTACTCTGACGTTTCTGTTGTCTTATAATAAATTCAACAGGAAAGGTTGTCAGTAAACGACTTATACATCACACTGGGTTTCTTTTGGAGATGCTTGTTCCGAATCAACCGCCATATTTACCGGTGTTAGCGTAAATATTGCACTGTGTATTTGTTCTCTTTATCCACCAGTACGTCATGAAAATACTTGTGTCACAGTGCTTCAACTCTTTCTTACTCCTTAGATTTTTTTTCTGTAGATCCAGGTCATATATAAAAATATAGATCT
The DNA here is from genome assembly GCA_963576725.1 of Azorinus chamasolen. NCBI lineage: Eukaryota > Metazoa > Mollusca > Bivalvia > Cardiida > Solecurtidae > Azorinus > Azorinus chamasolen. The sequence continues at coordinate 23,059,571 of OY755243.1, forward strand.
GATTATACTGTTTTTCCAATATATCTTGTGTTCGCTTGCCATTATAAAAAATCGGTTGAGTCTACTGTCATCACATGGATATTCATGTTCAAGGCATTTTTAGGTTTATGGCTTAGAATTTAAAGTTTTAAGTTAAACAATATTAAAAGCACAAGTTATAAAAAGGTATCATTTATTTTGTACAATTTCATGCTTTCATTTACTGAGAAATTGCATCGTGCGCATGTCCACAGCGGCACGTGCGCGCGTTTGTGATTACCCACAGTGTGTGAATTAAATGGGTTGGATCCAACTGGGAAATATATACTAGTAAACCGCTTTCTCACCAGCAGAATCCAAACTGTTTGATATCGGATTACGTATTTGGTAAGAAATGGAAATTTGAAGTCTGTGCTTCTCAAACAGAGTAGATCCTGTGTATGACTTAAAATTTGATACAGGAAAAAAAAAAAGGATTGTGGGTTTTCATAGATGTAGTTCTAAGTTTTATAGCCTCCATATGTTCACCAGTTCGAAAAAAATACGTGGAAATGGACACCCCGTTGCAGAAATAGACTGATGATATCATGAAATACGAAAATAGGAGGAATTTTGAGCAAGCAAAAATCATTAAGAAAGCTACCTTTTCCTTCATGTTTTCGCGTATTTGCAAACAAAGTCGACCCATATCGAACGGCTGGTCAGGGTCTGCTCTAGATAGCTGTTTGCTTGTGGATTTTGAAAGATGTTTCTTAAGTATTATTTACTTGTTAACATGGCTATAATGTTCCACCTTTCATATTTCGGCCATGAATATTCAGTAGGTATTGAAATTTGGAATAAACATCGAACAGGGAAAGGATGGTTAAAGTTACACAAGTCAAAATACAACGGAATAATAGAACAGCTGGGTAACTTATATAACTTAAAAAATAATAAAACAGCTGGGTAACTTTTGGGCAGTATGAACACAGTAACTTTTTGGTCGTGCCAGAAATTGTAGTATCTGATCATAATTATCATGCGGGTGCCGTCTGCAAATAACTGAAATACTGTTAGTCGGACGTAAAACCCAACTCACTCACTCTCAATTATTACATAATCAAGCAGAGCAGACCCTGCCCAGACGGCTCCTACACAGTCGCCTGACCTTGGTCATCACTGTTTGCAAAGGTGAGAAGGTTTCTACCAGAGAAATGAATTTGTAACACTTTCAAGGTTAAAACAGAGACATTTATAAATAGATACGCATGTATATATGTCTCTGGTTAAAACCATACTTTATGCTATATACAGGCTAATAAAAATCCTATCAGAAATGCACTCAGGCTCCGAATCATTTTTTATCAAAGATCAATTCCACTTTCCACAAACAAATCTACATACATGTGTTTAAAGGTCTTAAGCGCATGCGGCTGCTGACATGAAAATCAATTTGTCTCGATTTCTCCCACCCGAAGTGTAATTAAATCTAATTTCCTTCATGATTCAAAAGAGACGACTGCGACCAGAGACTCTCCGCAGGAAAAAAGGCAAACCGAAGAATTAATGCATGGCTGAGAACCATCAGTCCATATACATGTATATCCGATTCTCGATCTTTGACCGAGACTTTCAAACGCAAATGTCCATATTAGTTCGAACCATTAATGTATGTTGTAATCGACGAATAATGTATGCCTGTATGCCTGGATCTAGATTTTAAGATGTGTATAATTGGCTTAGTCTAAACCTCTACCAACCACTCAGTATGATGGTCTTCATAGAGTTCGGTTCAACTACATATTTGCAAACAGAGTACAACCAGATCGGGCGGCTCATGTAGGAGCTGACTGATAAGGGTCTGTTCTGTTGGCTTGTACGCGTTTTACCATGGTAAATATATGTCCCATATATGGGATCGTGGGAACAAATGGGTTAATATATTAATTCATACAGTCATTGTTTCTCATAATGATATTCATTACAGGATCGTAGCTGAATCCAAATGTAATGTATACGCACCGTGGCTATAGGGGTCCAGGGATATGGCATGCTCCCTCGGAAAATAATAGAATGTTTTAGTAGTTTTGAAAGTATTGTGATAAATATAGAGCATTTGCTCCTCATACATAGGAGCAAGTGTTCCATTTAACGCAATGGTTTCAAAGGGTGACTTTTACTGAGGCGTCCCAATGGGGACTGGGTTAAAGCTTGCATGGCAAGACAGGCCCCCTCGATCCCCCTTTAGCCTTCGATTCTTTTGTTTCATTTTTTGGCCATAATAATGTTTTCACATTTCGTATTGATGGTACGCACGTGCGTAAGTGCGTATCGCTAGCTACGCCCCTGTATTTAAGTAAAAATATGCGGAAAGCTCCTATTGGAGTGTTCGTTCTGCATTAAGCATTAATTAAGTCAAGTTGTATTTATTTTGAAGGTAGAATTATATAGAAGCAGCTCATCATGTTTTGTAAGTCGGGATACAGAAAACATCATACACATGGAATATCCGACGTTAAATAAAACTTGTCTTATATGTCTTATGTCTTAGATATAGTCTATAAATGTATGCAAGTCTATATATAGTCTATAAATTAATGGCGCCAGGAATAAAATATTAATGTTTTTTTTTAAATCATAGTAGATCTTGTCAAAATGCACAGCAAAACAGCTTTCTGCGTTCATTTCATTCTGCATTAAGCAACCATCTGTGTGCAAAATGCAAGATTTTGTTTTTGCCTTGGGGTGTTTATTAGTGACAATACGGTATGCGAAGTGCGCTTTTTTAAACCCGACTCGGAAAATGCAAATGAGGCCACTTATTCAAAGCAAGTAGAGTGGATTTTAGACACATATATTTTTAATGGCTAACTTAGACACTATTTGAATTTGCACTTTGGAATCCTAGTCTTAAATTTAGTCTAAAAATGTTAGTATTGGCAAAAGTCTCTAATTTACCGAATATTCTACAGGTAAAACGAATTTGGAACTTTGTAGGTAGCACCGTCTTAGAACTTCGCAGATCAGCCAATCATATCCTCAGAATAAGTTACGTCATTTCCTCCGCGTGAATTGCGCGCTCCGAAAACAAAGTTCGAAGGCTCTCAACTATCGTTGTCAAGGTTTATCATTAATTTGCAAACCATTTGGAGTATGTAATACTCGCATGCATTTTTTTCATGTTTAAAAATATTTTTTTACACTAGTATATACGTTTAAGTATTTTTAGAAAATAGCAATTGGCGAGAATATTACATCGACGCTACAAAGCTGTCGATTTGTTTTGGTCTATCTGCTCAATGCATGCAACTGGACGAAAAGGGACAGCCCCCGATATAGCACATTAACGTGGTGTTTATATGTATTGGATATGATTTCTGTTTCTTGTTATAATTATTTATTACAGCTCGTGCCTTGCCATAAACAACATTCGCGTAACAGTAATCGTCCCCAAGTTCAATCGCCCGGCTAGGGGCGTTTCGTACCAAAACCAGTTCATCCCGGGACGTTTCGTACCCTATTTAGATAGATCCATTAATTCGTATTTTAAATGTACTTGACATTTAAAACATGCATCTAATATTCATCAAATAAAATACCAAGTCACAAACATAATGCAAATATTAAAATTCTGTGACATTCGACCACTACTGAAAAATAATAACTATAAGGCCTAAAAAAAAAATAGGGTTGTTTCTGGTTACATGCCCAAAAAAAAGTTAGGTCGGGTAGGCCCGTAAACCCAAATTGAAACTGGCATATATCGTCGCGAGTGTACATAACGGAAAAGTGGTGTTAGTGTGGGAAACCAAGATTTACGACATCTATTTTACGACATACATTTAGGGAACGTTTCATAATGTTTCAAGTGGTGTCATTAAGAATCATTTGGCTAATATTTTTTCTGTTAATATATTCCCTTAAAATATAAATTTCCACAAAAACATTTTTTACACGAAACCTTAACGGAAATAAAAGCATTAGAATAACTAGCGATTTTTCGAAAACGACAGTGTTTTATCACAATACCCTAACTTAATTTGAGACAATCCCGACCTTGACGTTATGAAGGAAGTCACGTGGTTGCAAGGTGCTCGCAGCTTTCTCTGCTTAGTACAATGATAAAAACAAAACAATATTAGAGCGACAGAAGGATAAAATGAGTGGAAAAACTTGCAAAATGAATTGAATTTTTCTAGAATCGATTATTTCGCACTGGACCATTCGGACCAGTTGAATATTTAACGACTGGACCTGACCTGCACTATACTAGAAATGTCGCTCTGACTATGGTTACTTACAGTAGTGTCAAACTCCGATGTATCTTTTTAGCGTTTTCTTGGACTGTGGCGAAAAAATGTTTGACCGTTGGAAATGTTGAGATATGTCAACATAATGGGAATTTCTCCATCGGTTTTTTCTTTGAAATTCTTTCACAAAAAGTTGGATAAAAAGAGGCTTTTTCCAATTGGGAAGTCCTCGAAGATTGGCCTCTCACCAAACTCGTAATAATCACAAGAGACAGAACCACGGACATCTCTGGATGCAATAAAAAAAAGTGAGTCGGGGGTAAAATGGACGGTCGGTCGGGTAACCAGAAACAAACCTTTTTTTTTTTATTATCTCCATTTATTATCTCATAGGGATTTATAGTTTTATATTTGACATTGCACAAAGTAGTTTGATTCATCTGGTGTGCGGTGGTCTAGTGGTAACACGCTTGACTACCAATCAGGAGGTCTGGGGTTCAAATCCTGGTCTCTCCAGAAATTTCAGAGACGCTTTTCAGTGTCTCCCATCCGCACCTCCTCTCAACCCAGGGGTTAAAATGGGTACCTGTGACAGTGAGGGTCACTAGCGGGTACTGCAGCTGCATGATTGTGCCATATGTTAGCAGTGTTCAATATTGTAGGCGAATGACTCGATGACCAGGGGAGTAAATGTTCAGTCGCTGAGGGGTCCTTTGGACTTAAAGTAGACTAAGTAGGGACTTTTCTAGATGTATTTCAATGTTGGAAACATTTTCAATACAAATAAGGTGTTTATTGGGATGAAACACCCAAGTTAATTGGAACGAAATGTCCTGCACAGTCGAAAATAGGTACACATTGTCCCAGCCAATCGCCCCACCACCTACCCTGGACCTCTTAAAAATTAATTTATTGCCTTTTAATCCCACTAAACATGAATGGGGATTTTATTTTTCATTGATTAATATGAAATTTTGGACAGAAATGGTGAATTAAATTAATATAATTCAGTTTCAAATGAAGTAACTTCAAGTTGGAAATCCTTACAGCGATTTTTTTCCTGGGATTGTGAATGGGTCCGGTACCCCTTGATTTGTGAAAAATTAGCGTCGTTTTGGCAAAAACTGTGAAAAAAGTATCAGTGTTTTTACAAAAATTGTGAAAATTTGGACAGGTGGTTAAATTTAGCTGTTGAAAGAATTTTCGGCCGAATATAAATTTGCGGACCGAGACACATACGTTTTATTCATATTCTTGTAAAAGCGTCCGAGACGTGCAAAGAAAAGCGATACGAAATTCGAATACCTCGGACTTTATCCCGAGAAACGGTTTGAGATACAAAACTTTGCAAAGGGGAATATAGCTATGTAAATATTGGTCAAAAAATTAGTGTAAGTACAAAGTAAAAGGCCCATTGTGAAATAATTCAACAGCTTTGTGAATGGGTCCGACGGACCCTGCTTCTAAATTGTGAAGGTCCGTTTCAAATTGTGACAGGGTCCGTTTTAATGTATTTATGCCTCTAACCGACATCGTGTCAATTTTGTTGTAGCCATTGACTTTTATTGGAATAGCTTCTGGTGCATATTTGCATGTTTGTAATTGTAACAACAAACAATGATATAACAATCACGAATGTATCGTCTTGGCCAGTTTACCCATTAATGATTAATTATCGAAATACATGCACAAACTATATGGGGAAGAAATGTAAGCCAAACAGATTACAAAAATACTTCTAATTATTTTTGTCAAACCTGCTCATCAATTTTTTTTTCAAAGAGACACTTCTAATGAGTTGTCACAGTTAGTCTATAAGGTTAAGGACTTGACCTTTTAGTTTTACTTGCTGCAAGAGCCATCTGATCAGGGTCTACCCTGTTTCATTGTGATAGATATGATTCTGCAGTTTCTGCCATTGCCAAACATTCCTTTGTCCATGTGTTGTAACAAACAATCTTATGAATATTCATGTCATTTCTTACATGAGTGTTCATGGAGTAAAGGGTTTTAAAACGTCTTTTGCATCAGAGGCTCTGCATGTACATATAGGTTTGGCACCCAAAGATTGGTTCTGTTGTACTGGTATGCAAATTTATCAATATTAATAGCTCATCTGTTTCGAAGAAATCACGAGCTATTGTCGTAACCCCGGCATTGTCGTCGTCGTTGTCGTCCGAACTCTTAACATTGACCATAACTTCTCAGGGTTACAGATAAGGTTTTGATGCAATTGGGTATTTACTCCTTGATTTTTTACAGAATTGGGTTTTTGCAATTTTTGTAATTGGGTATTATTCATATACTCATTAGGTATTCTATTTTTTTTTGCTTTTTGCTAAATTTATTTGCTTTGTGTTACTCATTGTTTTGAAAAACAATTGCTTTTTCCACAATTTTAATTGGGTAAATACCCCAATACTCCCCTTATCTGTAACCCTGATAGTCTTCTTCAATTTTTCAATTACAACCTTCATTTTTGGTATGGATATTCATCTTAACAATGACGACAGACGAGCGTTGCACCCGCTTGCGGTGCTCTTGTTTTATTTGAAGTCTACATGCTATTGTATACTGTCTTTTTCATTGATTCTTTACTTGTTTATGATAATTATACCCCCACAAACAGAGTTTGAGGGGGGTATACTGGAATCAGTGTTTTTACAAAAATTGTGAAAATTTGGACAGGTGGTTAAATTTAGCTGTTGAAAGAATTTTCGGCCGAATATAAATTTGCGGACCGAGACACATACGTTTTATTCATATTCTTGTAAAAGCGTCCGAGACGTGCAAAGAAAAGCGATACGAAATTCGAATACCTCGGACTTTATCCCGAGAAACGGTTTGAGATACAAAACTTTGCAAAGGGGAATATAGCTATGTAAATATTGGTCAAAAAATTAGTGTAAGTACAAAGTAAAAGGCCCATTGTGAAATAATTCAACAGCTTTGTGAATGGGTCCGACGGACCCTGCTTCTAAATTGTGAAGGTCCGTTTCAAATTGTGACAGGGTCCGTTTTAATGTATTTATGCCTCTAACCGACATCGTGTCAATTTTGTTGTAGCCATTGACTTTTATTGGAATAGCTTCTGGTGCATATTTGCATGTTTGTAATTGTAACAACAAACAATGATATAACAATCACGAATGTATCGTCTTGGCCAGTTTACCCATTAATGATTAATTATCGAAATACATGCACAAACTATATGGGGAAGAAATGTAAGCCAAACAGATTACAAAAATACTTCTAATTATTTTTGTCAAACCTGCTCATCAATTTTTTTTTCAAAGAGACACTTCTAATGAGTTGTCACAGTTAGTCTATAAGGTTAAGGACTTGACCTTTTAGTTTTACTTGCTGCAAGAGCCATCTGATCAGGGTCTACCCTGTTTCATTGTGATAGATATGATTCTGCAGTTTCTGCCATTGCCAAACATTCCTTTGTCCATGTGTTGTAACAAACAATCTTATGAATATTCATGTCATTTCTTACATGAGTGTTCATGGAGTAAAGGGTTTTAAAACGTCTTTTGCATCAGAGGCTCTGCATGTACATATAGGTTTGGCACCCAAAGATTGGTTCTGTTGTACTGGTATGCAAATTTATCAATATTAATAGCTCATCTGTTTCGAAGAAATCACGAGCTATTGTCGTAACCCCGGCATTGTCGTCGTCGTTGTCGTCCGAACTCTTAACATTGACCATAACTTCTCAGGGTTACAGATAAGGTTTTGATGCAATTGGGTATTTACTCCTTGATTTTTTACAGAATTGGGTTTTTGCAATTTTTGTAATTGGGTATTATTCATATACTCATTAGGTATTCTATTTTTTTTTGCTTTTTGCTAAATTTATTTGCTTTGTGTTACTCATTGTTTTGAAAAACAATTGCTTTTTCCACAATTTTAATTGGGTAAATACCCCAATACTCCCCTTATCTGTAACCCTGATAGTCTTCTTCAATTTTTCAATTACAACCTTCATTTTTGGTATGGATATTCATCTTAACAATGACGACAGACGAGCGTTGCACCCGCTTGCGGTGCTCTTGTTTTATTTGAAGTCTACATGCTATTGTATACTGTCTTTTTCATTGATTCTTTACTTGTTTATGATAATTATACCCCCACAAACAGAGTTTGAGGGGGGTATACTGGAATCAGCCTGTCGGTCGGTCGGTCGGGCGGGCGGGCGGGCGGTCGGTCTGTCTGCAAAATCTTGTACGGGGAACTCCTCCTTCAGTTTCAACCCGATTCACTTGACACTTGGCATAATTGTTAATCAGGAGTAGTAGATGTGCAAGACACAAATTTCAGGTCTTTGTGACCTTGACCTTGACCTTTGGCCTTGAAATTGGCAGGCAAAATCTTGTACGGCGAACTCCTCCTTCACTTTCAACCCGATTCACTTGATACTTGGCATAAATGTTACTCAGGAGTAGTAGATGTGCAAGACACAAATTTCAGGTCTCTGTGACCTTGACCTTGACCTTTGGCCTTGAAATTGGTCTCGAACTTGGCAGTCAAAATCTTGTACTTTGAACTCCTCCCTCACTTTCAACCTGATTCACTTGATACTTGGCATAAATGTTACTCAGGAGTAGTAGATGTGCAAGACACAAATTTCAGGTCTCTGTGACCTTGACCTTGACCTTTGGCCTTGAAATTGGTCTTGAAATTGGCAGGCAAAATCTTGTACTTTGAACTCCTCCTACAATTTCAACCTGATTCACTTGATACTTGGCATAAATGTTACTCAGGAGTAGTATATGTGCAAGACAAAAATTTCAGGACTGACCTTGACCTTGACCTTTGGCCTTGAAATTGGTCTTGAAATTGGCAGGCAAAAGCTTGTACTTTGAACTCCTCCTTCACTTTCAACCTGATTCACTTGATACTTGGCATAAATGTTATTCAGGAGTAGTAGATGTGCAAGACACAAATTTCAGATCTCTGTGACCTTGACCTTGACCTTTGGCCTTGAAATTGGTCTTGAAATTGGCAGGCAAAATCTTGTACTTTGAACTCCTACTTCAATTTCAACCTGATTCACTTGATACTTGGCATAAATGTTACTCAGGAGTAGTATATGTGCAAGACACAAATTTCAGGTCTCTGTGACCTTGACCATGACCTTTGGCCTTGAAATTGGCAGGCAAAATCTTGCTCTTTGAAATCCTTCACTTTCAACCTGATTCACTTGATACTTGGCATAAATGTTACTCAGGAGTAGTAGATGTGCAAGACACAAATTTCAAATCTCTGTGACCTTGACCTTTGACCTTGAAATTGGTCTTAAAATTGGCAGGCAAAATCTTGTACGACGAACTCCTCCTTCACTTTCAACCTGATTTACTTGATACTTGGCATAAATGTTACTCAGGAGTAGTAGATGTGCAAGACACAAATTTCAGGTCTCTGTGACCTTGACCTTAATCTTTGGCCTTGAAATTGGCAGGCAAAATCTTGTACTTTGAACTCCTCCTTCAATTTCAACCTGATTCACTTGATACTTGGCATAAATATTACTCAGGAGTAGTATATGTGCAAGACACAAATTTCAGGTCTCTGTGACCTTGACCTTGACCTTTGTCCTTGAAATTGGTCTTGAAATTGGCAGGCAAAATACTGTACTTTGAACTCCTCCTTCACTTTCAACCTGATTCACTTGATACTTGTTTTGGCTTGTAATATGGGGAGTTGGTGTCGCAAACTCCTCCTTCAGTTTTAATGTTGCTGAATTTATATTTGGGATACGTAATGGTCACAAATAGCAGATGCGCAAGACACAATTGTCATGTGTTTACGGTTAGCCATTGTAGAATTATCCCCCCCCCCCCTGAACTTTGACTATTTTTTGTCATTTTTGCATGAAACATGGGGAGTTAGTGTCACAAACTCCTCCTTCATTTTGAAACTTGTTAAATTGATACTTGCCATACATACTAAACACGAATAGTACATGTGCAAGACACAATTTTCCTGTGTTTAATGTGAGCCATTACAGAATTTTCTCTATTTGAACAGGGCTCGACAGTAACGGTAGTCCGACTGCCCGGGACAATCAAAATTTAGGTCCGGACAATAAAAACCTGTATCTAGCAGTCCGACGTGGCAAGTAGATCTCAAACCAATTTTCTGTAAAGTCTTATCATCATTAGTTAGGTATTAAACATGAAAATCGTTTACCGGTGAAATGGATTTTGCCGAAACGTCAAACAGCCCAGTTTGTTTACAAGGAAGTACCGAGATAACCTATCGCGCATGCGTGAGACTATTCAGCACACCTCGTCCATTATCGGCTAGAATAGCTTTGTAGACTGGTAATAGTACATCGTAATACGGTAAAGCACGCTGCCAATAAAAAAGTTGGAACCTGTCGAGTTTTTCTGCTTCTTGTTTCCGGTAATTATTTGCATACATGTACGACATTTCACAGATATAAGTTGCGATTTTTTAACACAGCAAGGTTAGTTATCTACATCCATATTTATGCCGGTAAACATTTTTGACTCAATGGGTTAGAATTAGAAGTTTATTGAACTATGTTTCAAAGTAAAAGTTAACGACATCGTCAATCGACTAGTGTTTGTTTACTTTATTCACGGTTGAATGGCACGCGATTCGTAATGTCGCTTCCAAGTTTGGATGTACGGGTTCGAAAAAGGACAGTACCGAGTCTACTGACAGTAGCAATAAACCCAATTAAAGGAAGAAATGCTACTTAAAAGGAGTATAAAAAAGAGAAAACGTATATTTGTTCCCAAGTGGCTGGAAGAGTATGACTGGGTTGTTTTAATACAACGAGTCTAAAGAAGTGATGTTTTGCGAACCGTGTCAGAAATATGCAAAATTAAGCGGCTCCAGCTTTGTAACAGGTTGTAGTTCTTTCCGAAGACAGTCAGATTTTTGAGTTGATACAGTCATATTAAGAAATGGAAGTTTTTTGTTTGTAAACAGAGCTCCAGATAAAAGAGGTATTTAAAAAAAAACTAAAAATTCTGTCTCTGGATTAAACCCTATGGTGTCATTACTCATAAGGATAGTCTCTTAGAGACACTTCTGAGTTGTAACATCATAGGACTTTATGCTGAAATGTGTGAGAAAATGTGGAAATTGTGTGGCTTACTCTTTTTCTCTCTCTTATCCAGAGCTCTGTTTACAGCCCATGAATTGAGTCTGTCTGCTGAAACTTAAAAGGGTTAAGTCATAACCAAGCCATTGAAAGATGTTTCGTTTTATTTTCGCATCTAAAATTACAAACCAAATAAATGCAAAGTTTATTGAGTTAAATTTTAACAGTAGATATTTCTATCAAGTCATGACAAGTGTCTTTCTGGTCAGGACAAGTAGACCTAGCAGTTACTAGCCCGACTGGACAAGTGGTTCCAAAAGTTACTGTTGAGCCCTGTTGAACTTTGGGTATTTTTGTTATTTGGTCCTGTTACATGTTCAAAACTTGGATTTGCAATCAAGGCTGCCGTGTGGGGGTATTCATCACCTTTAGTGATAGTTCTAGTTAAACTTGGAGTTAGAAAATAAAGGTAAATTGTCCCATTGAATAAATTTAAATTTAAAAATATTCAAAATTTGATGTTGGCTTTGAAGAGCAAGAACTAGCTGTGCGTGTGTATAGCATTGATCTGTACATAGCTAAAGCATACATAATGATGCATGAACTGTTGCATGCGGACCCTCACAGTCACAGCCTTTTTACAAGTTTTCCAATACTGCTCTCAGACACACTGACTCATCTCTGCCGATTTTGAGGCCAGACTCCCCAGTAGTGAGAATCAGCAGAGGTGCTGGCTGCAGGAAGAACTGGAAGCAGAGGCAGAGAGCTGGATTGTGCTAGAGATTCTTATGTCTGACAAATGAATAAGGAGTAAAATCTAATGTGACTTGATGAAAAAGAGGCATTTTTAGGTAATGGGGAATGAGTTTGAAAACTATTGTGTGCATCTCGTTGCTTGTAAGATTTAGAAAAGGAATATTGGCTACATTAGTGCTTTTGATTCAGGTTCTAATTTTAGGCATATAAAGTTGTGTAACAATTGATCTAAAAGCCTTATGCGTAGAAATTAATATTCTAAGATTTTTACCGACATATTGTGTTTCGTTTCAGATTTAGACAGGCTTAAAGAGGACAGACGGTAGTGTCCAGTGCCTTTGGAATATTTCAGCTACAAAAAATAAACTTGTGAAAATGTCTCAAGGTAAGAAGTGAAATATTTCTATAAATTTATGTTTAGCAATCTGATTGATTTATGAGGAAATATGTCGCTGATATAAAATGTCTTGAAAATCTTCTTGATTTATATTGGACCAATATAACCAATATAAACTGCTTACAAAGCAGTTTTGCAACAGACATTATTCGGACTATGATACAAAGAAATACATTTTTTTTATTTGGATAAAATGATCTGAGAGAAAATTGGAAAAAAGAATTAAAATAATAAGCAGGAGAAAAGTGGGGGAACAGAGAAGAGTTAAAAAGGCAGTTTTGGTTTGCTTGAAAGATGGTAACTTGTAATTAAAACATGCATTTGTTACATGACAATGTGAGTTGGTTGATGGCCTGGAGTAGGGATTTTGAATCTCTGGTTCCTTAAAACATTACTCCATAGTTACATCTTTTGATGCCCTTGCAAACTTAGATCCAGATCAGACAGCTCCAGTAGGAGCTGTCTGATCAGAGTCTGCTCTCTTTGCTAATGGAATTATATAGATCTGATCGAAGTTTTCAACAGCCCTTACAGGGTCGAAACTTTTCTTGCTCAGATACCATTATGTATATTATGCTAATTAATATTCATGTATTAACCCTTTCCTCCAAATACGCTCGACATTAAAAGGGTGGTTCTAGGACTGGTTGGCCCGGTGTTAGGATAATGTGACTGGGTGGGTTGTCCTTGCCATGTGCCTGCTTCAGGGGCATTCCAGTGAGGCAGCACTACTATAACTTGTCTTAAGCAGGTGCCATCTGCAAATAACTGAAATACTGTTGGTCGGACGTAAAATCCAACTCGCTCACTCACTCTACCATGTTAAAAAATTCTTGTGTCCATTTGCCATATTATAACAATTCATGTGGTTAATATTCATGACGTCATTATTTTTTATGTGAATATTCATGGAGGAATACCTTATTTCCAACATGAATCAATGTTCAAGGAGTAAAGGGTTAACATTTCATGTGTAAAGCAGATAAATGTGATACTGACCCTTTACTCCATGAATATTCATGAAAGAAATAATGACATCATAATTAATAGATTAATTGTTACAACAGCGATTTTTTTCCTGGGATTGTGAATGGGTCCGGTACCCCTTGAATTGTGAAAAATTAGCGTCGTTATGGCAAAAATTGTGAGAAAAGTATCGGTGTTTTTACAGAAATTGTGAATCACCTTTTGAAAGAATTTTCGGCCGAATATAAATTTGCGGACCGAGACGCATACGTTTTATTCATATTCTTGTAAAAGCGTCCGAGACGTGTAAAGAAAAGCGGTACGAAATTCGAATACCTCGGACTTTATCCCAAGAAACCGTTTGAGATACAAAACTTTGCAAAGGGGAATATAGCGATGTAAATATTGGTAAAAAAAATTGGTGTAAGTACAAAGTAAAAGGCCGATTGTGAAATAATTAAACAGCTTTGTGAATGGGTCCGACGGACCCTGCTTGTAAATTGTGAAGGTCCGTTTCAAATTGTGATAGGGTCCGTTTTACGGTACCAGTTATATAGGGAAAAAAATCGCTGTACAATAGCACATGGACACATGACAGAAACTGTATAAGCATAGCTGTTATCATAAGCAAACAGGGCAGACCCAGATCAGAAAGTTCCTACAGAAGCCGTCTGATCTGGGTTTTCTGTTTGCAAAGGTGTAGAAAGGTGTATTTATGGATTAAAGGTTTAACCAATCCCAGTTGTATTATTCTTGATACTTGGTCAGTCAGTCCTTGTGCTACGGTCTCGGTTTATTTAACTACTGAGGGAGCCAATGCCATATACTATGAGTGAATACGGGTACAATACATTAAGATTTTGTCTTGTCGATAACTTTGTTGCTGTTTTAATTTTTTTTTTATTAAAACCTTTACGATTTAAAAGATACCATGAGAAAAGGTGTCATCAACATCCGGTTTATTAGTTCAAAGGTCAAGGTCATGTTTAATGTTCGAAGTTCCACTTCAGGGATATATTGATTCATACTGAAGTTACAGCTCTAGTAACTTGATATAATGTCTATCAAAAAGTGCAGGCAATTTTTAAAACTTTTCTTATTCAAACTCAGTTCATAATGATAGAAAAAATTTCTAGACATTGAGACGACAGCACATTACTTTATTTTGGTCAGTTTAACCGCACAGCTATACCCAGACTTTCGAATGTGTGTGTGTGATTTACCCTAGTCTGTCAGTCTGTCCATACCCATACTCTTTTGTATCATGCATTACTTAAGAAGTATCATCTGGCGGTTGATCTGTATGTGGATTTGCATGCTTAGGGTATTGGTATGACCTGCACCCAATAACAGTAGAGTTAATGCCCTTTTGTCATTGGCCATACTACAGCTGTATAGCTTAAAAGACATACTAAGGGGATTTGCATATACAACACATTACTTCAGTTGTTCAAGATGGGTGGGAGTCTTTTTTTTTTTATAAGACAATAAAATTGAAGTATTGCCATAGAACTTTGTACGTGTATCTTCGTTGTCTTTAAAACACTTGGTACCTTTGCCTTAACTTCAATGTCTTTAGAACTAGCAGTAGCCCGTTGTCTTTAAAACACTTGGTACCTTTGCCTTAACTTCAATGTCTTTAGAACTAGCAGTAGCCCCATTCAGCTTAGCAATATGTTGTGAACTATACCAACGACAGACCATAGTCTGATTATTGACCAATAAAACCTTTTATGCATATTGCCAGAATTGTGACCATTTTAAAACTTTTCACTAAGATAATTGTTGTCTTCCACTTGTGGTGCTCTTTTAAGTATGTATAATAAGAGTTTTTCTTTTAATATACTTGTGAAAATATTGTTTATATCAAACTGGGCTAGCTCAGCAATTTATATAGAGTAAAACACCTCTACAGTCACCACTCACAAGATGTTTAATTCTGGGAGTATTCAGACAGGTGAGGTGGTAGCTTAATGCTGGACAAAGGTAAAGCAGAAAACTCCCTTTGGGAGCCTTCTGCATTACTTTAATTCTGCATTTAGCAGTCACCTTATAGACAACAAAGTTTGTTCATTAAGTGGCCACTTGAGAGGGGTTTTTACTATAGTGGTTGGTTATCTGTAAATCCATTTAATCTGTCATATCAATTAACCCTTTCCCTGTTCTACATGTATATTTAGTCCAAATTTCAATACCTACTGAACATTCATGGGCAAAATAGCCATAATGAAATCTGTAGGTGGAAAATTGTAGCCATTTTAGAAACTAATTTCATTAGCAAACAGAGCAGACCCTGATCAAACGGCTCCTATAGGAGCCGTCTGATCTGGGTCTACTCTGTTTTCAAATGTGTTAAAAGGCATTTATATGAGGGAAAGGATTAACATATAGTCGAACGAAAATATTTATACTTACATACCGGTATATAAATTTGGTATGATGATTGCTTATTATTTGTGTCATATGTCACATTAGAGGATACTGACAGTGGTAAGTATATGCAAGGAGTTGTACTGTAGAATGGCAATATTGACATTATCTTTGTTCAGTTTAGCTGGCAATATCTGCTTCTGCTAATAGCCAAAGCTGTGGCAAGGATTCCTGGCTTATAACCTGATTTAGGCTTGTCTTTTGATTAAACAAAGTCAATAAATCTTAACTGAGGAATGATGTATTAGGTAGTGAACCTCGTTTCTAATTACTTTTGATTAGTGAAATATGATCATTTATTTCATTTTAAAATGAAGCTGGTATAGTGCATGTCACTTGAAAATTAAATTCTCTTCTGATAATTTATAACTTTTATTACACTGAATGTACAACATGTATCTGATATTTAAATAAGGCTATTAGCAATGTGTATTGTCAGTGTATCCGATTCACTTGAAGACTTCTGCATTTGTTTCTTTTCTACCCATCTAACCTTTCTGGAACAGTTTGCAATTGGCTGAGTATATTTGCTTGTATGCGAGGAACTCCCAAAGCAAAAATACACCATCAGATTCACCCGGGGCGACCGGGACACTTCGATGCAGTAATTGTATGGAAAGGGAAAGGTGATTGATCTGTGTTAGTGGATGTATGCTACTTTCCGTACAATTGTGTTTTTGTGCTCTTTTTTTTTCCAGAAAATGCAGGATTTGATGACAGCAGTAAAGCCTGTTAGTGACCAGTCAAAAAGAAATCTGGTTTATAGTGTGTAACCTTTTCCTCTTACAAACACCTTTTCATGCCTTTGTAAATAGAGTTGATCCAGATTGGATGACTCCTGCAGGAGCCATCTGATCAGGGTTTGCTCTGTTTGCGTATGGAATTATAGTAAAATCCGATAGTTCGAACACAAAAACAAGTGTCATTATCGATTTTTAGACAGGTGGCAGCTTAATGCAGGGTGAAAATTATGCAGAAAGCTCCTAGGAGCTGTCTGCATGACTTTCACCCTTCATTAAGCAGCCACCTGCCTAAAAAGGAATAAATTCTTCAATACTAAAATTTCTTAGTATCGAGTTTTTACTGTAGATTCAATTCTGCAGTTCTACCAAGCTAAAACAACCCTGTGTTCCTGCATAAACACAGAATTGTAAGCTTGGTAGAAACTAGAATCCGCTCTATATAATTCCATAAGCAAACAAAGCAGACCCTGATCAGATGGCTCGTACAGGAGCCATCTGAATTTGGTCTGCTCTGTATACAAAGGCTTGAAAAGGCGTTTATATCAGGGAAAGGGTTATTGTAGGACAATTGTAATGCAAAAAGCATTCCAATGTTGATTTACTCTTGTCATTTAAAAAAGGTTTCTACTGTCTGATCATCAGTAAAACATGTTTAACACTCTTTTTTTTGCACCAAGGCTAAATGCATCAGATTGTTTTACCTTTTATTTGCTGATTTACAATACAGTGTCCTTATAAATTTTTTTGCTGCTGATGCATATTCATGCTCATTCATTTGAGGTTTTAACAGAGGTCCAGATAAGTTGCGTAAATTTAAACATTTTCATGAATAGCTCCTTTATTTCTCCACCAAACCCTATACTGTGACCACTCTTTAGAATCGTCTCTTCGAGACGATTCTAAAGAGTAGTCACAGTATAGGGTTTGGTGGAGGAATGACTGTTTTAGTATTTGTGTATGCATCGTTATCTGTAGCTCTGAATTAACATATGGTAACCAGTTATTATTAAACTTAAGTTTAGAATTCCTTTGTTAAAGTGTCATATTAAATCTTCAGCATGAGTTGTAACCACTGCACTCTCAGAATGGATGAGCAAAACTTATAGAGCAATTCACCTTTTCCCTTTTGATTATTTAGTGCTTTGTACTAGTGTGCAGCCAGGAAAGTTTATACGTGAAGTTACTGAAGAACCTTTCTACATCAAATGGATTTAACTTTTAAGACTGAATACGTAATGAATTTGTACAATATAGAAGTATGGCAAGCACACTTTGATGCAGTATACTTCCAGTGAGCTACCAAGCATAGTATAACTATAAAACTAAAGGTGGATTTAAGTTTATTTTATTAATAAATATTTTCAGTATATGTACAGTGGTAAATACGCTATTCCTACCCATTTACCCGTTTTTCTACGCGTAAGAAACGGGTAGTGAACGGTTAACGAACGATTAACGAACGGTTACGCGATAAACGGTTTACACGCGTTAAACGCGTAAAGAAACGATTATACCAGAGAAGTTGCGATAGATGTATAAGTTTTCCGTTTCATGCGGAGATTTCTGATCTTATCGATGATAGCCGTTTTCAAAAAAGTCCGAATGAAACGGGTTAGCCAAAATAAGAATCGATTCGTCACTCAACGAACGTTTAACGGTCCAATCCCGGCTAGTGTCGACGATTTGCTCATTTAGGTAATATGTTCTTAAATTTTGTTTGTACAAAGCTATAATATCAGATATCCACTGTATATCAAACAAATGGATTGAAGAATTAGTTCTTTTTGATTAGGTTTCTACATTTCAGATAAAAAACTGTCACAAAGTAAATCACCAAATTTGGGATCTAGAATGAATAAACCTACTACAGAATTCAGATCTATTCTGTTTCTTAACCTTTTCCCATTTGAATATTTCTGTCAGAAAAAAATGACATCATGAGTATTTATTAGATCTTGCTGAATTTAACAACGGTATAAGTGCACACGCCTTTTTGATATTTGTAGAAAATAAAGTCAGGTCTATTAATTTATACTTTCATAAGCAGAGTGGGCCCTGATCCGACGGCCCCTAGAAGATCCTTCATGTCTAGGTTTAATCTGTTCGCAAAGGCGTTAGAGTGTTATATCCATGTGTATGTAATGGGATAAGCAAATAGTGCAGACCCAAGATCAAACGGCTTCAACCCGAGCAATCTGATCTGAACCTATTCTGTTTTCAAAGGTGTTTTCATCATTATGAGGTAAATCTAAAGAGTTTTAAACAAGTAGGCATATTTCATGCTCACATATAACTATGAAAACGTTCTTATTATTTTGTTACTTTGTGAAGATTAAACCTTTGTATGCCGAAATTTAAAAGTGGAATGGTCCATCATTGTTTAACTGTATATTCCATTCATTATTACCAGGCTTAAATTTGCTAGATGATTTTTAATCAGGCCTATGAAAATACTAGTGAAGACCCTGATCAACACCCTGATTTTGGAGCTATATTGTCTGTGTTTACACTGCTTTCAAATGTCAGTACTTTTGTTCCCCGCATTCAAATATTTTTTATAAAAACTAACTATATAATTGTTATGAATGCATGAAAATAAATTGTCTTAGTTGAAGACTTTATTATTTACCCAGCCTAAATATACTATAAAAGCTGCCAGACGGTCAGTAATCCCCTAGCTATTTTCTCAGCTGGAGACAATGGTCTTGACAGTGACCACACCACTGCTTTCTTATCAACGAAGTTACGAACTATTACGTAACAGAAATACCAAATAATGTGCACAATGATCTAAAAGTATGATTTGTTATCTTCTCCAAAAATACAAGAAAACTATGTTTTGAATAATTGTAGATCTATGGCTCAGCACAAAGTTAAATGCAAATGTTTTAGACCAATTTAAGATTTAGATTAATATAAATTCTAGTTTTAAAGATAGTTTAGATTGATATGATATAGATCTACAGTAAAATACTTCTACTATATCTGCTACGGTACTGTACGTACAGTTGCAAAAAAGACATTTTACAACGCATAGATGAACGCAATGAGACTGTAGATCTATATTTTAATATAGATCTAGATCTAGCTAGATCTTATGGAAATGAAACGAGAATTAAAAGTTTAAATACTGTTGATCTTAATTTTACATATCAGGAGTGTTCAACAGGTAAATTAGACAGACCATATCAAGGATTACCCCCCTTTCGTCCATGATTACTCCCCTTTCATCCGGGCTCTTAAACGTTTAGGAAACGCGTTAAGTAACGCGTAAACAAACAGTTAGAAACCCGTTTAACGAAACGGGTAACGAACGGTTAGGTAACGCGTAAGAAACGCGTTAAGTGGGTAGGAATAGCGTATTTACCACTGTATATAGTTGAGAAAAACAAAATTTCTATTAGCTAGCATTGATTTTGCTACTTTAGATTTTGTTTGTTTTTGACATTTAAAATCTGGAGAAATTAAATTTGTTTTTTGTTATTAAATGAATGTCAAACTTTTTTCCATTTTGAAATTTTGTATACTATGATTAATTTTTTTAAGAACACCATCAAAGGTGATCAAAAGTGATCTAAAGCTCACGTAGCATACTTCTGTGTGTAGGATCATGTATCCTAATAATATCTTAATATATTGGTCAAAGGGTCAGTCAAGTATAAGATCATATTATTACTGACAGCTTTACTTTGTTGTAAATTTGACACCTTCCAACTTCCAAGTATTAGTGTACCCAATGTCTCAACTCGACCAAGTTGTGTTAATTCTGCACTGTGCTTTAAACCGTTCCCTCACAGGCTATTTTTAGGCCAAACCTCTTTGAATAAATCTGTTGAAAAGGAGCATTTTATAGAAAAAAGGAAAAATTTAGAATTGGTAGTTCTGAAACCATTGTGATAAATAGAGTATTTGTTCCAATGAAACAATTGCTCTATTCATCACAATGCTTTAAAAAAGTGATTTTTACAGTGGAATCGTAGGTAGCTTCATCCTAATAATTTCAGTATAGTGTTTGGCACTGTTTGCACCATGTATGGCATGAATGATAATGAAATTCAGCCCTGAGTTTGGTTATTAACTGGAAATGAATAGAATTCAAATGAATTTTATTTTGATATTCAACTCTAGTCAAACATCTATCCTTAAGTTTCAGTTACATTTAAAGATAAAAGAAACCCAGGGATGTAGCATATGTGTATATGCATATGTTATATTTATAAATATATATACTAAAGCACTAAGCGAACTCACAAAACTGGTATACCACTGTATTGCAAAGTTATTGAAAACTACGTTTTGTTACATTAATTCTGTTCTAATTAATTTGTCTAGGTAAGGTGATAGATGCAGGTTCGTAAAGAATTATTTGTCTCACTTGACTATTTATCTACATTTTATTGTCCAATATTACTGGTGCTATCTTTTGAAATACGTAGGAGAGTGAATGTTGCCCAATCACAGGAGTGGTTGAACATCACACCACCAGTGATTCACAATAGCTGATTGCAGCATCAGACTATTCAAAGCCCCAACTGCACTTGCATGTCAATAACGGTCGATTTTTACCACCACTGGCTCAATATAGTATAGGTGACTAGGTGAAAAGAGGTGAACAGTCCTACCTACTAATGGCTGTTCATTCCTGACATAGGACTGACATCTTTAGTCTGCTGAGCAAAATTTTGTCGTTAGAAAAGTGCATATACTTGAATTTTTGTATTTCTTTTCAAATATATCTGAGTGTCTGTTTAGACCTTGATGAGATGCTGAGGTGTTTGGTGTCTCATCTTGGTCTAGACTGTGTGCAACTTGGGTAATCATCAATACACTGACAGCATGCTACAGATTGAAATTTATCCAAAAAAGAAATACCATTTATACATATATGCACTCACACCATTATTAGCTTGAGATAAGAAAGTGCACTAATGTTAGAAGTGGAATTTTATTTCCATGTCCATTTTCAATCGGGACTTGTCACTTATTATAATTAGAATAATGTTGAAATGGATTTAGCTAGCCTAGGTCAGTAGGCATTATTGCCTGTTTGAAAAAAGGAGTTGTTCGTAAACTTGATACATGTACAGAGGTCCAGATAAGATGCGTAAATTAAAACATTTTCAAGAAAACTTCTTCATTTCTCCACCAAACCCTATGTTGTGACCACTCTTTAGAATCTTCCCTTCGAGATGATTCTAAAGAGTAGTCTCAACATTGGGTTTGGTGGAGAAAGGACGACTTTAGTATTTGGGTATGCTCCTTTATCTATTGCTTTGCATGTATATAGGTAGATTATTTGAGGAGCTGCCTTTGAAAGTTAATTATATTTAACCCTTTCGCTGGTGGAAATGCCTAGATGCTAACAGAGTTGACTCCGATCAGATGGCTCTTGTAGAATTCGTCTGATCAGGGTCTGGTCTGTAATACAGATATGATTTTACCACTTGTCTACCATGGTAAAATATTGTCTCGTTCATAATGCTAAAGGCCATTATAAAAATTCCAAGTAATTATACCCCAAGTAATGAAGTTGCACAGGGTATATGTGGCCATCTGATCTAGGTCTACTCTATTTGCAAAGGTGTTAAAGGGCATATATATGTATAAGGTTAATGGAATTTATTAGCTCGTCTGTTTTTAGAAGAAGAAAAAATTGTCGCAACTCCAGCATCGTCATCGTCTGGAAACTTGAACGTTGGCTCTTACTTTACTATTCATGCAAATCTTGTGAAACTTCATACACTTGTTCACTCACAAAGGCAACAATCAAACGAGCATTGACACCTGCATGCAGTGCTCTTGTTTTTAAACAATTGTAGCAGACACATTGCATTAAATGAAAAACGTTCTTTAATTCTTACAAAAAAATGTCAACTTCAATGTGATGTGATTGAATATAGACTTGGGAGGTTCCATTATGTAAAAATGGCTTACTGTGGGCTATAAATTGGTGTATATTTGCAACTTTTTCTTTTTATGTATTTTATAATTTCACTAGCCCAAGCATGAATTATACACTGTATATTGATGTACCCACATACCTAAAAGTATTCGGACACAATGTCTGCTTACTCTGCCAGTTTGTTAATCTGAAATATTCAACTTGGCACTAAGTTGATAACTTTATATTAGACTGACATAGTAGCAAATAGTGTAGACCCTGATCAAACGGCTCCTTCAGGAGCCGTTTGATCTGAGTCTGCACTATTTGCCTATGTTAATATGTCCGAATACTTAGGATAATCAAGGTAACTATGTTAGTCTGTAAATGTAATGTTTTCGTGGTGGTTTTTCATGCAATCTCAAAGGTCCAGATAAGATGCGTAAATCAAAACATTTTCAAGAATAACTTCTTTATTTCTCCACCAAACCATCACTCTTTAGAGTCGTCTCGAAGAGACAACATATAGGTTTTAGTGCAGAAATGACGATTTTCGTATTTTTGAGTACGCATCTTTATCTGTAGCTCTGCAATCTAATCAGGTAATAGATACGGCAGTAAAATCATCAAAGACCATGATGCAACAAAGGCCTAATGTATGTAGTATTGATTTCTGTCCTAGACAGTGTCGGAGAGTTGAACTAGACATTGATCTGTTAAGTAGAAAGGCTTCATGCATTAGAATGTTAAATGCATCCTTACATTAAACAGTTGAATTCTGAACATGGTCCATTATTGTTAACCCTTTACTCCATAAATACCTTACTCCTTTAAAAGTTTCTATGCCTTTGCAAACAAAATAGACCCAGATCAGACGGGTCCTATAGGAGCCGTCTGATCAGGGTCTGCTCCGTTTGCTTATGATATAACGGATATGATTCTATAGTTCCTGCCATGGCAAAAAATTCTTACGTCCATACACTATTATATCAATTCATCTAATTAATATCTATCATGTCATTATTTTTCACATGAATATTCATAGAGTAAAGGGTTTAAACACTGTCTATGCAGCTCTAGCTGTTAAATTCTGCTGGAATAAATGAAAGGCAAAATAGTCTGTGCTCTGATCTGAGGATATGGGTCTATACTATTCAAGTGTTGGCAAATACCAATTAATTGTAGATTCATCAAAATCAAAAGCTACAAATCTTTGAGTGTCGAAGTCAAGAGTCAAACTGGCTATTAATTTGTGTCCAGCACTTGTTGGGGTGGCAAAGTGGTTAATAAAAAACACATATTGTTTCATTTGTAGATAAGATGTTAACCCTTTCTTTCATATAAACGCCTTTCATGCCTTTGCAAACAAAGTAGACCCAGATCAGATGGCTCCTGTAGGAGCAGTCTGATAGGGTTTGCTCTGATTGCTAATGGAAATATATATAAAGATCTGAATCTACAATTTTTTTCATGCTGAGTTCCTGTGACAACATGTCATTTTATTAGCTGATTAATATTCATGATGTCATTGTTTCTTACATGAGAGTTTTATGTACAGTAAAAGTTAAAATAATTTTGGTGAGTTTTGATTTGTGGTGTTTGTGAATCACTTCTATCTTATACATGTATATGCACATATTTTCACGGTATCAAGTTTTCAAAAGACTTTCCTCCACAGCAAAGAACGTTTTCCTCAGCGAATTGATTGCTATCATTTGGTATAAACATTGATACAACCTCATGTTAGGTTAGGACGGGGGTTTAAGATATTAAAGACATGTTTGAAAAGCTAGCCACTTTCACAACAGATTTATGTGCAGATTTCGTTTGTACTTTGACGGTTCATGGTTAAGAAAAAAGGGGGGGGATATTGTTTTTGACCAGTCTGTTGACAACTTCAACGTTAGCTATGATTTTGTAACTTGGCATGCATGTGCAACTTATTATGGAGGTGAGCAGTTTTAGGAGTGACTTATTACGGTCAAGGTCATATATCAAGGTCAAAGGTAAAATTACGGGTTAAATTTTTATTGGCGATAATCAGGGGCATAGTGTTTCACAAACACATATTGTTTACCCCTGCAAACAAACCTGGAGAAAAGGGGGGGTATTGAATTTGCCCTGTCTGTACGTTGGTTGGTTTGTGGACAACGTTGGCGATAATTTTGTTATAGCAATCGCATATACATGTACTTACTTCAAACTTGGCATGCATGTGCAACTTACGGAGGCAAACATTTTTAGAGGTGACTTATATTAAGGTCAAGGTCATATGTCAAAGGTTAAATTGCGGGTCAAATTTAGATTGGTGATTGTTTTGTCATCATTCAACATACATCCTTTAACCCTTCGCTTGCTAATCGCGTCAATATACCTATCTGTAAATAGTGAAGACCCAGATGAGACAGCTCCTGCAGGAGCTGTCTCATCAGGGTCTGCACTATTTACAAGTTGATTGTGCAACCAGTGCACTCCACAGCAGTGATTGCACAGCGAAATAATTGTACACTGAAGATATATGTTATTATACAACAGAGCATGGGTAAAGAAGGAGACATGTATTTTAAAATTCAGCAAGCGAAGGGTTAAAAGTGGCATACATGTGCAACTTATGGAGGAGAGCATTTTTTGGAGTGACTTATTAATGTCAAATCGGGGGGGCATAGTGTTTCACAAACACATCTTGTTTGTCATTTGGGCCTGTAATTGGTATCACTTTATCAGCCCCTGGATTAACGATCAGGGCTGCTGTGCAGAGGTATTTATCTTTAGTGATAGTTCTAGGGTGGTTGTTGTTTTTTTTCAGTGAAATACATGTGCAGCAAATATTTATCGTACATTTCTATTATGTTTCTTGTCAGGAGCTCTGGTTAATTTGTTACTTATTTGGCTTACAGAAAACCAGAAGACAGCCAAGAGCGGTTTGGCTTATGAGGTCATACTGAAGCCAGCAGCTGGTGATTTGCCACGTCCCAGCTCACCACCCAAGGATAAAGGAATCACACATGATGACATTGTACGAAAGCTACAGAAAGCAGAGGAAAGGAGATTGGTATGCTAGTTTCTTCTATATTAATTTGTATTCTTGGTATGTTCAATTAGTGTCTTTGGACATTTTAAAATAACAGGATATGTTGAAAAAAAAATGAATCAACAAGTTTTGATTTTCATAGATTCATATGCTGGGAATACATGCTGATTGCATTCCTAAGTCAGTTCATTGTGACGTTTCTATGTTTCTTTTTAATTCTTCGACTGACAATAACTCAAATGCTGTGATTCAAATCTCGACCTGGGCATTTTTTCCTTTTTCGTGTAAGGAAGGCTTCCATCTGACTTTGGGTAGGTTGATGCGTCTACCCAGGGTGTTTTGTGCATGAAACAATGCAATTTATACACAAATTTAAAACAAAATGCAAAAAAGTTACCTTTGGGATCTTCCTCCACTTGTAATTAGCTGGACGTCACGATATGGTTTAAATACTGTTAAGGCTAGATTAAATCGGTAACAAAAAAACTACAGTAAATCAGTAACAAAAAAACTACAGTATGTTAATAACTTAATATTGATGATGGCAGTGGTTGATCGATAAAATATATGATAGTTGACTTGTAAATTTAGTAATAACCAATTAATCTTATTAAAAATTAAAATGTAAAAAAAACTAAAAATGAAAAGCAGGCGGAGTTTCAACATTTTCTAAAAGAGCAAAGTTGCTAATAGTTACAGCACTTATCTTCAAATAGTATGTAAGCTGATTGACATTCCAAATACCACCATTACCCTAAATATTGGTTAAAACCGACCAATCGAAAGTAAATATTTGTTACTCAGTAGTTTTATTTAAACTCTTTCCTTTATATAAACGCTTTTTCACACATTTGTAAACAGAGTAGACCTAAATCGGATGACTCCTATAGGAGCCGTCTGATCTGGGTCTGCTCTGTTTGCTTATGAAATTTTTAAATCTGATTTTACTCTTTCCGCCCTGGTGAAACAAATTCCCTATTCCATGTTTCATTCTATTGATTCTGTCCATGAATATCAATGAGGTGATAAAATCTTGAATAAATGCTAAACCGGGAAAGGGTTAAATGGTGCTGAATTAAATTCAGCTTGAGTGGAGATAAGGTGACCTTATATTGAGGATAAGGGCGTCTTTTTTTCTTTTCAGTCTGTAGAGGCAGAAAAATTGGCCCCAATTGCAAAGAGTAAAGAACGAGCACAAGAGGTCCTAGCTAAAGCACAAGAAGAAAATGAGAGCTTCTCAAAAGCCACACAGGAAAAATTGCGCAGATCCATGGAAGTGAACAAGGAGAATAGAGAGGCTCAAATTCAAGCATTACAGACTCGACTCAGAGACCATGTAAGTACTAGGAGAAGTGTATTAGCAGGTATAATGTGTATTGTATAGTGGCAGGCTTTTGTTATCTTAAGTTTTTATATGTGTAAGATTTGTCCTTGGCCATTAGCACGCTTAGTTAAATGTTGTCTGCAAATATTGCCACCTGTTTCAAATGTTACATTTTTTGCTTTTCAAGTCATTGAGCGTTAGGCATGAAAAAATCCCAAATTTTTTTAAATGCAGTTTTCCCAAAATGCCAGAAAAGGGCCTGAATCCAGATTTAAGCCCATAGTATGCTCCCTTTTTATTTGAAAAAAAAAATGTGTTGGGATTCATTTGTGTATTTATACAGACAGTATCGGAATAAAATTAGGGGAGCTCATGAGAATTATTTGTTGTGAATTAAGTAAAGTTTGATCTTTTTATGAATGTAGACATTATTGTGAAAGTTTTTTGCGTCATCTCTGATAATGAATGTGAACATCTTTCTAATGAATTCCATCATGAATATTCATGAAAGAAATAATGACACTGAATATTAACTAATAAGATTTTCATAACGGTATATGAATACAGAAATTTTGGCAATGTCACTACAGAAACTGTAATCAGATCAGTGTAATTCCATCAGTAAATAGATCAGACCCTGATCAGACAGCTCCCACAGGAGTCATCTGGGTCCGAGGTTATAAAACGTCTGAGTCTGAGATCATTCTTAAGTATCTGATTGGTCAGATGCTTTAGAATGATCTCAGACTCAAGCAAAAAGTTTTATAACCTCGGGCCTGATCTGGGTCTACTCTGTTTGCCAAGTTGTAAAAAAAGTGATTTTATAAAGGAAAGGTTTAAGTTGCAGTTCTCAGAATTACAGATAGTACTACAGTATACCCCCTCTTAACTGGAATTCTAGTAGAGAAGAATTTTAATAGATGCTTTTAGGCAGGTGGCTGCTTAACCCTTTCCTCCATAAATACCCCTTTCTACGCCTCTGCAAAAGTCACTTTTTGAAACCATTGTGGTAAATAGAGCATTTGCTCCTATAGGAGCAAATGCTCTATTTATCACAATGTTTTCAATACTATTCACTTCTAAAAAAAATTCCTTTTCCCTAGTAAATGCTCCTTTTTGGTAGATTTATTCAAAGTGGTTGGATCTAAAAATAGCCTATGGAGGAAAGAGTTAATGCAGGGTGAAATTCATGTGTAAGAAGAGTTTGAATGACAAACAGTGCAGATTCTGATCAGAGGTCTTCTTTACAAGCTGTTTGATCTTCTACACTGTTTGAAAATGCAAGTACAGTACATGTACAATCTTTTCGACATCCAGAAGGTTAACCTTAACCTTTTGAGGCCCACATGTAAGATTGGGTTTACCTAAATGTGTAGCCTCGTTTAATAAAGTAATTATTATTATTATTATAATATCCCATAGTTACACCTTTGCAAACAAAGTAGATCCAGATCAGATGGCACATTTAGGAGCCGGCCTGTTTGATCAGGGTTTGCTCTATTTTCTGATGAAATTACATAGATCTGGTTCTACAAAACTGAATATTCATTAGATAAACTGCTAATGTTAACCCTTTCCCTCATATAAAGGTGTTTTCACGCATTTGCAATAGGGGTGAAACGATTCAAAAAAATTTGATTCGATTCGATTTCGATTTTTTACAACACGATTCGATTATTTTCGATTCGATTCGATTTAAGATTGTAATAAAAAGAATGTACTATGTAGAATAAATACTGTGTATTAACAGCTCTGAAAACAGAATGCTTGGACATATACAGGTGGAAAAATCATAATAGCCTAGTCACAGATATATCTGACTTTAACAGTCAGACCTTTCTGCAGTTTGTTTTTGACAGTTCTTTTTATAACTGGTCACTAAAACCAAGTAAAATGGTAACACTAACATAATCAGTCTTGTCTAATTGACTAAACAGCCTAACTCTGAAGAACGTGTAGTTTTTTTCTGAAAAAAGAATTTGAGCACTTGGAGGAGATGTCATGTCTCTCTTCAACTGATACAGATAGCTATCAGTTGAAGAGAGATATGACATCTCCCTGTCTCTGAGCAAAAAGCACTAGACATTGCTGCGAGTATAGTTTTAGCCAGTTATCAATGCACAGCTTCATAAATTTGAAGCATACACAAATTTGCAACCAAGTTTACCGGATGAAGACGAAACGTAAATGCAATACTGTGTTTTCATTCATACGATATGACAGATTCGTCGTATTTCCTGTGTTGCAGAGGATATTTGTAAAATAATCTTACATGTTGGTTTATTTGTGTTGTTGCTCTCGCGAAATCTGAAATCTCCACATTTGGAGCGATAGTTTTTCGGGGTAGCACGTAGATTGACAGCTTCAGCATCCGACATTTGAGAGAATACAAAGACGCTTGAATAAAGCGCCCAGACGATCAGATTAAGTGCAACGATTGCAATGTGTTATTTGATTGGCTAAAGTAGTTGGCCTTCATCCAATCGATTTGAGTCTATCAGAATTCGATGAGTATGTTTGTTTTGACAGCTCTAATGCGGGAAAACAAGTATTTCGACTTTTCACTGCGAATTTTCACGGGTTAGTTTCATTTCGCTACCAATCATTAAGAAGCTAGCCTTTTATAATAAAAATCGAATCGAAAATGAGATCTGCTGAACCGAATTGAACCGAACCGAATCGAGGGCAAAAGATCGCGGTTCAATTCACATCCCGATTAATCGTTTCACCCTTAATTTGCAAACAGAGTAGACCCAGATCAGACGGCTCCTATAGGAGCCGTCTGATCAGGGTCTGCTCTGTTTGCTATAAATGGAATTTGAAAGATCTGTTTCTTTATGTTCTAAAATGGCAACAGTTTTGTTATTTCGTTGTAACCATTTTGTCCATGAATATTCAGTAGGTATCAAAATTTGAAATAAAGATAGAACAGGGAAAGGGTAAAGCATTTGATTTTAGTCTTGCCTATATCAGGCAGTAAACAAAAGAAGGATATTCCTGCTTATCATCTCTTATGTTCAGTAACTGATACATGTATATGTAAATGGTCTAATAACCTCCTTAACACTTTACTCCATGAATATTTATGTAAGAAATAATGAGGTTATGAATATTAAAGTTGGCAAATGAACACAGGAAATTTTAGCCACGGGCAGAAATTACAGAATCGTATAAGCAAATAGAGAAGACCCTGATCAGATGACTCCTATACTAGCTGAGTGATCTGGGTCTGCTTTGTTTGAAAATGTCTATAAATGTACATGGAGTAAAGGGGTAAATTTTAATCAAATGGGAGAAGAAAATCATTCAGCAAATATAGAGTAAGAGGTTTTGTTATCGTCACATACTATTTCATTGTTGTAAGTTTGATTTTCAAAGTGAAATTGATATAATATAGCAATAGTCTGGATGTTGGTGTTGTCTGCAAGTTATGTATAATTTTCAGCCTTGATTATAATTGTACCTTCTTTACCCTTTGAATTCTCTGACACTATGCACACAGGCAAGTTGTAGATATCACATGCAGTGCACATTTACATTTAGTATGAAGCAAAAAATTATATCCTCACAAACAAAGTTTGTGGGAGGATATATTGGAATCATCCTGTTGGTCAGGCTGTCGGTCAGTCTGCATTTGAACATGGGTAGTTGGTGGTTGCCCCTGGACTTGTACCAATAAATGTGTTGGTAGCCAATAAAGTTTGTGGAGTGAACAATTTTAAACATAATTCAATTAAAGTTGATACACATTATCTCTGTGAAGTGTAGATGTGCATCACATAATTCTTTTCAGTATCTTAGTTAATAAATCAGGTCTTAGATTTGCGATCAAGGCTGTGGGGGTATTCATCAACTTAAGTGATAGTTTAACTTTTTTGGTCTATGCATGCATATTTAGATTGTTTCTTTGATAATTTTATAATGTTCCTGCATTTGCAAGAAACGGGCATAGAAAGTATTGTCACTGTCTGTTCATTTAAAATTGTTTCAATAACTTTGAATCGCTATCAATTTTTGTACCATATTTACAATAAATAACTAATGACTGTTATTAATATTAGATTAATTAGTGCTTCGGGTAAAGAGAGTATTTTAAGTTCAAAAGTTCTGGTCTCTTAAACAATTACTTGATGTTAATTAGCCAATTTTTATACGCCCGAAGGGTCGTATTATGTTATGGTCTCCATCGTCTGGCCGTCTGGCTGGGTGTCCGTCTGTCTGTCTGTCTGTCCGTCCGTCCGTCCGGACATACTAACGGATGGGTAGTTGTGTGACTTTTTCCTTTGATCTTTTCTTGTGTGACTAGTCCCACAAGAAAAACTATTTTTGGCTCTAACTTTGGAAAAGAATGATCTGGAAGCTAACCCTAACCCTAACCCTATGTCCCACAACTGGCCAGGTTAATGTCACAAGAAATGGCCAGGTTAATGTCACAAGAGATGGCCAGGTTAATGATTTTACTTGTGGGACTAGTTAGAAAAAGTCACACAACTACCCTTTGGTGAGTGCGGACGTCCGTCCGTCCGTCCGTCCGTTAGCAAATTCGTGTCCTGGCTATAACTTACTCATTTTTTCTCCGATTTTCAAAATTCTTTCACACAAATGTTCAGTATCACTTGAAGGTGTGTCGCGTACAAAACCCAATTGTGAACTTTCAAGGTCAAGGTCACAAATAGGGCGTTAGCAATTTTCGTGTCCTTGCTAAAACTTACTCATCTTTTCACCAATTTTCAAAATTCTTTCACACGTATGTTCAGTATCACTTGAAGGTGTGTCGCGTACAAAACCCAATGGTGAACTTTCAAGGTCAAGGTCACAAATAGGGCGTTAGCAATTCTGTCCGTCCGTCCGTTAGCAAATTCGTGTCCTGGCTATAACTTACTCATTTTTTCTCCGATTTTCAAAATTCTTTCACACAAATGTTCAGTATCACTTGAAGGTGTGTCGCGTACAAAACCCAATTGTGAACTTTCAAGGTCAAGGTCACAAATAGGGCGTTAGCAATTTTCGTGTCCTTGCTAAAACTTACTCATCTTTTCACCAATTTTCAAAATTCTTTCACACGTATGTTCAGTATCACTTGAAGGTGTGTCGCGTACAAAACCCAATGGTGAACTTTCAAGGTCAAGGTCACAAATAGGGCGTTAGCAATTCTGTCCGTCCGTCCGTTAGCAAATTCGTGTCCTGGCTATAACTTACTCATTTTTTCTCCGATTTTCAAAATTCTTTCACACAAATGTTCAGTATCACTTGAAGGTGTGTCGCGTACAAAACCCAATTGTGAACTTTCAAGGTCAAGGTCACAAATAGGGCGTTAGCAATTTTCGTGTCCTTGGTAAAACTTACTCATCTTTTCACCAATTTTCAAAATTCTTTCACACATATGTTCAGTATCACTTGAAGGTGTGTCGCGTACAAAACCCAATGGTGAACTTTCAAGGTCAAGGTCACAAATAGGGCGTTAGCAATTCTGTCCGTCCGTTAGCAAATTCGTGTCCTGGCTATAACTTACTCATTTTTTCTCCGATTTTCAAAATTCTTTCACACAAATGTTCAGTATCACTTGAAGGTGTGTCGCGTACAAAACCCAATTGTGAACTTTCAAGGTCAAGGTCACAAATAGGGCGTTAGCAATTTTCGTGTCCTTGCTAAAACTTACTCATCTTTTCACCAATTTTCAAAATTCTTTCACACGTATGTTCAGTATCACTTGAAGGTGTGTCGCGTACAAAACCCAATGGTGAACTTTCAAGGTCAAGGTCACAAATAGGGCGTTAGCAATTCTGTCCGTCCGTCCGTTAGCAAATTCGTGTCCTGGCTATAACTTACTCATTTTTTCTCCGATTTTCAAAATTCTTTCACACAAATGTTCAGTATCACTTGAAGGTGTGTCGCGTACAAAACCCAATTGTGAACTTTCAAGGTCAAGGTCACAAATAGGGCGTTAGCAATTTTCGTGTCCTTGCTAAAACTTACTCATCTTTTCACCAATTTTCAAAATTCTTTCACACGTATGTTCAGTATCACTTGAAGGTGTGTCGCGTACAAAACCCAATGGTGAACTTTCAAGGTCAAGGTCACAAATAGGGCGTTAGCAATTCTGTCCGTCCGTCCGTTAGCAAATTCGTGTCCTGGCTATAACTTACTCATTTTTTCTCCGATTTTCAAAATTCTTTCACACAAATGTTCAGTATCACTTGAAGGTGTGTCGCGTACAAAACCCAATTGTGAACTTTCAAGGTCAAGGTCACAAATAGGGCGTTAGCAATTTTCGTGTCCTTGGTAAAACTTACTCATCTTTTCACCAATTTTCAAAATTCTTTCACACATATGTTCAGTATCACTTGAAGGTGTGTCGCGTACAAAACCCAATGGTGAACTTTCAAGGTCAAGGTCACAAATAGGGCGTTAGCAATTCTGTCCGTCCGTTAGCAAATTCGTGTCCTGGCTATAACTTACTCATTTTTTCTCCGATTTTCAAAATTCTTTCACACAAATGTTCAGTATCACTTGAAGGTGTGTCGCGTACAAAACCCAATTGTGAACTTTCAAGGTCAAGGTCACAAATAGGGCGTTAGCAATTTTCGTGTCCTTGCTAAAACTTACTCATCTTTTCACCAATTTTCAAAATTCTTTCACACGTATGTTCAGTATCACTTGAAGGTGTGTCGCGTACAAAACCCAATGGTGAACTTTCAAGGTCAAGGTCACAAATAGGGCGTTAGCAATTCTGTCCGTCCGTCCGTTAGCAAATTCGTGTCCTGGCTATAACTTACTCATTTTTTCTCCGATTTTCAAAATTCTTTCACACAAATGTTCAGTATCACTTGAAGGTGTGTCGCGTACAAAACCCAATTGTGAACTTTCAAGGTCAAGGTCACAAATAGGGCGTTAGCAATTTTCGTGTCCTTGCTAAAACTTACTCATCTTTTCACCAATTTTCAAAATTCTTTCACACATATGTTCAGTATCACTTGAAGGTGTGTCGCGTACAAAACCCAATGGTGAACTTTCAAGGTCAAGGTCACAAATAGGGCGTTAGCAATTCTGTCCGTCCGTTAGCAAATTCGTGTCCTGGCTATAACTTACTCATTTTTTCTCCGATTTTCAAAATTCTTTCACACATATGTTCAGTATCACTTGAAGGTGTGTCGCGTCCAAAACCCAATTGTGAACTTTCAAGGTCAAGGTCACAAATAGGGCTTCAGTATCACTTGAAGGTGTGTTGCATACAAAACCCAATTGTGAACTTTCAAGGTCAAGGTCACAAATAGAGCGTTAGCAAATTTTGTGTCCGACAAATAAAAGATTACTATTACAATAAGCAGTTTTACTCTCCTTGCTATTGCCTTAGCCCTAATAGAGTCCTCATATGCGCAACTTCTGAAGGTTCACACATTGTGTAAATAGAACAGCCTTCGGGCGTATATTGCCCCGTCTCGCGGTGCTCTTGTTTACAAAAGCATATTAACAAGGAAATTTATTGCTGTAGCAGAAACTGAGAAATCATACCTACATGTATATTATTTCATAAGCAAACAGAGCAGACCCTAACCATGTGACTCCTACTGGAGCTGTCTGATCACCGTTTACTCTGTTTGCAAATGCATCTTCTTTATCAGGTAGACTGATTTAAATAGATTATTCTGATAAGATGTAACAGCTTATACTTTGAATAGGAAAGAAGTATTAGTCCCTAGACACTTCTGTCACAGGCTTGGGTTTTATTTGATACAAAGTCTTTTCATTGGCTCTTTGTAAAAAATATAAATAGATAAAAGATCTAAATAGATATTTTTTTTATTTTTTTAAAATATCTATAGTTTTTAAATGCATTCGACAAGTTTTGGTGTTTAAAACCCTTTCAGAAATATTCATGTATAAAGAATTAATGTGTGTTCTTCAATTCATGACACAGCAAGATCTTAAAATAGTTATATGTCCTTTAATACAACAATATTTCTAAATACCTTGATATTAAATTAAATACACATGGTTAAAGTTACAGAGAAAAGCGATATATTGAATTGAAAACTGTCACTTAATTCTAGTAGTATTCAAACAAGACGTGTTTGTTTAGGAAAGTACTTTAATTGTGGACTTGAAAGCAGTTCTAAGTCATCTTGACACCAGCCAGTATTTGCATAAAGTCCCAAGTGCAATTTCTGGTATGATCACTGGCAGACCATGGTAAACATATAAAAAGCATAAGACATAAACCTGGATGTACATTTCAATGACATGTTCTACTGCTTTGTGGATAGGTAAAGATGGAAGACATTTATTTTTGATTGAAAATTTAACCTCAAAATAGAAAAATGTTTGAGATAGACTGATATATATCAATAAAATGCACACATAAACAATGGACAGTTTTGGGACCAAAAAATAACTGACAAGAGTAATATATGTTGGTATAAAGTTTGGCAATCAAATCACTTGCATCCTGAGTCTGTGACGTGTATGATTCGGGACCAGTGAAATTCAGAATAGAATGATAGACACCTTTACTTGTACATTATTTTGGAGCTATTTATAGATCTAGGAGTGACACATGATTGCTTAGCCACTTTTTTGTTTTGCCTTATATGTAACTTCTTAGCCATTCAATTGGTCTAAGTTCAATTTATGGCACACAATGCTTGCCATCAGCAGGAAATATGCAATGCTCAGGTTTTTATTTGCCTTCAAATTAAGCAACAGAGATGGGTGTTTTACTTGTCGATAACCCAGATATTTTGTAAATATTAGTACCCTAATTACTTGCTGTCCTACAGTTACTTTTTTTGCAGAATGAAGGTCAGCTAGTTTAACCCTTACTCCATTAATATTCATGAAAAAATATTGACATGGATATAAGATTAATTTTTATACGCCCGTTTGAAAAAACATAAGTATTATGGAATGGCTCTGTCTGTCTGTAACATCTCTAACTCGAGTTCTGCTTGGTGGATCCTTCTCAAATTTCACCACAATGTATATCTGGACATGCTACAATAGCATGGGTGTCCCGGTACGTATATCCAAGGTCAAGGTCGCACAATTGGACTTAGAATTTGCGTTTAGCATTTGTGTTCAGCAAATATGTTAACCTCAATTTATGATGTACAAGGCCTCAACGGGCATATATTGTGCCCACTTGCACTCTTGTTAAAATGGCAATATTAACACCTGCAATTTTTGCCAAAGCAGAAACTTTAGAATCAGGTTGTTATTATTTCATAAGCAAACAGAGCAGACCCTGATCAGACAGCTCCTATGCAAAGGCATAGAAAGACGTATTTATGGAGTAAAGGGATAAGTGATCTTCAAGTGATACCTTTAATTTCGGTATTGTGAACTACGGTGTTGTAATCTTGTTATACCCCCCACCAAATGTAGTTTGGAGTGGGGTGGGTTATATCGGAGTCACCCTGATGAGCGGTTGGTCATTTGGACTGTACACCTCAAATTATACAACCTTGTGAGGCAAACTACTTCTAATCTTTTTAACCCTTCTCTTGCTGAATTTTAAAATGCATTTCTTCTTCTTTACCCATGCCCTGTGGCATAATTACATATCTTCACTGTCTACAATTATTTCTCTGTGCAAGCACTGCTGTGGAGTGCGCTGGTTGCGCAATTAATTTGTAAATAGTGCAGACCCTGATGAGACAGCTCCTGCAGGAGCTGTTTCATCTGTGTCTTCACTATTTACAGGTAGGTATATTGATGTGAACAACAAGCGAAGGGTTAAAATACACTGATAAATCTTGGTATAGGATGTCACCACAGAGGTTTTGGGGCCTCCGTGACTGAGTGATATGGTCTTCGACTGACAATCACTCACCACTGTAGGTTGGAGTCCCAGTCTGGGCATTTTGATTTTTCATGTGAGGAAGCCTTCCAGCTGGTTTGCGGTAGGTTGGTTCTACCGGGATGATCATGTTCTTCTGTGCACGAAAGAATGCAATTTGTTCTGTACACTGAAGAAACTCTGGGGTCTTCCTCCACCTGTAATTAGCTGGACGTCGGGATATGACTGAAATAATGTTAAAATGATGTAAAACCTGATCAAAACCAAAACCAAACCATGGAGGTTTAGCAAAATGTTTTTGCATTTCAAATAGTACTGGCCAGCATTATGGGTCCTTCAAATTTCTTTAAATAAGGCAGTATTTGTATATAGCTGTATTTAAGTTTGAGCGGCAAACTAAATCTACATTTTTCAACATGTCAAAGGAAAACTTACAGAAAGTTGTCATCATGGATATGCTTAAAACATATTCTGTGTGAATGTGCAAAACGGTGCTGCTGAGAGTTCCATGCCCTTTGAACTTGATCAAATTTTGCAGTATTTACGTAAAGCAGTATATAAATTCATGTATTAAAATACCTGTACACTTTTCAAGATAGTATGGTATCACCATAGACTGAAATTACTGTACAGTTGAACTTCGATATCTCAAACTTCAAGGGACCATGCACATTACTTCGAGATAACAGAAGTTCGACTGATCCGATTTCTAATCTGAACAATTTCTCAAGTTCAAAGCTTAATGCAGATCTAAAGTAATGCTGAAAGTTCCTGCAGGAGCTTTCAGCATTGCTTTTGACCTGCATTAAGCTGTTACATGTGTTTCTAGATAATATTACCGACTATAAGTCCTCACATTCATCAGATCCCTTATTTCTTGTTTTGAGACTTCTTTTAAACCGTAGATAAACGAACTAAAAACGTATGTATACATCCGTGACGTCATTCAGACGGCGTTACTTAAAGTCGCGCCAAAGGCGTACGACGTCAAGTAGCGCTACGTACGATGATATGTAGAGGAATGCAAGAGCTGACGACAGCTCTTACACATAATATACATTTTAACATTCTGTATTGTTAATTTTGGAAGGACCAAACGTTTTCTTCGAGTTATCCGAATTCGAGATATCAAAGTTCAGCTGTATATAGCTGCATTTAAGTTATCCTGCAGACTGCTGCAGTCCTCAAGATGCATTAATGAAACTTAGCAAATGTTGTAACCATGGATTGTAGATATTTTTTGTTCGGTCAAATGCGACTGACCAGAGTTGTTCATCAAAAATTCATCAAATAAGGAAGTACTTATAATATATGTTGTGTATGCAAGTTTGTGCGGCGAACTACCTCTACAGTTTTTAAGAGGCTTAACCCATTCCCAGTTCAATATTTATGTAAGAAATTATGACAGTGTGAATATTTATTAGCAGAATTTTTGTAATTGCTTAGTTTTTAGGGCCGGTAACTTTGTCAAACTTGGCATGATTTTTATAGAGCTCATTGATTGAAGCCTCTAATACAGTAACAAGGCGGTGAAGTAGGTGTATGAATAACATTCAGTGATAATTCTAGATTATGTCACAGTCTTTTTTGTTTTGATTTTTATATAATTTCTTCCATATTGGATTTATCTATCAGCTGTTGAAAGTTGAGGAGACCTGTAGAAAGAGTGAAGAGATGACCAAGGAACTGGAGGATAGAATCAAGAACAAATTGGAGCAGAAATGGGAGAACCGCAATGCCCAGCTCGAGGCCGTAGTCAAGAAAATGAAAGAACATGTGAGTTTATGCACTGATAGCCGAGAATTGATGGATTAAATATAAGCCAGAGATTGAAATAAGCCAAGAGATCCCTTACCATTGATGTTTGATAAACAAGGTACAACTAAAGATAACCGTTGCTCATCACTTTAAGAAAAGGATGTATGAAAGAAGCAGCCCTGAAATGAACTACATATAGTTTGAAAGTCTTTATTATCTGTCTATGTAGTTTTCCTATGCTCCTGTATTAGTAATTTTTGTAGCGTTTGGTTTTGTTGAGCATGTTATTTTTAGTGGTTCTGTGTAGTAATTTAGTTTTCTCTGTTTTCTGCTTGTCTACAGGAGAAACATATTGAGGAGGTTATCAAAGCTAATGAACAGATGTTAAAGTCCAAATACTCCGAGGAGAAAATTGTTGAAAAAATCCAGCGAGCCATTATGAACAGAGACAAGTACCTACAGGAACAGAAGAAACGTTTCAAGGAACATGTAAGGACCAGCAACAGTTAATGGCAGACCTTTGCATAAACCGATTTTGAATGCTGTATCAAGTAGCAAAATGTCATTAATTGGAGACCAAGGATATAGAATTTAAGTCTTGTCATTATGCTTGCAATTAATGTTTTTGCATGATCATGTCGTAAAGTCATCCATCAGTCTCGTGTTTTATTGAAATTTATCTAGTATAGACATTGTCTCCCTTGAACCAGAGAATGCTAGCTGATAGTTTAAAATAATCTTTCAGGAACATTCCGCCGTGTTTCAGGTGTTTAACAGTTAAGGGTTGATTAACCGTAATGTTATGTTCTCTAAAATAGCTACATGGTACAGTGTTAATCCATTCCCTCATATATAAATTCTTTTTCATGTCTTTGCAGGGTAGACTCATATCAGACATCTCCCATCTGAGCCGTTTGATCAGGGTCTGCTCTGTTTGCTTATGATATGATACAGATCTGTTTCCACCAATACATACATTTCCTGTGTACATATGCAATGAAAGTTCAATTGATAAATATTCATGAATTCATTATTTCTTACATGAAACTTCAACACAGAAAGGGTTAACACGGTTGAACAATTACTTAACTCTTTACCTGTTCAATATTCATAGAAGAAATGACATGAATATTTAATAGCTGAATTTTCATATTAAAATTCTACTGAAAATTTTACACTAAATGTAAAATTTCAGTGGACTTTTTTACTTTGACAAAGACTTTAAAATCTGATCTGTATCATGTCATAAGCAAACTGAGCAGACCCTAATCAGATGGCTCCTATAGGAGCCATCTGATCAGGATCTACTCTGTTTGCAAATGTGTGGAAATGTGTTTATATGAAGGAATGGGTTAAATGGCTGCATTTTACAGTGTTTAAGAAATGCTACGGTAAAATGTATAATTGAACACTGTTTATAGTCCTTTGCCAGATAGAGACACCTTTTCATACTTTTGCATACAGAGTAGATCCAGATCAGGTTGTTCCTGTAAGAACTGTCTAACCAGAATCTGCTCTGTTTACTTATGGCATTATATAAGATCTGAGATATGGTTATTGCCATGACCAAAATAAATTACGTGTTCACATGCCATTATAAAAGATATTCATATATTCATTATATCTAATTCTTTACATGAATATTCATGATGTAAAGGGATAGATAATTTGTATAAATAGTGACGATGGCTGTGCCACTGACTTGAATATGATACAGCTTTATATGTTAAAATATCAGATGTATATTTTCTTTATACTTGATACACACAATAGTGTAATACACACAATTCTTTTGTTTTAGGAAAAGAAGATCGAAGAAGTCAGAAAGAACAAGTCAGCCCTGAAGACTGACGAAGACGAGACATCCGATCAATAATTCTACGGACGTTTTTCAACCCTCCGGCATGTTTTAATGACACATCCCACATGCTCCTGGGACCAATAAAGACTCTTTAACCAACCACAGTTCTGAAACATTGCAAAGCTGACCTGTCGTGCTTTTTGCTCTAAATAGACATCAGATGGAGTAACCAGACTCAAGACAGAAACATTTCCTCGTCTTCTATGCTTTTGTGTTGTCATTTGTGGAATGTACAGTAACCAAAGTATGCACTCTCAAGACACCTGAAAAGTCACAAGAATGAATGATAATGTGAGAGATGAATCGGACAGCTTTAAGATTATAATAGATAAAGAACAACATTGTGTAATATTTGTAGAGCTTTTGTTCTATGTAATTACTAAGTACTTGTGAATTTTGAATGAAAGTTGTGAGATATAGGAAAGTATGTATCACTACTTCTACTATTACCACCATGTTTGTTTCTGGATATTTCATATGTTGTGCTGTATTGTCGAGGCATTGACCTGCATTTCTTGTGTCATCATTTGTAATATACACATCAACGTTATTGTTTATCCTTGAGGTTTGCCACACAGTTTTGGACCACATGGAATTGAGTTTACTATTAGTTGTACTGAATTCATGGAAAGTTTGTGGAAAATATGTAGTCTTGGCTAGAATGAACATCTTTTGTTGTGTTTAGCCCATTTCATCATGATGTAAGATCCATTTCATATATATACAGTTGAACTTCGATAACTCGAACTTCAAGGGACCGTACAAATTAGATCGAGATAACAGGAGTTCGAGTCATCTGATTTCTCAAGGCCACAGCTTAATACAGGTCTAAAGTAATGCTGAAAGCTCCTATAGGAGCTTTCAGCATGACTTTGGACCTGTATTAAACTGTCACATGCGTTTCTAGATATCTGAAGCGATACATTTAGAGCAATTCTGTATTGTAAGTTTTGGAAGGACTGAACTTTTTGTTCGAGTTATCCCGAAGTTCCAGTTATCCAAGTTCGAGATATCGAAGTTCTACTGTATTTAGAGTTTTGTCTCTGTGGCTATGAATTCAAGATGCATAGATCTCCATCAATGCATAAAGGTTTTGTAAACAAAGGTTAAAGCAAATATTTCAATTTACAAAAGTTGAAAATTGGAAAATGTTTTTTGCACTCACAATACATTTGACAGGTACAGCAAATGAGCGTATTTGCTTTATGAATATTTAGTGAAAACTTAATCCTGCTTGGAAATTCTTCGAGGGATGTTTACCCATAAGCCTTGTTAATGTTCATTTGCCTTAAGAGTTCATATTTTGTTGAAATGAAGTTTAGGTTTGAGCAATGGGTGGTGGATTTTTGCACCGAGTTTTGTCAGTAGAATGTACATAACATAGAAAATGGTCAGCAAATTAGCCCCTTCCCTCATATAGATGACCTTTGACACATTGCTAACAGAATAAACCTCGATATTGCAGCTGCTGTAAGAGTTGTCTGATCACGGTCTGCTCTGTTTGCTTATGGAATAATAGAATTCTAATTCTAAAGGTCCTGTCACAATCAAACATTCCTTCTTTAGTGATAATTTAAAAAATTAGTCTGAATATGCATACAGTAATAAATCCTTAAATTCATGTTCATGGTGGGAAAGGGTTAAAATGAGTTAAAAATAATGCACAAAGTTAGTTGGGAAAGAAAGGATAAGATTGACTTAATTTTGGGAAATAGAGACCAAAAACATTTGTAAGCAGGAAGACACGGCAATTCACCCACAAGTAAATAAAGAAGCAGGATAGAAGAAATACCAATGTTTCTGATGTACATAGCTCTCCATGTAATCAGTTTTCTTTTCATGTATGAGTAGACTCCTGTACCGACCACTTGACTACTTGTTGTTAGAGCTGTATATTTACATGTTTCCCACTACTCTGCTGTACAATGCCTTATATTTTATGTTTGGCCTGTTTATGTCCATGGTTAGTGATCGATCCTATTCTTACTACCAGAGCTCCAGATGCGTAAATTAAAATATTTTCAAAAATAACTCCCTTTATTTCTCCACCAAACCCTAGACTGTGACCACTCTTTAGAATCGTCTCGAAGAGACGATTCTAAAGAGTGGTCACAGTATAGGGTTTGATGGAGAAATGACGATTTTAGTATTTGGGTACGCACCCTTATCTGTAGCTCTGTTACTACGCATGTTTTTCTCCCTAATTCTAATTCTTTTTCCCTATTTTGTCTGGTGTTGTAATCACAAGTGAAATTGCTCATCTAGAATCAAAATTGCAATGTATTTCAATGCAAGACGTAGGTATTCTGTCTCAGCCTATGGGGGTAGATTCAACACACATTTGTAAAGGTGTCAGTATATATTCATGCTTTCCATGGGTCCATCATAATACTTAAAAAGTTTTGTATTTTTGGTACAGAGCTATAATGACATCCATATGAGTATTGGTTGGGTTTGGATGCAGCTTCTTAACAAAATAACCTTTCATCAATGACTACTTTTGTTTTGTTTGAACACTGAAGTTTTGTTGATTTTTTTGGCATATTGTAGATCAGTCAGTGATCAGAAAAGCTAGTTTCATCATTCTAGGCCTGGTTTAGATATCATTTCCTATATGGTATATGAATCAAGTCTTTCAACACAATTGACCAAGAAGCGATGACCTTTGCAGTTTTGATCCAGGTGAGAAGCAGAGAAACTCGGCCTCATCAGGATCGTAACTGTTTCACAATGCATTATTGAAGAGAAATAATGGATTCAGGTGAGATGCCCAGTAACTCCGTTTCATGGGGAAATTTCAGCATTCAGAATTGGAACAGGACAGTTGTTTTAATAGCGTGCAAAGAGTGGATAGATGATAGAGTATGCAGTTATATATATATCATCTTAAATAGCAATAAAACTGCAGTAAATTTGTGCATCATATTAAGCACCAGACAACATAGAGATTCATTTATCAACTATATGTTTGTTTTATATTTTCATTTAATAGGCCCACTCCTTGTCTGTAAAACGGATAAGGGTTTTCGAAATATGATGGAAGGGCTTGTCCATTAAATCCAGTCATAGAATTGATGTATGCAGTGATTACTTCAAAGTAACACTTGCTTATTTTGTCATAGTAAAAAGGAAAATGAACCAAGACGATGATAGCTTGACCAAATATGTTCATGAATCATTTAGGTCAGATTAACACAAAACTTTTCCTTGTAATTTTGGCCATTTAACCATTAAAGATCCAAGTTGTTCTTCCCAGATATTTGGGCCATTTTAGTCTTTAACCCATTACTCCATAGAGACACCTTTTGGCACCTTTGTAGACCCTGATCAGATGGCTCCTGTAAGTGGCTATCTAGTCAGTGCTGTTTGCATATGAATTAAATTAGATCTATTCCTGCCATAGTGAAAATTCCCTTGTTCATGATGTCATTATGCGACATGAATATTCATGGAGTAATGGGTTA
The DNA here is from genome assembly GCA_963576725.1 of Azorinus chamasolen. Lineage (NCBI taxonomy): Eukaryota > Metazoa > Mollusca > Bivalvia > Cardiida > Solecurtidae > Azorinus > Azorinus chamasolen. The sequence continues at coordinate 23,103,270 of OY755243.1, forward strand.
ATACCGATTTCAAATTGTTTTCTAGTTTTTATGCCCTGAGGTTATAAAGTTTTTTGCTTAAGCCTGAGATCATTCTCAATTATCTGATTGGTCAGGTTCGGAGCAAGCTCAGAATCTGACCAATCAGATGTTTGAGAATGATCTTGGACTCAGAAGTTTTATAACCCTGGACCCAGGTGTAGTATCTAATTTTTTTCCATAGCACAAACATGGTAGATATCTTGATACAGTAGAAAGAGAAATTCTAGTGATCATGCATTTCTCATCTGAAGGCCCAAAATTGTTGTTAAAATCAATGTGCAGAACATTCATATTTCATCACATGCTTATTTGAGAAGTTTTGAAAATGTTTGAGAGTGTTATTTATTTGTTTCATTATGTCATTATTTCATTTTCAAATAAATATTGCTGGTATCTCCGTATGTATTGCCAGTGAAAGTGCTGTGTTCCACCAAAAACTTGAAAGAAACCCACCAGTTTTATTTACAGTTACTACTAGTGCTAAATGTTGCCATGCAGACATAGCTTTTGTATGTTTATATATTTTGTCTTCAGTATGATTCTCTTATATGCCAATAAAAAAAGAAAAGAAATTCATATGGCTTTTATATTCTCATACCATTTTTAGGTTGTCCATTTCGAAGAAAGGTCGAGCTATTGTGATCACTGGGTTGTAGGCGTTGTCGTTGTGCAAAAACTTTAATGTAGCTCATTACTCAAAAAGTATAAGAGGTATCAACATGAAACTAAATAGGTTAGTAGATCTCATTGAAGGGAATGCCCCTACATAAGAACCATATCTCTTGGTTTCAAAATTTTTGAGTTATGGCCATTTATTTTTTTTTCAATTTTTTAGCTCACCAGAGCACAAAGTGCTCAGGGTGAGCTTTTGTGATTGCCTGATGTCTGTCGTCCGGCGTCGTTCGTCGTCAACAATTTGAACCTTTAAACTTCTTCTCCTCAGAATCTACAGGGTTCTCAGCTTTCATCTTTGGCACATAGCATCACCGATAGGTCCTTTACAAAAGTTATATAAATTATGTCCCAGGAGTCAAAATTGGCCCCGCCACAGTCCCAGGGGTGGCCAGTTTTCTCTAGCTGACTGTTGTTTTCTGTACAAGTAGCAGAATGCTTGGCTCACTTATGTTAGGCATGGGGAAAACTTCAAAAATCTTCTTGTCAAAAACTATAAGTCACAGAGCTTAGATATTTGGTGTATAGATTTACTTAGTATACCTTATTGACATTGTTTAATATCATAGTTCTGAGGTTAAAATTGGCCCTGCCCTGTTGGTTATACTTTAAAATAGATTTTTACACTATAAAGGTTCCTCTGAACTAGAAGGACTGTAAACACTCCATCTGTGTTATGCAATCACTTGAGAGGGCAAGTTCCTGGTCAAACCTCTATGAAGTTGTCTGCTTCAGAATTAGTGTCTGTTTGTTCACATTGTTTTTAACCCATTCCCTCATAGGCTATTTTCAGATCCTGCCTCTTCAGAATTGTGTAGATTTGAAACCATTGTGATAAATAGAGCATTTACTCCTATGGAGCAAATGCTCTATTTATCACAATGGTTTCATAAAGTGACTATTATACCTCTTTGAATAAATCTACTGATAAGGAGCATTAATTATAGGAAAGGAAAATTTCAGAATTGTGTAGATATGAAACCATTGTAATAAATAGAACATTTACTCCTATGGAGCTTTTGCTCTATTTATCACAATGGTTAGCAAATGCTCTATTTATCACAAAGGCTTTTTTCAGATCCTACCTCTTTGAATAAAACTACTGATAAGGAGCATTAATTATAGGAAAGGAAAATTTCAGAATTGTGTAGATATGAAACCATTGTAATAAATAGAACATTTACTCCTATGGATCTTTTGCTCTATTTATCACAATGGTTAGCAAATGCTCTATTTATCACAAAGGCTTTTTTCAGATCCTACCTCTTTGAATAAATCTACTGATAAGGAGCATTAATTAGAGAAAAGGACAATTTCAGAATTGTGTAGATTTCAAACCATTGTGATAAATAGAGCAGTTCCTCCATAGGAGTAAATTAACTCATATACAAACCACATATAAAGTTACATACCGGTATGCGTCAGATCAGAATCCATACTGTGTGCTAATTTAGGTCAAGTCGTGCTAAGCAGTGATAGGGTTGTCATCTGTTAGAAATGTTGTCTGCTTATTCAAAGAGGTAAATCTGGGTCTACTCTGTTTGCAAATGCGTGAAAACATGTTTATATGAGGGAAAGGGTTAATTAGAGAATAGGACAATTTCAGAATTGTGTAGATTTGAAACCATTGTGATAAATAGTGCATTTACTCCTATGGAGCAAATGCTCTATTTATCACAAAGGGCAAATGCTCTATTTATCACAATGGTTTCATAAAGTGACTATTATACCTCTTTGAATAAATCTACTGATAAGGAGCATTAATTAGAGAAAAAGAAAATTTCAGAATTGTGTAGATTTGAAACCATTGTGATAAATAGAACATTTACTCCTATGGAGCAAATGCTCTATTTATCACAAAGGCTTTTTTCAGATCCTACCTCTTTGAATAAATCTACTGATAAAGAGCATTAATTATAGAAAAGGAAAATTTCAGAATTGTGTAGATTTGAAACCATTGTGATAAATAGAACATTTACTCCTATGGAGCTTTTGCTCTATTTATCACAATGGTTAGCAAATGCTCTATTTATCACAAAGGCTTTTTAGCTCACCAGAGCACAAAGTGCTCAGGGTGAGCTTTTGTGATTGCCTGATGTCCGTCGTCCGTCGTCAACAATTTGAACCTTTAAAAATCTTCTCCTCTGAATCTACAGGGTTCTCAGCTTTCATCTTTGGCACATAGCATCATCTGTAGGTCCTCTACAAAAGTTATATAAATTCTACCCCTGGGGTCAGTTTTTGGTAGCTGACTGCTTAAACAGCCCATGGGATCACTAGTTATGCATAGGAAAAACTTTAAAAATATTCTTGTCAGAAACTACATGTCCCAGAGCTTAGATATTTGGTGTATAGATTTACTTAGCATAACTTTATGGGTTTTTTAAGTATCATAGTTCTTGGGTTAAAATTGGCCCTGCCCTGTGTGTACAGTCTTCTTCACGGCAGAAACGACAGTCTAAAGGTTTCTCCTTAATATATTAGCCTGCAGAGCTCAGACCAGTCAGTGTGAGTTCTTATTATGGCGTTCAAACGCCATATACTAGTCGGTCTCTTTACGGCAACGAGTTCACTTGTCTAGTGAACATGCACAAGACAAAATAGTTTTCTTCAAGTCTGCACTAGTTTGGTTGTAAAATGTTCATGTATTTGTTTACTCTTCATGTATTTAATAATAATTCGCTGTGTGAGATAATAACTACTAATCTACACAAAGATAAACTTTTTAAAAGTCTTGAATTTTAATAAACTCCCAAGTACGTCGATGCTCCAGAGTGGGCCCTGTACTTTAATCGGAAGAAGAAGAAGACGCGAACGAATATTTTTGCCGTAGTTTTCGCAACACCTTGGCATTCTAAAGCAGAAGGAATATAGCCGAGGTTTCCGATTGCATTTTTATACACATTCGTAACTGATTAGCATATAGACCTACATCTTCAGCCAATCAAACTGCCTTTTGCATCGCATTCGGTCATTTCCGTTTGACCCGTACTCAAAATTAGAAATAGGAAGTTTCATAAAGGACAAGGTCAAAGAAATCCCATATACACATTTATCACGCATCGAACAGCGTGTTTTGACTATGGCACCCAACCTCAACACAAGTCTAAGTCTTACAAGAGTAAAACCGTAAAAACACTGGGTTCTATATCGGCTTATCAAAGTAAGTATTATCCATAGAAGGTTTTCAACACATATTCGATCAAATTATATTCCAGTGTCAAGACGTTTGTGTCGTGTAAAAGCGAAAGTAGGTAGCAATTTGTTGAAATGTCTTTCCCAGCTTACAACTCTACTTCTGACTGTAGTTCTGAATTTGAGTTTCATCAGGTTCCAAACAACTACCGTAATTGTATGTACATGTATGGATCTACTTAGTAATTAAAAATAAAAACAGTCTACCTTCAAATTTGTAAGCAGACTACATTTATTCAAAATAAACGAGTGCTGAACATGGAAAAATAAATGTTATGTGTAAGAATTAGTTGAACAAAAATGTAGGATTATAGGTAGCCTTTGTATCATTTTGATGTTGTGCTTCAGTTTTTGCATCAGCTTTGGACATGAAAGCATTAATTGACCCTTTACTTCATGAATATTCATATAAGAAATAATGACATCATGAATATAATTAAGATATTCTTTTGCCATAGTAGAAACTAGAAGCATGTCAATATATAAACAGCAGATCATGAGATGGCTCCTTTTGTTTCAGTCTGTCATATTTTTATGCCCCCAATCAAGAATCAAGGGGGGGGGGGGGGGAGGGGGGGGGGCTGACTTTGTTGGTTTGTTGGCTTAGCTCAAACTTTAATGTTGACAATAACGTTGTAGCCATTGCACATACATACTTCAAACCTGGCATGTCTATGCAACTTACGGAGGCGAACATTTTTTTATTTTTTTTTATTTTTTTGGGGGGGGGGGGGGGGGGGGGTGCTTATTAAAATCAAGGTTATATTACATGTCACATTACGGGTCAAATTTATATTTGTCACAATCAGGGGCATAGTGTTTAACAAAAATGTGTTGTTATTAATACTGTTATCAATTCCAAGACGTTATTATGTTATTAACGTGTACATCAATCCCCCCCCCCCCCCCCCCTTACACATAACATCCATATCAAACCTGAACGCCATTATGGCCATTCAGGCCTTTGATATAATCACCCTTAGCCTGATCAGCAGAGTAGAAATTGTGTTTAGACAAATAACACACACTCATTTAAGATTGAGAAAACTGTGGATAGTTCTCATTATGCAGACCACTCTTAAAGCTTTTTTTCATACCTATGCCCTGCATTAAGCTATACCAGATATCAATATAGAGCATATCTGTTGTGAATTTCAGCTTAACTCTTTGCATGCTGGGTAATTTTGTCATCTGCTAAATTGTTGTCTGCAGCAAATTCATAAGTTATCCTAACTACACACTTTCTTTCTAAGTTTTTCAGAAGTTCAGTCTCATTGACAAACAGTTTGGATATCAGATCAGGCCCTACATTAGATTGGCCCTGATCTGGATCCAATATGTTTGCATAGGTCATTAGTGGTGGGAGAATCCCACTACACACGTTCTTTCTAAGTTTCTCAGAAGTTCAGTCTCATTTACAAACAATTTGGATATCAGATCAGGCCCCACATTATGTGGGGCCTGATCTGGATCCAAACTGTTTGCATAGGTCATTAGTGGTGGGAGAATCCGCCTCTAGCATCCAAAGAATTAATACAAGTTCCAGTGGTCTATGCTCTATCCATTCTTTCACTACATTCTTTCAGCATAATGTTCAGGTCCTCTACAAAAGTTAAAATAAATTGTGTCCCTGGGGTCAAAATTGGCACCGCCCTTGGGGTGTTAAGTTTTCAATAGAAACATATAGTGAAAACTTTGAAAATCTTCTCCTCTGATTGTCTGGTGAGTGATGTCAGGGCCATTCTGGCCCTCTTGTTTAAATTTAGCTGGACAAGCATCAAATCAGACAAGCGTTGGCACCACACGCAGCTCTTGTTTAAATGGCATATTAACACATGAAATTTTTGCTGAAACAGAACTAGAATCAGACCTATATTATTCCAGAAGCAAACAGCTCTTATAGGAGCTGTCTGATCTGGGCCTACTCTCTGTTTGCAAAGGCATATTTATGAAGTAAAGGGTTAAGCATTGTCTACTCATAATTAACCTGTTCCCTGCTGTAAAAAATAATGTCTGCTTAAAGTTTTACCTGGTGCAATTTGACAAAAAAAGTAAAGTAGATCTACCTACATGTAGTTATTGTCTACTTTCAAATGAACTCTCGGCCAAGTACATTTACTCCCGTGGTCATTGAGCCAATCGCCTACAATATTGAGCACTGCCAACATGTGGCCCAACTGTGCAGCCATCGTACCGGCTAGTGACCCTCACAGGTACCCATTTTAACCCTGGGGTGGAGAGGAGGCACCTAGTGCGGGTAGGAGACGCTACAAAGTGTCTCTGAAATTTCTAGCTAGTTCAGCCTCGATTCGTTCCCCCGGACCCCTGGGTTATCAGCTCAATGCTCAACCTCTAGGCCAAGCCACCATCACATGGATTCAAGAAATAATTTTAGAAATATTGCCCAAGGGTCAAACAGTTGGGATCTTGATAAGTTACTTTGCGTCTCATCTGGATCACAGCTGCTTTTGCAAACGAGTTGTCACCGTTGGGGAGATAAGGGTTTAGATATGTGCCAAATTATACTAAATTGTATCAATCTAGCCTGGACAAAATGCCAAACATACTCTGATGGACATGTACATAGAAACAGCCTGTGTGACTGGTCAAGAATACCAAACAACAAGTGCATCGCATATAGGCACTCATCTGTTACTTCTTTCAATAGGGTATGTAAAGGGAAATTACTATACATGTAGTAACCTATATAGCCACGGAGTGTCGATCCTGCCATTCTCTTGTGACTGTCGGGACATTTTCAAATCCCTCTCCTTTCAGATATTTCCTGCTTGCAAAATATTGGTTCAGGAGTGTCCTGTCAGTTTTTTAGTTGTGCACTGTTTGTGGGCGCTTGATGTGTGGCTCGTGTTGTGCGGGTGGTGGATCTTGATGGTAGGGATAGTCCCTGATTTCTTTGAAACCGCCCGGTTTGCAGCTCGGACGGCATTGTGTGCCTCGTTTCAGTGTCGGCTGGACTGATTTTATGATACTCCTTCGCCAGTTTTGCATACTGGGTGTATAATTATATTGGTGGGTTGTTTGTAATGTTTGTATTAGGCTGGGTCCTAGTAGTGGTTACCGTAGCATCCCCCCTAGACTTTTTTTCATGGGTACCAAATTGTTCGCTGGGGTCCTCAGAACACATTTTGAGCATGCCCTCCCCCAAATAAGTTTGTCCCAGCTATGTTTTATTTAACGGTTTCCATGGTAACCCGAGGTAATTTTCAAAACTACCTTGGTTCAGAAAATGCGCCATAACTTTGTTTTTAGAAGCAATAGAAGGACAAAACAAGTACCAAAGTAAAGCAGAGACATATAGCTTGAATATGATATATGATTTTATTAATGTTCATAAATGCATTCTTATGAATATTAATGAGGAAGTAAAAAATGTTTTTTTTTAGAAAAAAGGAGTTTGTTGTTTAGTCTGAGAGGCTTATTAATGCACAGAAATTATTGAAATTAGGTTTAAGTTGTTCGTTGGGTCATCAGAACACATTTTGAGTATTTCCCAAAATAATTTTGTCCCATCTATGTTTTATTAAACGGTTTCCATGGTAACCCGAGGTAAATTTCAAAACATTGGTTCAGAAAATGCATAATAACTTTGCTTTTAGAGGCAATAGAAGGACAAAACAAGTACCAAAGTAAAGCAGAGACATATAGCTTGAATATGATATATATTTTTGATAATATTAATAAATTATTACTTATGAATATTAATGAGGAAGTAAACAATTCCGCTTTTTTAGAAAAATGAGTTTTTTGTTTAGTCTTAGAGGCCTATTAATGCACAAAAAATATTGAATTAAGGTCTAGATTGTTCGTTGGGGTCCGCAGAACACTTTTTGAGCATTCCCCCAAAATAATTGTGTCCCAGCTATGTTTTATTAAATGGTTTCCATGGTAACCCGAGGTAAATTTCGAAACTATCTTGATTAAGAAAATGCTTCATAACTTTGCTTTTAGAGAGAATAGAAGGACAAAACAAGAACCAACGTAAAGCAGAGACATATAGCTTGAATACGATACGTAATTCTATTAATACTCATAATGCATTCTTATAATGCATTCTTATGAATATTAATGGGGAAGTAAAAAATGCGTTTTTAGTTTGAGAGGCCTAATAATATACAAATAGTTATTAAATTCAGATTTAAATGTTTTAATATCAACATACAAATAAAGGAAAACATCTTTGGTTCATGTAATATTTCTAAAAACATGTATATTTAAGCTAATTTGCATATAACGTGCGTAAATGAATAAGCAATTTAACATAAGCCCTATATTTAGCATTGTTTCGAGTGTACTATCTTTTCTATTATTTATAAATACATAAAATACCAGATATTAAACAAAAATTGACAAGAGCAGAGGGTCATTACTTTGGGTTCTTGAATATTAATGCATATTTATGAATATTAATGAGATGTAAAATAAACACACTTGAATGAGCTGTTCTTTTTATCTGAGATTATTTTAGTTAACCAGTATAGAGCTTGATACTGACTGAAACAGCGATATTGATGTTCATGTATATAAATATGTAGATAATGAATATTATTTTCAAAATCATGAATATTAATGAGAATGTAAACTGTTGTAGGAAAGTAAATTTTTCTATTATATTGCAATATACATGTATGTGAACAACACATTTCTTGTAAGAAAATACAGCAGAGGAATTGAGCCTCATGCATGTTTTATGAAGAATATTACTGTTATGGGTGTTTTGCAATGCAATAGAAAATATATAGCATCTCGACTGTAGTCATCAGCTTATGTTTATCCATATTAGCCTTGCGTGACTTCTAACTTACTCGCGATGTCTTATGCATTTGCTTGATTATTTACCACAGCATGCCAGAGCAACGCAATGCTTCTTGTGAGCATTTCGCGACAGGCTGGACAACTCATTAAGTGTGTCTGGCCTGCTGCGGATGCTCCCCGTCAGCTCCCTGTCCAGTTTCATCCCTCTGGACAGGGGAGACGTGGGAGCTTGCTGCCCGACGGAAGAAGTATTCTTCTATTTGGTCAGTGACTCCCTCGCAACAGACAAATCACTGTGCTCTAAAGCCCAGAAGAAGCCTGCCTCTTCTTAAAAATCTCTTTCGTCAACAGCCCCTGTGGTGCAGTCGATTCCCCAGTTGTTAGTTGCAGATCAGCATCCAACTGCTGGCCCGGGCGCGGGTTCCCCGTTTACCACTTGAATGGTGCCCTTTGTTCTGGTCCCAGGTACTATTGTTGCCAGGTCTCCCGGTCCGCTTGTTGTGTGGAGAGTTTTGCCTGGTCCCGCTGAATCTAGGCCCAGTTATCCGTCTCCGGTCCCCGGTGTCCTGGCGTTAGTGCTTCCGTTTCATGACGTCACCAGCAGACCGGTCTACCATGCCCCAGCCCAAAGATGTCACTGTGTATTCTTTGGCCTGGTGTCCTAAGTTTGCTCTCCAACGGTCCTCCGGTCTGGTCCTTTGGACCGGGATACCGAGGTGGACCGGTAAATCTACCAGTCCAATCATTTCTACAGGGCATTCTGTCTCTACACCGCATTACAGTGGTGAAAGTCAACAGGAAGCTGCTCTGGCTAAGTCTAGATGTTCTTGGTCGTCTAGACCCTGCAATTACTCTTCATCTTCTGAGTACACTTCAGACTCCTCAGCCCCCATCCCACCCACCCCGTAGGAGGCGTAAAAACCTTCTTATTCTTCTAATGGGAACCGGCACTTGCACCGCTCTCATCGCAGATCGAGGTCTTACCATTACTCTTCTATGCAAAGGCATCGCTCTGCCTCCTCAGATTTGCCGGCTGGTCGCTCTCGCTAGCCGACACTCATTCTGGGAACCAGCAAGCTTCACCTAGAGGGAGAATAGCTCTCATGTGAACCCACAGTCCACACTTCTATGTCTGTGGCGGGTCCCACTCTTCCCGGGTGCTGCCATCCATGGCGTTCACCAGGGCGGATTCTGAGGGAGAGCAGGAAGACACTTTGTCCATTATGGTTCCTAGGGATGGTCCTATTTTTTAAGGGAATCAGACTTTGTGGAAGCCTCTCACTCAGATTTAGACGGGACTTAGTCCTCTTTTTCTTTAGATGATTCTGAACATCAATATTTTCTATTGAGAATGCGTGTGAAGATTGTTTTAGAATCCTCCCACTCTCTGTCTGCCCTAGACCCCTGAATCCTATTCACAGGGGTCCTCTATCCTCTTCCGTGCTAGTATCAGTCGAAAAAGTGGACCTCCCTAACCTAATTAAGTCTAGGGAGTCTCTTTCTCCTTCCACGGGACTTCTTTCCCGTTTGCCTGACCTGGACGAAGATTTTTGTGCCAGCCCGGCAACTGGGTGGATCATGTCCGCTAAACTCTTACGGACAAGGGTTCCCTGGGTATCTCTTAGGCCTCCGGTTTCAAATAAAAATCGACCTGGGATGTTTTATCAGATCCACTCACTTGATTCCGACAGCCCCAGGGCGGGCATTAGGCCTTCCTCTCCGGATCGATCTCTCTCTCTCTCTCCCCTCTCTCTCTCTCTCTCTCTCTCATTCACTTCTTTAGCACCGGGAGTTGCATCCAACAGATGGGGTTCGCTTCAAACATTGACGTATTATCATTGGAGTACGTATTATTATCGATATTCAAGACAGGTGACAGCTTAATGCATGGTGAAAGTCATGCAGAAAGCTCCTAGTGGAGCTTTCTGCATGACTTTCACCATGCATTAAGAAGTCACCTGCCTAAAAGGGTCTAAATGGTTCTATAAAGAAAATTCGAATAATCGAGATTTACCGTGTACTCAAAATAATACTAAATACAATGCTCATAGAAAATTGCTTATTCATATACGCACATTATATGCAAATTAGCTGAAATACGCATGCTTTATAGAAATATTACCTGAAACAAAGATAGTTTATTTTCCTTGTATGATCACATGAAAACATTCAAACATGAATTCATTAACTCTTGTTTATTAATAGGCATCTCAGACTAAACAATAAACTCCTTTTTTCTAAACAAAAATCGGATTGTTTTACTTCCTCATTAATATTCATAAGAATACATTTATGAAAATTAGTTAAATTACATATCATATTCAAGTTATATGTTTTTGCTTTATTCAGGTTCTTGTTTTGTCCTTCTTTTGCCTCTAAAAGCAAAGTTATGACGCATTTGTTAAACCATGGATATTTTGAAATTTGTTCTGCGGACCCCAACAAACAATTTAAACCTGAATTCAATACTTTTTGTGCATTAATAGGCCTCTAAGACTAAACAAAAAACTCATTTTTCTAAAAAAGCGGATTTTTATACTTCCTCATTAATATTCATAAGCAATCATATATGAATATTATTAAAATTATATATCATAATCAAGTTATATGTCTCTGCTTTACTTTGGTTTTTGTTTTGTCCTTCTATTGCCTCTAAAAGCAAAGTTATTATGCATTTTCTGAACCAATGATGTTTCGAAATTTACCTCCTCGGGTTACCATGGAAACCGTTCAATAAAACATAGACGGGACAAAATTACTTTAGGGGAATGCTCAAAATTTGTTCTGATGACCCCAACAAACAAGTTAAACCTGAATTCAATAATTTGTGTGAATTAATAAGCCTATCAGACTAAATAACAAGCTCCTTTTTCTAAAAAACGCATTTTTTTACATTCTCATGAATATTCATAAGAATGCATTTATAAATATTAATTAAATCATATATCATATGCAAGCTATATGTCTCAGCTTTACTTTGGTACTTGTTTTGTCCTTCTATTACCTCTAAAAGCAAAGTTATTACGCATTTTCTGAACCAAGGATGTTTCGGAATTTACCTCGTTTTACCATGGAAACCGTTTAATAAAACATAGATGGGACAAACTTATTTGGGGAAATACTCAAAATGTGTTCTGAGGACTCCAACGAACAACTTAAACCTAAATTCAATAATTTCTGTGCATTAATAAGCCTCTCAGACTAAACAACAAACTCCTTTTTTCTAAAAAATCACATTTTTTACTTCCTCATTAATATTCATAAGAATGCATTTATGAATATTAATAAAATCATATATCATATTCAAGCTATATGTCTCTGCTTTACTTTGGTTTTTGTTTTGTCCTTCTATTGCTTCTAAAAACAAAGTTATGGCGCATTTTCTGAACCAAGGTAGTTTCGAAAATTACCTCAGGTTACCATGGAAACCGTTAAATAAAACATAGCTGGGACAAACTTATTTTTGGGGGCATGCTCAAAATGTGTTCTGAGGACCCCAACGAACAATTTGGTACCCATGAAAAAAGTCTAGGGGGGATGCTACGGTAACCACTACTAGGACCCAGCCTATATGGCATTGTGTAGTTTATATGCATTAGCTACAAAATTGTCCTATTCTGTTAACCCATTGTCCTACATAAGTAAGACAATATCTTATGCATAGTGTTGTATGCCAATCCAGGTGGTTCTGGTGTAGCGACACTGACCATATATAGTCACAGCATGCGTCTATTTCCTATGATTTATGGACATAAAAACGTACAGAAAAGGATGATTGTGATTTTATTATTTTTTGTTCTATGATTCTTAAATTAATTCCATTTTTAATATTTTTTATCGATATCTCTTATCATAAATTTCATTTGTTTTAAATATTCTGTAAGCATTATATATACTCAGTTTTGTACATGCAAATTACTTATGTGAAGCGCTTTTGAACGCACATATCCTGTGTGAAAAGAGCGCTATATAAATGTGGTAAAATAATAATAACACATATGAATGATAGAGTAATTTTCTCTTTATCAGATTGTAGTTGTAATACCCCCATGAACAGGAGGAGGAGGGGCGTTCTAATTCAAAACCCTATTACTATTAAATCTCAAAATGATGAGAAATCAAAACTTTTTTTTCAATTTTGCTGCAATGATGTAAAATCATGGTAGCGATTAAATTCCTAAGGTCATGAATATAATTCCACACAAATATGCCATAAATTTTCAATTAAAAAGCTAATTTAACTTCGTTGATCAATTGTTCAATTTCAGACACGATCTGAGATTCTTTACATTAACCACTCATATCAACGCCTTTTGCACCCATGTCATAAAAAATCAGCAAATATAATTATTCATGATGAAATTATTTCTGACATGAATATTCAACAGGGAAAGGGTTGAACACTTAAATCAACATATCTTTCACTAGTTTACGTCATGTTTTGTGCCATATTAAAGTGTAAATGATGTATTGCAACTGATCTCTGGTTATCCAATTTCTGTTATTTCACATTTTTCTTCTATTCCTTATTTCAACATCCGTCCAAGAAAAAAGAAAAACTAAGTATTTGGACACAAATTCGGGCAAATAGTACAGACCCAAATCATACTGATCCCAACGGAGCAGTTTGATCTGGGTCTATATTATTTGCTACTATGACAGTACAGTATAGTTCTGCTAATGCGACCACCTAAAAGAGGTATAATTCTGGGTGCTAGATGCAGGTGGTAGCTTAATGCAGGACACAAGTAATGCAGAAAGCTCCTTGAGGAGCTTTCTGCATTACTTTTGTCCTGCATTAAGCAACCACCTGCTTATAGAGGCACCTATATTTATTCATTAAGTGGTCGCATTAGCGGGGTTCTACTGTATAACTTAGTCATCAAAATGGTGCCAAATTGACAAAATCAGCTTTACAGTATCATGAAGAGGGGAGACTGGGTGTTGCATATTGATGTTTAAAGAAAAGAAATATAATCTAAAGTCACATCTTTTATTGAAGCTAAACCTCATTATATAAACAAACTATAAGGACAATCATGCTCAATATGCATCAGGTTTTCAGCCTAGCATCATTTTACTTGGGGAGATAACATATCATGTTAAATTTTCAAGCACATTGTCTAAAACAAAGTTAAACCTCTCTACAATGACCACCAAAAGAGGTCTGGGTCTTAACAATTTCCTCCATATATTCGTTTAAGAAATAATGATGTCATGAATATTAACTAGAGGTTTTTGTCAAAAAAACGGATGTCTCCCCTCTAATAAAAACAATATGTAAAGGGAAATCACTAAAAATGTTATGGTCTTGATAAATGATACTTCCCCTCATTATGCGTTTTCCACACTACATTTTTCAAGAAGAAAATGATAACAGCTAATAACTCCAAAAATACTGATACCAGATTTATGGCCCTTGTGCATGACACTTACTTTCATCATGCTCTTTCCAAAAATAAAATGTCATTCCAATAGCATCAGTCAAACAGGAGTTATTAATCGGCCAAAAAATGTAACAAAGGGCAATAACTCCAAAAGTATTGAAGCCAGAATTATGGCCCTTGTTCATGACACTTTCTCTCATCATGCTCTTTCCATGTATGAAGTTTCAATACGATGGCAAGAGCCATGTAGGAGTTATCGTCCGGACAAGAAAGAATTAAACAAATGTACAAGGGGCAATAACTCTAAATTTATTGAAGCTCGAGTTAGGATCTTATGCATGACACTTTCTCTTATTATGATCGTTCCATGTATGAAGTTTAACTCCAATGGCATGTGTCACAGGAGTAATCATCTGGACAAAAAATTGTGATTGTTTTTACAAAGGGCAATAACTCCAATATTAGTGAAGCCAGAGTTATGGACCTTGTGCATGACACTTCCTCTCGTTATGATCTTTCCATATATGAAGTTTCAATCCAATGGCATGAGCCATATAGAAGTTATCGTCCGGACAAAAAAGTGTGATTTTTTTTACAAAGGGCAATAACTCCAATATTAGTGAAGCCAGAGTTATGGACCTTGTGCATGACACTTCCTCTCGTTATGATCTTTCCATATATGAAGTTTCAATCCAATGGCATGAGCCATATAGAAGTTATCGTCCGGACAAAAAAGTGTGATTTTTTTACAAAGGGCAATAACTCCTATATTAGTGAAGCCAGAGTTATGTACCTTCTGCATGACACTTCCTCTCGTTATGATCTTTCCATATATGAAGTTTCAATCCAATGGCATCAGGCATATTGAAGTTATTGTCCGGACAAAAAATTATGATATTTTTTACAAAGGGCAATAACTCCAATATTAGTGAAGCCAGAGTTATGGACCTTGTGCATGACACTTCCTCTCATTATGCTCTTTCCATATATGAAGTTTCAATCAACTGGCATCAGGCATATTGAAGTTATTGTCCGGACAAAAAATTATGATATTTTTTACAAAGGGCAATAACTCCAATATTAGTGAAGCCAGAGTTATGGACCTTGTGCATGACACTTCCACTCGTCATGATCTTTCCATATATGAAGTTTCAATCCAATGGCATGAGCCATATAGGAGTTATCGTCCGGACAAAAAAGTGTGATTTTTTTTTACAAAGGGCAATAACTCCAATATTAGTGAAGCCAGAGTTATGGACCTTGTGCATGACACTTCCTCTCATTATGCTCTTTCCATATATGAAGTTTCAATCAACTGGCATCAGGCATATTGAAGTTATCGTCCGGACAAAAAGTGTGACAGACAGACAGACAGACGGACGGACAGACAGACAACTCTCACGAAAACAATATGTCTCCCCCATATAAATATGGGGGGAGACATAATTAGATTAATGTGTTACAATAGCACATGGGCACAAGCATTTTTGATAATGGCAGAAACTGTTGAATCATATCTTTATTATATCATAAGCAAACAGAGCAGACCCTAATCAGATGGCTCCTGTAGAAGCCGTCTGATCTGGGTCTACCCTGTTTGCAAAGGCGTAGAAGTGTGTATTAATGGAGGAGAAGGGTTAAGGGCAGGTGATAGCTTAACCCTTTACTCTATAAATATGCTTTTTCTATGCCTTTGCAAACAGTAGACCCACATCTGAAAGCTCCTGTAAGAGCCGTCTGATCAGGGTCTGCTGTTTGCTTATGATGTAATATAGATATGATTCTACAGTTTCTGCCATGGCCAATAATTCCTGTATTCATGTGCAATCAGAAAAAAAAATCTAATTCATGATGTCACTATTTCTTGCCTGAATATTCATAAATTAAAGAGTTAATACAGTGATTGCTTTAGAGAGCTTCTAATGAATATTAGCGCTGGGTCACAAGATAAGAAAAACAGGTCCTTGCAGATCATGCGAGCCTTGCTGTCGCTGCCTGCAGAAGCATCGGCAGCATCTGATCTGACACTGCACTGTCAAATATTCAAGATCGTAACAAAACAGCAGGCATTGATATGCGTAAACAAAGTATATTTTACCTTGTCTGCTGACATTTATACTGATCATGTAATGTGTCCTTTACACCCAACCAAATAGGTAAAGATCCCTTACCAGTAAGGGATCATGTTAAATTAAAATAGAATACAATTTATTGAATGTAACATTCAAATTGGCGTGAATGTGTCCTGTTGTTATCAGATTAGCACATTTTCTCCTACTGACGCCTTTTTGAGCCTCTGTAAAACTCATTTTTTGAAACCATTGTGATAAATAGAGCATTTGCTCCATAGGAGCAAATGCTCTATTTATCACAATGGTTTCAAAACTTCACAATTCTAAAATTCTCCTTTTCTATACAAATGTAGTTAATGCTTCTTTTCGATAGATTTATTAAAAAAGGTTGGGTCTAAAATTAGTCTTACAGATAATGAGTTGGTGGAACATTACAGGGGGTAGGTACATTTGTACCTGACAGAAGCTAGATTATCTCTCAGATCACTTGAATGGTTGTCAGCTACAGATCCAACCCTGTAACTCCTAACCTTCCCGGGATAGGGAACTTTCAGTGAAGTTTTTATCACAGCTCTACCTCGGAGAGGCATGCTGACCCCGCTCTTATAAATGTTATTCACTTTGTCAATGATTGTTTTCAAGTCACTAGTTTTGCCACCATTCCATACACCCTCCATGCTACAGCAACAGCCATAACAAACATGGACAGACCAAAGAACCATATCCCTTTATTTGTTAATATAACTGCATCCTGAAACAGAAGAAACATCATTTTAGTCATAAATTAAACTAACGGTAGTACACTTGCAGATTTGGGTGTTTTCATTACATTTAACAATCCCTTTACCTGATGAATATTCATGTAAGAAATAATGAATGCATGAATATTTATTACCAAAAATTTATAATGGTATTATGAGCAAGGACATTTTTTACCATGGAAGATCTTTCATAAGCAGACAGAGCAGACCCTGATCAGATAGCTCCTACAGGATCTACTCTCTTTGCAATATGAACTACGGGGTAAGCGATGCAACTCAAAATAATTTCTTCCCTGTTGATTATAAAATAAATGCTCTTTCTTTTCTTATTGAACTTAGTCGTCAAAGCAATAGCAAAAGCTTCATGTAGTTCATCTGTCCATACGATAAGTGAAACAGTTAAGTGTTAACCCTTTACCTGGTCTATGTTTATTCCAAATTTCAATACCTACTGAATATTCATGGACAAAACAGGTGGAACATTGTAGCCATTTTATAAGTAAGGAAACAGATGTTTCAAATTCCATAAGCAAACAGAGCAGATAATGATCAGATGGCTCCTATACTGGGTCTACTCTGTTTGCAGATGCATGAAAACACGTTTACATGAAGGAAAGGGTTAACATACTATGTGTGAATTGGTGATTATATCTGAAATAAAGTTTGAACAAGATGAGATGCCAAGTAATTCAGCTTCTCATCAGAGGCAAAACTGTTGGACACTGATTGGATTCATGTACAGATATTGAATACACTTGGTATTTCGAAAATGGGTGGACAAAATTTTGAAAAATAAAGTTCCTTCTGCAGAGCTATAGATAAAGGTGCATACTCAAATATTAAAATTGTCATTTCTCTGCAAAATCCTATGTTGTGACCACTCTTTAGAATCGTCTCTTCGAGACGATTCTAAAGAAAGGTCACAACATAGGGGTTGGTGGAGAAATAAATAAGTTATACTTGAACATATTTCAATTTGTGTATCTTAACTGGAGCTCTGCTTCAGCATACTAAAGGTTAGTCCATACTTACATGTCCAAGACCTGAGATTTGTCCTTTGGGCAATGGGGGAGGTACTGATTCTGGACGTTTGGCCTCTTTGCTGCTTACAAGTTTGCATTTCATGAAGTGTTTGCCTGTCTCTGTAATCTCTACATCTACCAGCTTACCCATTAGATTGTCATCTTTAGGCACTAACACCTACAACAAGAAAAGAAATATACAGTAGAACCTGACCTAAGCGGCCATTCATTTATTGAACATTGGATACTTAACCCTTTCCCTCATATACATATAAATGCCTTTTCATGCATTTGCAAACAGAGTAGACCCAGATCAGATGACTCCTATAGGAGCCGTCTGATCAGGGTCTGCTCTGACTGCTAATGGACTTTATAGTCCGATTTCTATACTTTCTAAAACAGCTGCAATATTCCATCTTCCATATTTCATTAGCACTATTTTGTACACTTTTCAAGGAAACCTTTTGCTTTGACAAAAACTGTAGAATCAGATCTATATCATGTCAAAAGCAAACAGTGCAGACCCTGATCTGGGTCTAATCTGTTTGCAAATGTGTGAAAAGGCGTTTATATGATGGAAAGGGTTAAGAGTGTGAATAATCTTCAAAACAGTGCTGGTCTCAATTCTCAAACAATTCCTTGTCTTCTACTTGCTTTCAAATCTACAGTTTCAAACAGTCTGTATATTGATGAGACACTGGCTGACAACATGACCTCTCATCTGGATCCCAGAGCTCCAGATAAGATGCGAAAATTAAATCGTTTTCAGGAATAATTTCTTTATTTCTCGACCAAACCCTACACTGTGACCACTTTTTAGAATCGTCTCCATGAGACGATTCTAAAGAGTGGTCACAGTATAGGGTTTGGTGGATGAGACGATTCTAAAGAGTGGTCACAGTATAGGGTTTGGTGGAGAAATGATGTTTTTAGTATTTGGGTACACACCTTTATCTGTAGCTCTGTGGATCCAAACTGTTTGCATTAGTAATCCACTATTCACTATTTGAGTTCAAGGAATTACTCCACGACTATTCATGTAAGGTCTTAGGGATAATGACATCATGAAAACCAAGAAGCTGAAATTTTATTATTAAATGGGGAATGAATACAGAAATTGTTTGCAATAACTGTTAAATCAGACCTATATTGTTTAATACACAGAGCAGACTCTGAAGAAGATCCCTTCAGGAGCCATCTAATCAGGGTAAACTCTGTTTGTAAAAGCATATTTATGAGTAAATTCTGAATAGACTTCACTATAAATGAAATTGCGCTCAAATATGGCAGGAGAGTTTGAACCTTAAACAGCAGAAAACCCCATGGACAACCGTTGTACTCCCTTGCATTTGTGCTACAAAGTTTAGAGAAATGCTCTTCAGATAATGTACCTGATCATAGAACTTGTTGTGGCCAACATAGTACTGCTTGTCATGTGAGATTTCTGTGACTAGTACCTGTTGAATCTCATCAAGCTGAAATACACAAATACATATATACATTGTATACTAGTTGGGCATCCAACTGAGGAAAATGTGTCGAGCCATGGCATGAAATAGTAGAAGTTGGCATGCACTGGATATGTAATATTTGATGTCTTAGTATTCAGAAACTGCCCCATGCCACCTGAAATTTTGCCCTCGTTTCTCTTAATTAGGTCAAAGGTCAACTAAGTGCATATTTTATATACGTTATTTGAGAAATCATTATATCTTTATCAATTTTAGGTGTAAAATAATAAAAATGGTACCAAAATGAAGGTTAAACGTTGGCCTTTAATTTGCACTTATTTTGTGTAAAATATATTATTCAAACATTCATGAATATTAATGAGAACATCAAAAAACAGTAAAAAAAATCGTTAAAATCAACTATGATACATGTTGTCATGTCTTCGCAATTGTTGCTATTTAATAAGCATAAATGACATCAAAATAAAGGTTAGACAGAATGCTACTCGAACAAATAACTGTATGCAGTCATACCAGCTATATTTTATGCACAAGTACTTTTAAAGTAAAGTGGGTGGGGTAAATGAACACCTAAACAAAACGTTTAGTCCTGTTTAAAGTAACTAATTAATTCACTATATTTGTACGGATATTTGCTGGTTTGGTACAATTAACACCATCGCACACATGTTAGTGTGCTTTTTAAAGCTGTTTTGAAGCTTTTCAGCGAAATGAATTTGCACTTGATTTTGCACCCAAAACTTGTTTAATGCATGCATCAGGTGCAGTTGGTACATTTCCAAACCACTAATAAAAGTTTGGCACCATCTTGCTATGCGTTAGTATCAATAGCATTAATGCATGTACGAGCGTATCTATGAGCTCGGATCCATTTACAAGCTTGATAGTTTGCTCTAGCAATTTTCAGTTCTACTGCATCATTTGTTGTGGAAGCAGTTCAAGTGTTTTCTTAACCTAAACCATATTGTGTAATTATTGCATCATCAATGGATTCTCCATTGGAACCAAGCGTATCTCTTGTATGACCGTACACCTCTTCAAATATCTGAAAGCAGATCGGGCATGTTAAATATTTCTTCCAACAAGTCTTCTTTCCGATTCCAGTGAAAGCAAAGGTTGCGTCACATCCAGTTATTGCATGAAACCCAATGAAAATGTTCCGGCAGACATCTTGAGATAACTTGCGGAAAATACTTTTTTTTTCTTGGAGGTCCCAGCCCTCATCCAGACTCTAATACCTGATAAAGGTCCAAGATGGTATATCAGTAATACTAGTACATCAAAATATTGGCATTTGACAACTATCCAGCCTTGACCCTTTCTAGCAGCATCCAAGCCTTGAACGCATACAAGACAACCAATGTATCAACCTTGCCATGATTTGGGACACTTCGTGTCTGCATTTGCCTTGAATGACGATATTCCAATGCATCTGTTGAATACTGCAGTACTAGTATACTACATAAACTCTATGTTTGTGGCTTCTTCTTCTACTTCTTATTTTGTTGTGTTTGGCAGCTTTAAAGCAGGCTACTCGCACCATTGTGGTATACACATAGGCGAGGGAAGGTCCAACGTTCAAATTATAAAACAAGTTAAACATTGCAAACAGAAGAATATTACATGACAGCTGAGATCCCAGCCTGAAAAGTTGGGAACTATCACCTGATATTATGGTAGCTTGTTCAAGATGATATTGACAGCAGAGTGAAAGCATAATTCCCATAGGAACTTGGTCCTGCAAAACCGTGAAACGGATCTTAAGGAGTGTCCTCTTGTAGGTGCACCGTGAGGGCGTTAGAAGGTCAGGTGTCAGCTGCAATAAAATCATTCACGGACCTATAGAACATCGCGGCCTTTACTTTGTCTGCCTCTGATTGAGCAAATCATATTAAGCATGACACCAATTCTGCTTCTTCTACAATAATTCAAATAACAAACATATGTTGGACCATCTCCTCACGACTTGTCATGGCCTTGGTATGTGGGTCCAAAACGCAGGATGTGTACTCAACCTGCAGACTGATCAGGGGTTCGTAATTTGCCTCCTTGGTTGGCTTTTGTCAGGATACAAGATTCCTGCTTAGAAAGGCTGTGAATCAGTTTTCCTTCTTTATGACCATATCCACATGGGCTTTCCAAGACAATTGAGCAGACGGTAGCGTCCCCAGGTATTTTGCCTATTTTGTTGTCTTCTGTCTCTTGCTATGAACAGTATACTTGGTATATATGTGTGTCCGCTTGTTGATAATAAGCAGGATCTTAGCACTTCTCTGCATTGAACTCAGTCTTTCCCCATTCCTACAGACTGTCGATATCATTCTGGAAGACGTCTGCATCTGCTATTGACTCAGCACGAAAGTGAAGAGTCGACAGGGATAGCACAGGAATTCCGTGAGGTCATCATTGCATGTGAGGGAAAGGAAAGGACTGAGAACGGCACATTGGTGAACATCGGATGTTATCAGTACTGACACAGAGGAAACACCTTCCAGCGTGATTAATTGGATATAATCAAGCATTTTGCAATGTACATCATAGTGTTGGAGCATAAGAAGCAGGTATCTGTAAGACACTTTGTCAAATGTTTTGGAAAAGTCGAGATTGCGTCAATCTAATGAGACTGGTCCAGACCTGACACAAGGTCATTAACCATATTGATCACTTTGTCTCACAAAAGTGCTGCTTCCTGAGGCCATTCTGGCATTGGCTGATTATGTCAAGGCACTAAGAACAAGAGGGCCAGAATGGCCCTGACATCGCTCACCAGCCAATCAGAGGAGAAGATGTTCAAAGTTTTCACTATATGTTTCTAGAGAAAACTGGCACCCCTGGGGCGGGGTCAATTTTGACCCCAGGGGCATAATGTATATAACTTGTGTAGAGGACCTGAACATGATGCTATGTGCAAGATATGAAAGCTGAGAACCGTTCAGTTTCAGAGAAGAATATATTCAAAGTTTTACAATATATTTCTATTGAAAACTGGCTACCCCTGGGGCGGGGCCAATTTTGACCCCAGGGGCATAATTTATATAAATTTTGTAGAGGACCTGAACATGATGCTATGTGCCAAATATGAAAGCTTAGAACCTTCCAGTTTCAGAGGAGAAGATTTTCAAAGTTTCACTATATGTTTCTATTCAAAACTGACCTCCCCTGGGGCGGGGCCAATTTTGACCCCAGGGGCATAATTTATATAACTTTTGTAGAGGATCTGAACATGATGATATGTGCCAAATATGAAAGCTGAGAACCCTGTAGATTCAGAGGAGAAGATTTTCAAAGTTGTCACTATATGTTTCCAATGAAATCTGGCTACCCCTTGCGCGGGGCCAATTTTGACCCCAGGGCCATAATTTATATAACTTTTGTAGAGGACCTGAACATGATGCTATGTGCCAAATATGAAAGCTGAGAACCCTGTAGATTCAGAGGAGAAGATTTTCAAAGTTGTCACTATATGTTTCTATTCAAAACTGGCTACCCCTGGGGCGGGGCCAATTTTGACCCCAGGGGCATAATTTATATAACTTTTGTAGAGGATCTAAACATGATGCTATGTGCCAAATATGAAAGCTGAGAACCCTGTAGATTCAGAGGAGAAGATTTTCAAAGTTGTCACTATATGTTTCTAATGAAATCTGGCTACCCCTGGGGCGGGGCCAATTTTGACCCCAGGGGCATAATTTATATAACTTTTGTAGAGGACCTGAACATGATGCTATGTGCCAAATATGAAAGCTGAGAACCCTGTAGATTCAGAGGAGAAGATTTTCAAAGTTGTCACTATATGTTTCTTTTCAAAACTGGCTACCCCTGGGGCGGGGCCAATTTTGACCCCAGGGCCATAATTTATATAACTTTTGTAGAGAACCTGAACATGATGCTATGTGCAAAATATGAAAGCTGAGAACCCTGTAGATTCAGAGGAGAAGATTTTCAAAGTTGTCACTATATGTTTCTATTCAAAACTGGCTACCCCTGGGGCGGGGCCAATTTTGACCCCAGGGGCATAATTTATATAACTTTTGTAGAGGACCTGAACATGATGCTTTGTGCCAAATATGAAAGCTGAGAACCCTGTAGATTCAGAGGAGAAGATTTTCAAAGTTTTACTATATATTTCAATAGAAAACAAGGCACCCCTGGGGCGGGGCCAATTTTGACCCCAGGGGCAAAATTTATATAACTTTTGTAGAGGACCTAAAGGTGATGCTATGTACCAAAGATGAAAGCTGAGAACCCTGTAGATTCAGAGGAGAAGATTTTTAAAGGTTCAAATTGTTGACGCCCGACGACGCACGACGACGGACGACGGACATCAAGTGATCACAAAAGCTCACCCTGAGCACAAAAGTGCTCTGGTGAGCTAAAAACAGGTTACTGTGTATGATGTATTCCATGATCTTACATGTAACAGAAGTTAGGGATACAGGACAGTAGTTTGAAGATGTTACTCTGGACGACCATGTATTTGTAAATAGGATTAACATGACGGTCTTCTCAGCACTGGAGACTTTATCCTGGTCAAGAGGCCTGGAAGATCAGAGCAAGAACAGGAGCCAGGGAATGTGCCACTTCTTTTGGAACCTTGATAAGATGGTGTCTAGACATGTAGCTTTGTGGAGATTTAAGCCCTTAAGAACCTTGCAGACACTATTTATCCTGACATGAATAGGAAGGGTATCCGAATAAGAATACTCTCAAATGGCACAGGGGAGATATAGGTCCTAATGTGTAAAGACAGAGAACTAGTGGTTCAGTATTTCAACATTGCTTTGTGTATCAACATGGTTAATGTCATCATTCGTCAGTAGGGTTAATCTCGAGCTGTCACATTTCTTGCTCCTAACAAAAGCGTTGAGCTTCTTACAGCTGGTGTCTGTCACTAGGTCAATTACATACCCATCATGAGCTTCCTTGCACTTCTTCTTTGCAAGTTTTCTGTAGCTCCTTGTATATGCCCAGTTCATCTGTACATTGGTTCTCAGCACTTTTTTGTATGCACATTTCTTTTTTCGTGATAAATGGCGTGTGATGGAGTTGCACTATGGCTGGCTGAAGCTGGTGGATGTTAACTTAGAAGGGACTACTAATTTGAGGGCGGCTGTGTACTATCCAATAGAGTACAGATTGGTAAAGGGGCTGATTTGCCAAGTGTGCTGCAAATTCAGTCATTTTGATGGGTCATAGAGCATTTGTTAGTCTCCTTCCACAGGTGGACAAGATGTGGGGTAGGCTTCCTTCGTGAAGGAAAGATATTTAAGTCAGTACTATGACATGCTCACTTATTCCGGGTATTGAGGTATATATGTTTAACTAGTGATTGTTTGTGGCAATAACATATAGAGTGTTGTCATTACGGATAGGGAATGTTACACATATCCAGTGGCAGTAAAGATGTCTATGTGTTCATGGTTGATTGAGAGTGGGTACCTATGGCCAGTAACTGTTAAAATGGCCAATAAATACCCGAGAGATTCATTTTCCTGCAAATGTAGAAAGGGTTTTGTCATAGGTAGTGCTCGTGTAAAATATATCAATTCCTTATGTAAAAACATCGCCATACTCACCAGGAGCTATGACGTTTCAATCACGAATGATACAGACAGCTAATATAAGGTGTGTGCAACCAAACAGACAATGTTTCACTGAGACTATTGCAATAAGAGACTAATATTCTGGCGTTTTTATTATCATCTCTAAATAATACATCTGCGTGAAGAGGTACTTTAACAAATTTGTATAAAAGTTATAATTATACAGTATGATAATGTACTGTAAACGTATTTAAAACGATGTTTGCCGAACTTGCAATCATCACAAGGCACTAAAATCTTCTTTAAATATGCAATAAATATATATATACTTACTTGGGAGACATTGCTAAAAAATTAGATGAAAAATAGTGTCGAAATTGTCAAAATTAAAGTTATTTTATACTAAATAGAGATTTTATTACATTTTTGCACTCATTTGACCTTTGACCTAGTTTCTGACCTTCAAAGAGGGTTTTGGCAGTGGCATGGACCAGAACCACAAATGATTAGTATCTGGCAACACAAATATGGTATTCAAACATTTCTACTAAAAAATGCCATGGACCTTGAAAAATAAGCGACTTTTTACACCTCGGATGCCCAACTATACAGTAAAAACTCAATACCTCGAAATTTTAGTATTGAAGAATTGTTGCGTTTTAGGCAGGTGACTGCTTAATGCAGGGTGAAAGTCATGCACCCACTTGTCTTTAAGACGAAAATGATACTGGTTTAAGTGTTTAATAATTGAGTGTTTATATTTAAACTGGAAAATTAAATGCTTTCGAATTTATGCATGACACCAAAAGTATAATAGATGAATGGACAGACATAAAAGGGTAAATTCAAATGCCCATGCTTTCAGAACTGGGTGCATAAATAGTGACAATTTCAAAAGTTTTAAACATATCACATGTAATTATTTCAATGAATATAAAGTTCTTGCCAAAGTCAAAGATAAGGGACATATTTCAGACACAACAATTGTTCTTTCTCCACCAAAGCCTATGTTGTGTCCTCACTTCAGAATGGTCTGCTAAAGACAATTTTAAGGAGTGGCCACAACATTGAATGGTTGAGAAATGTTTGAGTTTTTCTTGAAAAAGAGTGTTTAACCCTTTACTCCATAAATACGCCTTTCTATGCCTTTGAAAACATGGTAGACCCAGATCAGACAGCTCCTGTCTGATCAGGATCTGCTGTTTGCTGATGATAAAACATAGATATGATTCTACAGTTTCTGCCATGGCCAATCTGGATTGAATCATGTATCTAAATATGCATATCTGGATATGGAGTAAAGGGTTAATAAAATTAAAAAATTAACTACACATTTCCTCCATATAAATGCTTTTTCACATCTTTGCAAACGGAGTAGACCCAGATCAGATAGCTCCTGTAGGAACTGTCTGATCAGAGTCTATGTTTTCTTATGAAACTAGAGGTGAAGAATACCCCCGCACAGCTGCCTTGATTGCAAATCCAAGTTTGTGACACAAACTACCCATGTAACAGGACCAAATGATAAATATACCCAAAGTTCAAGTGGAGAAAATTCTGTAATGGCTGCCACTAAACATAGGAAAATTGTGTCTTGCACATGTACTATTCGTGTTTAGTATGTATGTATGGCAAGTATCAATTCAATAAGTTTCAAACTGAAGGAGGAGTTTGCGACACAAACTCCCCATGTTACAAGCCAAAATGACAAAAAATACTCAAAATTCAGGGGGAGATAATTCTGCAATGGCCAGCAGTAAACACAGGAAAATTGCGTCTTGCACATGTACCATTCAATGTTATTATGTGTACCATATATAAACTAGAGGTTTGTTTTTGTCACAAAAACAGATGTCTCCCCCTCCCATCCTCTTTCCAATTCACAAGTGTAATGTCTGTAACTCCAAACTTATCAGGGTCTAAGTTTTAAGTCATCAGGGGCAATAACTCCAACATTGTCAGGGGGAGACAATTCAAAAGCCCCGGGTACACAAAAACACATGCTAGTCAACATTCTTGTTAAGTTTGGTGACTCTAGTACTAGTGGTTTCAGAGATACATGTGACACAAAGTAAAGTTTCTCTTATTTTAAGTCATAAGGTGCAGTAACTCCAAAGTTATCAGGGGGAGACAATTAAAAAAACCAGATGCACAAAAACTCATGCTGGTGAACATTCCTGTGAAGTTTGGTGACTCTAGCCCTACTGGTTTCAGAGATACGTGCAGCACAAAGTTTCTCTAATTTTAAGTTATCATATCAGGGGCAGTAACTCAAGAATTATCAGGGGGAGACAATTAAAAAACGCAGGTGCACAACAACTCATGCTGGTCAACATTCCTGTGAAGTTTGGTGACTCTAGCCCTAGTGGTTTTAAAGATATGCATGACACAAAGTTTCTCTAATTTTAAGTAATCATATCAGGGGCAATAACTCCAAAGTTATCAAGGGGAGACAATTCAAAAATCCCAGGTGCACAACAACTCATGCTGGTCGACATTCCTATGAAGTTTGGTGACTCTAGCCCCAGTGGTTTCAGAGATATGCACGACACTAAGTAAAGTTTGTCTAATTTTAAGTCATCAGGGGCAGTAACTCCAAAGTTACCAGGGGGAGACAATTCAAAAAACCCATGAGCAAAACAACTCATGCTAGTGAACAATCCTGTGAAGTTTGGTGACTCTAGCCTACTGGTTTCAGAGATACGTACGACACAAAGTTTGTATAAATTTAAGTATTCATATCAGGGGCAATAACTCAAGAATTATCAGGGGAAGAAAATTAAAAAACCATAGGTGCACAACAACTCATGCTGGTGAACATTCCTGTGAAGTTTGGTGACTCTAGTACTAGCGGTTTCAGAGATACGTGCGACACAAAGTTTTTCTAATTTTAAGTCATCAGGGGCAATAACTCTGAAGTTATCAGGGAGAGACAATTAAAACAAACCAGGTGCACAACAACTCATGCTGGTGAACATTCCTGTGAAGTTTGGTGACTCTAGCCCAACTGGTTTCAGAGATACGCGCGACACAAGTTTGTGACGGACAGACAGACAGACGGACGGACAGAAGGACAGACAGACAACTCTGGCAAAAACAATATATCTCCCCATAAATGGGGGAGACATAATTAAATAACTTTAAAACTGAAGGAGAAGTTTGCGACACCAACTCTCCATGTTTCAGGCAAAACTGACAAAAAAACTCAAAGTTCAAGGGGAGATAATTCTGCAACGCCCATTGCTAAACATTAGAAAATTGTGTCTTGCACATCTACCATTCATGGTTATTATGTATACCAAATATAAAGTTTATAAATAATAAACTGAATAACTTTCAGATTGAAGGAGGAGTTCGCGACACCAACAACTCATGTTTCATGCGAAAATGACAAAAAACCCTCCCAAGTTCAGGGAGAGATAATTCTTCAATGGCCTGCAGTAAACACATGAAAATAGCGTTTTGCACATCAAGCATTCGGGGTTATTACGTATACCAAACATAAATTCAGTAACTTCAAAATTGGAAAAGGAGTTCGCGACACAAACTACCCATGTTCAAATGCGGACGGACGGACCGACCGCCCGACCAACCAACCGACCGCCGGACAGGCAGATTCCAGTATACCCCCTCAAACAAGTTTGCGGGGGTATAAATATAAATCTGATTCTACAGGTTAAACCAATACCAAATATTTATGTGTAAATATGTTGTTATAAAATTCAGATAATAAATATTCATGATGTCATTATTTCTTGTACAGGAATATTCAACAGGGAAAGGGTTAAGTACACTAAATGTTAAAAGAAGAAAGATCAATCTTACCTTGTGTGTATATGGATGGTAGGACTGGAACAGTTCTGATACCCTCTTTGTTCTCTTTTTCACCTTTTATGAAAACAAAAACCACACCATTACTACATACTCATTCATATCTGATAATCCATTCCCTCATTTTGACGCCCCTGCAAAGGTTACTTTTTTAAACCATTATGATAACCAAGAATATTTGCTCCATAGGAGCAAATGCTCTATTTATCACAATTGTTTCAAAACTATACAATTCCATAAGTTTCCTTTTCCTTGAAATGCTCCTTTTGAGTAGATTTATTCAAAGAGGTAGGGTCTAAAAATAGCCTATATGGGGCATGTTTTAACCTTTTCCCTTATACAATCACATAAACAGAGAAGGCCCAGATCAGATGACTCCTGTAGGAGCCATCTGATCCGGGTCTGCTCTTTTGCTTATAAAATTATAAAAGATCTGACTCTATAATTTTTACCAAAACATTCTGTGTACACAATGCTATTATAAAAATTCTGCTAAAATATTCAGTGACTGTCATCTGCTAAAGTTGCCATTGGCTAAAGTTCTCAAAATTAAGTTTTTCAACACTTGTCTGAAAAAAAATACAGCAGGAGTGTCCAATGATTTAGATCCTGAAGAATCAACTTATCTGAATGCAAACTATTCGCATAGGGTATAAAGAATTTGCTGTCAGCAGGCTAATAGTTAACCCTTTACTCCATCAATACGCTTCTGCAAACAGAGTAGACCCAGATCAGATGGCTCCTGTTAGCTTAAGATATAACATAGATATGATTCTACAGTTTCTGCCACTGCCAAACATTCCTGTGTCAACATGCTATTATGATTAATTTTTATAATGACACATGGATACAGGAATCTTTGGCCAGAGAAGAATCAAATCAGTATTATTTCATAAGCAAACAGAACTTATGGAGTAAAGAAATCAAGATATATTTCTCCGTCAAATCCTATCATGTTAGTATCTATTAACCCTGTACTCCATAATTACGCCGCTCTACGCCTTTGCAAACAGAGTAGACCCAGATCAGACGGCTCCTATAGGAGCCGTCTGATCAGTGCTCTGTTTGCTTGTGATATAATATAGACATGTTTCCATAGTTTCTGTTACTGTCAAAATTTCATGTGTCCATGTGCTATTAAACCAATTAATATTGATGATGTCATTATTTCTTACATGGAGGAAAGGGTTAAAGAAGTACAAGTACCAACAAGACAGGGTTCGGCTGTGGAATAAGAAATTTGGATTGATTAGTACTCTTCTTATTTACAGATGGTAAATGGATACGCCTCACCTCTTGTGCCGGGATCCTCTGTAGTTTAGCGGCTGGAGTACCAGGCCTAGGGAAAAACTGGTTGATGAACAAACTAGGAAATTTATAATCTCTAACAAGCTGCATAGTCTCCTCAAAGTCCTCTTCAGTCTCAGTAGGAAAACCACATATCAGGTCTGTTGCTATGGTAACCCCTGGAACGCTGAAATGAGAGTTGGCATATATATGTACATGTATTAGCTGTGTAATCTGCATTGTCAGAGATTTGAACATATAACCTTTACTTGAATATTTACGCAAGAAACAATGACTACATGTATATGAATATTGACTAAGAAATAGTGACTACGTAAGTATTAACCCATTACCTCATAGGCTATCTTTAGACACAACCTCTTTGAATAAATCTACTGAAAAGGAGCATTAACTAGAGAAAAGGAAATTTTTTAGAATTTTGTAGTTTGAAACCATTGTGATAAATTGAGCATTTGCTCCCATTCTCTCCTACTGATGCCTCAATAAAACTCATTTGGTATTTATCACAATGGTTTCGAAACTGTCCAATTCTTAAATTCTCCTTTTCTATAGTTAATGCTCCATGTTGGTAGATGAATTCAAAGAGGTTGGGTCTAAAAATAGTCAAGGAGGGAATGAGTTAACCCTTTCCTCCATAAATACGCCTTTCTACGCCTCTGTAACAGTCACTTCTTGAAATCATTGTGATAAATAGAGCATTTGCTCTATTTATTACAATGGTTTCAAACTACAGAATTCTAAAATTGTCCTTTTCTCTATTTAATGCTCCTTTTCTGTAGATTTATTCAAAGAGGTTGGATCTAAAAATAGCCTATGGAAGAAAGGGTTAAGGTACTTACTGTTCCTTGAGGTAGTCGGCGACATGTCTGAAGTCTGCCTGGCAGTACTCTCTCTTCATGTCCATGAGGACGCTATCCGAGGCTGACTGTACTGGCACATGCAGAAAAGAGTAGACCCGAGGGTGATGCAGTATCTTAGCGATCTCCTGAAAAGAAAATCGGTCACATAGGTGTACACAACTTGGTTTAGGTATTGTTCTGTTGTAACAAGAAACAGAACTAGATCTAGGTACTGTATTGGAGTTGTAACAAGACATGCAAACAGATCTAAGCATTGTGTTATAGTCGAAAAAAAAGAAATGAAAACAGATCTAGACGTTTGGCTAAAACTGTAACAAGTAACCCAACTAGATGTAGGCACTGTATTGTAGTTGTAACAAGAAATTATACGCAAAAAAACCCCCATTTTGACAAACAAAATAAAACAATCGTTTGTGTGTGATCTGTTCAATTCCTGACAGATGGTTTTATCAGGGATGCCTTAAACAGCTACATGTATACCCCATAGTCTACTAACTGCTGGAAGCAAGTTTATTTGCATTTTGCAAACAGTGTAGATCTACACAAAAGGATCTCTTGTTCAATCCTTTAAAGGCGATGTCTGATCAGTGTCTGCTCTGTTTGCTTACGATGTAATATAGATATCATTCTACATTATCTGCTATGGCCAAAATTTCCTGTGTCCATGTGCTACTATACCAAATTAATGCAAGTAACGTTCATGAGGTCATTATTTCTTACATGAATATTCATGAAGTAAAAGGGTTAAAAGAAACAGCATCTGATTACAGATTAGGATTTTACCCTTTCCTCCATAAATACGCCTTTCTACGTCTCTGTAAAAGTCACTTCGAGACAATTCTAAAGAGTGGTGACAACATATGGTTTGGTGGAGAAATGATGATTTTGGTTTTTGAATAGGCACCTTTATCTTTTGTTTTGCAAACAACACTCATATCAGACCTTCAAAGCCTATTATACTACAAGTTTACTTTTTTCCAATTGTAATGTACATACTGGCAAATGTTCTAGTATGTATGGCGGATTGGTCATCCCAAGCCTCATTCTGGCTCCCTGAGGTATGACTTCTACAAGTTGCCATAGCAACTCAGGAAGGGTCACCCCAATGTCATGACCATAGGCACCAAGATCTTCTGACGTCAACCAGATCTCTACAACACCCTCTGAAAACAAAGGACCAAGAGCAGTAAAATCTAGAGGAGCCCTCTCATCAGGGTCTGCACTGTTTGTCATGTTACAGGTTTTTTACAACAAATCCCTGAATGTTCATGGTAAGCTTGACCTGTTTTGGAATAGTCCATTGAACAATTCAGTGTTGAAAGGGTTAAGCTTCCATTTGCTTTATTGGTATGTAACAAGCAATGTAACAAGACACTTTTTTCTAGATAGCAACTAAAATGCCATGTATATTTAAATAAAATTTTGTTTTAAACTATAATCCGTGCAATAGATGGTGCATACTCAAATACTAAATACACCATTTCTCCATCAAAACCTATGGTGTGACCACTCTTTAACCCTTACAGTGTGGGACACGAGTCACCAATGTTCTTTGCAATCAGTGTAGACCAAGAAAAGAGGGTTCCCAGAGGAGCTCTCTCATCTGGGTCTGCACTGTTTGTCATGTTACACTTTTCCATAGAAGCATTCTTAAAATATTCACCATAGGCTTGACCTGTTTGAGTTTTGGAATAGTCCATTTGAAAATTCATTGTGAGAGTTAATTGTCTTGAAATGACGATTCTAAAGAGTGGTAACAGCATATGATGCGACGGAGAAATAAAGGAGTTATTCTTCTTATTCATCTTATTCTTCTTATTCATTCTTTATTCATCTTATAAATCTGGGTCTCTGATAAGATTTGGATAGTGATTTTACTGAGGGTTCTATTCCCCCATTAAGAATGTTTTATACGGTCAAATGATATTGATATTTGTTACCTTCAAAGGACTGTTTTGCTCTGGCAACAATTTCTTCTGGACGGTAACTACCAAGCTCACCTCGAGCGTGCTTGGTTTTACAGTATGTGCACTGGTTAAGGCACCTACAAAAAGAATAACAATTAAGCACAATCGTAGTGACATTTGCAAACAGACTGAATCCAGATGAAACGTTGAGTAACTTGGCATCTCATTAAAATCCATAAGTTGCCCATGCATGCCAAGTTTAAAGCATGTATGTGCAGTGGCTACAAAATTATCACCAACATTATCACCAACATTAGGGGTGGGGGGGGGGCATGAAAAGTTAACCACACATGAAAATTGATGATTAGCAGACTTAAGGTTACTCCATAAATACACCTACCTATGCCTTTGCAAGCAGAGTAGACCCAGAGCAGGAGCCGTCTGATCTGGGTCTATTCTGTTTGCTTATGAAACAATATAGATTATGATTCTATGATTCTACAATTTCTGCAAAGGCCAAAACTTACTGTGTCAATGAGCTATGATAACAATTAATCTAATTAACATTCATGATGTCATTATTTCTTACATTATGAATATTCATGGATTAGCCCTTTCCTTCATATTTATAAAAGCATTTTCATGCATCTGGAAACAGAGTAGACTCAGATCAGACGCATAGGAGCCATCTGATCAGGGTCTGCTCTGTTTGCTAATGGCATTTGATAGATCTGTTTCTTTATTTTCTAAAATGGCTACAATATTACAACTTACATATTTCATTATAACTTTTTCCTCCATGAATATTGAGTAGGTATTGGAATTTGGAAAAAATACAGAACAGGGAAAGGGTTAAAGAAAATCATTCACCATACATTAATCACTAGTACCCTTGCTTTCTAAAATCATTTTTCTATCCTGTCTTCAACTTGATACCCAAGTTGTAACCTTACCCTGTATTTATGGCTATAATTTCTATGAGAGGGTTCTTCCTAATCTTTGGCAGGTTCAGGGCAGCTCCTCCAGCTTTTTTCCCTGCTTCTTTCTTCTGACCTAGCAGTCTCACACTATGGCCTGAAAATGACAAAAAAAACCCAGCAACAACTGATCAGATGGCTTCTACAGGAGGTCAGCTTTATTTGCTTATGAGAAGTAAGCATGTACACTAAAACCCCTCTAAACCAGAATTCTAGTAAAGAAGATTTTAGATTTCTTAGGCAGGTGGCTGCTTAATGCAGAGTGAACGCCATGCGGAAAGCTCATCTAGCAAACAGTAGACCCATATCAGACGGCTGCTGTAGGGGCTTGTTTGCTTTATGAAATAATATAGGTATGATGCTACACTTACTTCCATGATCAACAATTCCTGCATCCTTTTGCTATTATAACAATTAATCTAATTATTATTCACGATGCCATTATTTTCTTGCATGAATATTGATGGAATAAAATGTTAAATCTTTCTCTTCTCAGGCCAACATTATATTAATGGTATTCATTAGAACCATCTCAGAAAGGTGATTCTAATGAGTTTCAACAAGATCAGAGCTACAGATCAAGGTGTGTACTTAAATACTAATATCGTCATTTCTCCACCAAAGCCTACACTGTGACCACTCTTTAGAATCGTCTCGAAGAGACGATTCTAAAGAGTGGTCCCAGTATTTGTGGAGAAATAAAGGAGTTATTCTTCGCATTGTTGAAATTTACGCATCTTATCTGGACCTCTTAAGATAGTGTTTTGTGGAGAACCACATATAATATTATACCTAGTTTTCCAAAATACTCCTCCTACCTACAACTCTATAGACTCAGATGTCATTTACCTTTTAGTGTTTCTTCTACAACCTCTAATACTCTGTCTATTTGCTGCACACCAACAATACTCAGACCCTGAAAATAATGCATAACATTCTTAACTCAATTATGCCTAATAGCTATATATGGGACATAGGCAAACAGTGCAGATCCTTCAGCAGTCTCCTGATCTGGATCTACACTATCTGCTTCACAAATAACTTTCAAAACATCGCATCAGCAAACAAATTTGTAGAAGCATTTCATCAAATGAAAATTAGAATGATTCATATCATGGGTAATATCAAGTTTTTATCGTTTATCACAATGAAACCACTAGTAAACAATTATAATGTGACCGAGCTACCGTCTGCCTTACAGACCCACAATTAGACTTCTTTCTGACTGTCACTGAACCCTTTCCTCCATAAATACGCCTTTCTATGCCTCTGTAAAAATAACCTATTGAAACCATTGTGATAAATAGAGCATTTGCTCCTATAGGAGCAAATGCTCTATTTATCACAATGGTTTCAAATTACAAAATTCTAAAAAATTTCCTTTTCTCTAGTTAGTGCTCCTTTTCGGTAGATTCATTCAAAGAGGTTGGGTCTAAAAATAGCCCATGGAGGAATGGGTTAAGACATGTTCTACTACATGTATATTAAAATGTTTTATTACACCCCTATAGTGGTTCATTCTATTATTTCATGCGTTCAGAATTATCTCTGTCTATTCATAAGAATGGGAAAAAACACTTTTTCCATTGGGAACATAGCCCCAATAAGGGCTATAAAATCACCTGAAAAAAGTCCTGTTAACAGAAGAGAACTCACGTGTATGTAGTCAGCCTTGGGCTGGCCCTGTGGCACACAGCCTGCTATCACAATGTACTTGCCCAACTCCTTGGCCAGCGTGATCTCGTTCCTGAAGTGGTCCTCAGCTGGACTCTTCACTGTGCAGCTGTTCAGTAACCACAGATCAGCATCTTTCTTGTCATCTGTCAACACATATGCATGTTTGAAGTGGAAAAATATAGGACCTGTCTGATCAGGGTCTGCTCTGTTTGCTCAAGGAATTTGAAAGATCAGTTTCTTTACTTTCTAAAATTGCTACAATGTTCCACTTTCCATATTTCATTATAACTAATTTGTCCATGAATATTCAGTAGGTATTGAAATTTGGAATAAACAGGGAAAAGGTTTAAACTTAAAACAGAAGTGTGATTTCAATGCTGAATGAATTAAGACTAGGTGGTAGCTTTATACACAAACAAAGTTGTGCAAGAAAGCTCCTGCAAGAGTTTTCTAGATACTGCTTGCATTAATTTCGTCATGCATTAAACAATCAGCTGCTTTTAATGACACATATGTATATTTATAAATGGTTATTTAGGAAGGGTTTTACGTAATTATCCTTTCTAGTACTTATTAGAATCCCTTCACAGAGATGATTCTAGAGAGTACCAATTACACCTTGTTTTAGTGATAATATTCAAAGTACATGTACCTACTAGTTTTTCTAAATAGTCTTCTTATAAAAATCTAATTGAGCAAACTCATACCAAACACTTTATGCAGGAGTTTCTGATTAGGGACTTCTCTGTTTGTGTGAAAAGATATTTTAGTAAGTTACAGGTACTGTACACATATAATTGATACACTATTATTCAATATGCTCTTTATTTGTTTAAATTTGATATATTGTATGAAATGTACTTATTTTGAGGGCCTTGGGGGAGATTAGTCCTTTGACTAACCAAGCTACCATCGTAGAATAAAGTCTTTCATTCTTTCATAAAGAGTACTGGGTCCATGCTTATAAAACTTTTTAGTTGAGTCTGAGTTCGTTCTCAAGTGTTTGAATGGTCTTGAGAACAAACCCAGACTCAACTAAAAAGCTTTATAAGCATGGACCCAGGTGCTAATACTACCTATGATTTTGTAGCCATAAGATGCCAGCTGTCCAGCCATGTACTCAGAGTCTGAACTGTTGTGTGAGCAGCCCCATGTCTTCACGTAAATCTTCTGTGTTCCTACAAAACAAAATCCCAGCTTTTTAACCTTTTACTCTATAAAAATTCATGCAAGAAATAATGTACAGTAAAATCTCTCTATAACGGCCACTAAATTACATCAAATATTTGTGTTAAAGGCAGGTCGCTGCTTAAAGCAATGTGAAAGTGAAACAGAACGCTGCTATAGGAGTGTTGTTTTACTTTCACTTTGCTTTAAGCAACCACCTGCCCTAAATAACAACTAATTAACACAATTTAGTGGCAGTTATAGAGAGGTTTAACTGTATTCATGCAAGAAATAATATATATACAAATATCAATTAATAGCTTTATATCTAGAAAAGTGTACGAACAAGAAATATGTTTTGACCCTGGTAAAAACCGTAGAATGAATCCGATGTACCTAAATCCATTCATAAGCAAACACAGCAGACTCTGCAGAAGCCATCAGATCAGATGGCTCCGACTCAGTCTGTTCTGAGTATACTCTGTTTGCAAATGCATTAAAAGGCATGTCAGTGGCATAAAGGGTTAACCCTTTCCTTCATATAAATGCTTTTCATGCATTTGTAAACAGAGTAGACCCAGACAAGATGGCGGCTGTAAGAGCCGTCTGATCAAGGTCTACTCTGTTTGCTTATGACATGATATAGATCTTATATTATTTAACAGTTTTAGTCAAAGCAAAAAATTCCCTTGAAAGTTTTACATAACACTTGAGCTAATAAATATAAACGATGTTATTATTTCTTACATGAATACTGAACAAATATGACACAGGTATTTACATATTTACGAATCAATGTCTTGTCCTACATTGTACATAATTTATTTCGTAAATGTATCGTCTATATGTTCACATGTATGTTATCTCGACTCTCCTGTAATGGAGGAAATAAAGATTATTATCATTATCTTTAGCATATTGTTATCGGCTTTAATACTAACAAGAATTGTTCTTATATTTCTTATCAGAAACATTACCAGTGACACAGTGTGGATCCTGATGAGATGTTAAGTCTAGAGGCTCATCTGGATCAAAACTGTTTGAAAATAATACAGTGAACCCTCATTATACCGGCATTCGTTACAATGGCACCCTCGTTATACCTGCAGTATTCATTGAAACTAAATTACCGTTAAGTCTTTGAAGCAACCATTAATTCAATAGGTGCAATGCCAATAAGACAGGTGATCGCTTAATGCAGAACACAAGAAGTGCAAAAAGCTCCCAAAGCGTTCACCTGTTGGTACTAGTTTAAAACTGGCCATATGGTTCCTTTCATATTTAAACTCGGTATAACGGCAACCTCGTTATACCAGCAAAATGTCTGGAAACAAACACCTCTGTTGTAACGAGGGTTCACTGTAATATAAAGAAATAAAAAATAAATTTCAAACCCCAAGGGTATGTTCCCAAAAAGGTGTTAAAAAAACCCCAGTATACTATACAGTAAAACCCCTCTAAACAGGAATTCTAATAGAGAACCAGAAATGGTGTCAAAGCCACCTGATGCTCGCCTGTTTAAAAGTTAAGTCTAAAACGTGTCATATTGAATACAAAAAAAAAAATCAATTTTCAATTTAAACTTAACTGCATCAATATCACAACCAAAGGCAACCAAATACAATTTTTCATAAATTTAAAAATATTATTAAACAAAAAAGATACATACCAAATATGGAAGCCCTAGGTCTATTCAGGTTCCAATGTAATAGGCAGTTAAAGATTTTTGCAAAAGTAGGTCAAAGGTGAAGGTCAGAAGGGTAAAATTGTTGGCATGGTCATACCAAGTATATAAGTCCTATGTCCATCGCATCCAATAGCATATATATAGGCATTTAAAGATTTTTGCAAAAGAAGGTCAAAGGTCAAAGTCAAAGTCGTATGGTAAAAAACATTGGTATCGTTGGAAAGTCTTAAGACAGGAAATATACATCCAAAGTATGGAAGCCCTAGGTCTATTGGTTCCAATGTTATATGCATTTAAAGACTTTTGCAAAAGTAGGTCAAATGTTAAGGTCAATGTCAGAAGGGCAAATATGTTTGCATGATCATACCAAGTATGGAAGTCCTAGGTATATTGGTTCCAAGTTATAGGCACTTACAGATTTTTGGAAAATAGGTGAAATGTCAAGGTCATATGGTGAAAAGTTTTCAGAGAGAAAAGATACAAATCAAGTATGGAAGTATATGCATTTAAAAACTTTTGCAAAAGTAAGTCAAAGGTCAAGGTCCGAAAGGCAAACATGTTGGCATGGTCATACCAGGTATGGAAGCCCTAGGCCTATTTGTTGCAATGCTATAGGCATTTAAAGACTTTTGCAAACATAAGTCAAAGGTCAAGGTCACATGGTTAAAACAATGGTATGGTTGGAAAAGTCTTAAGACAAAAAAGTTGCATACCAAGTATGGAAGCCCTTGGCCTACCAGTTTAAATTTTATAGGCATTTAAAGAAGTTTGCAAAAGTAGGTCAAAGGTCAAAGTAACATGGCAAAAACAATATTGTTGGAAAGGTCTTAACACAAGAAAGTTGCATACCAAGTATGGAAGCCTTTGGCCCATTGGTTCAAATGTTATAGGCATTTAAAGATTTGTGCAAAAGTAGGTCAAAGGTCAAGGTCAAGGTCAGGAGGGCAAAAAAGTTTCCTAGGCCTATTGGTTCCAATAATATAGGCATTTAAAGATTTTTTCAAAAGTAGGTCGAAGGTCAAGGTCAGAAGGGCAAACAATAATATTGTTGGATGTTATAGGCATTTAAAGATTTTTGCAAAAGTAGGTCAAATGACAAGGTCAGGAGGGCAAAAATGTTGACATGATCATACCAAATATGGAAGCACTATGTCTATTGGTTCAAATACGATAGGCATTTAAAGATTTTTGCAAAAGTAGGTCAAAGGTCAAGGTCAGGAGGGCAAAAAAAGTGGGCATGATCATACCAAGTATTGAAGTCCTAAGCCTATTGGTTCCAATAATATAGGCATTTAAAGATTTTTTCAAACATAGGCCGAAGGTCACGGTCAAGGTCAGAAGGGCAAACAATAATATTGTTGGAAAAGTCTTAACACAAGAAAGTTGCATACCAAGTATGGAAGCCCTAGGTCTATTGGTTCAAATACTATAGGCATTTAAAGATTTTTGAAAAAGTAGGTCAAGGTCAGAAGGGCAAAACTATTGGCATGGTCATACCAAGTATGGAAGCCCTAGGCCAAATGGCTCCAATAATATAGGTATTTAAAGATTTTTGCAAAAGTAGGTCAAAGGTCAAGGTCAGAAGGGCAAAAATGTTGGCATGGTCGGAAGGATCTCGACAATATGAACCTTCTCACCAAATTTCAGCATCATAGCACAAATATTAAGCTTTATACCAACCCTCCAAAAAACTTTAAACCTGGTGATTTTTGGCCCCACAAAACATGTCAAAAATTGATAAAATCGAAAAATATTTTTAATGTTTAACTTCATAGCAGCAATATTTGACCTCAAATGAACTTCCATACAAAATTTCAGCATCCTAGTACATGTACAAATATTAAGCTTTAAAACAACCCGTCCAAAAAACATTAACCTGGTGATTTGTGGCCAAAAGGACTAAGTCCAAAACATGTGAAAAATTGATAAAATTGAAAAATAGTTTTAATGTTTAACTTCATAACAGCAATATTTAACCTCAAATGAACTTCCATACAAAATTTCAGCATCCTAGTACAAATATTAAGCTTTAAAACAACCCGTCCAAAAAACTTTAACCTGGTGATTTGTGGCCAAAAGGACTAAGTCCAAAACATGTCAAAAATTGATAAAATTGAAAAATATTTTCAATGTTTAACTTCATAACAGCAATATTTAACCTCAAATGAACTTCCATACAAAATTTCAGCATCCTAGTACAAATATTAAGCTTTAACACAACCTGTCCAAAAAACTTAAACCTTGGCCACGCTCACGCCCACGCTCACGCCGGGGGTATAGCATAAGCTCTACGAACAGGCGAGCTAATAATTTAGATATTTTTAGGCAGGTGGCTGCTTAATGCAGGGTGAAACTTATGCAGAAAGTTCCTCTAGGAGATATCTGCGTGACTTTCACCCTGCATTAAGCTGCCACCTGTCTCCAAGACAGTTTAATTAAATTAAATGTCCGGTTTAGAGTGGTTTGACTGTATTATATATACATGTACAATGTACATATGTTCTCGATAAGCAAGTACCTGGAATTATACTGTCTGCTGAAGGATCTGTATCAACATCAGTGTCACATTTCTTCCTGAATCGTTTGGCCTTTGGAACAACATGTTTCTTGTTGCCTACTCTAATATCAGTTTCATTGTTTTCACCAATTAAATCCTCTATATCATCAAGAGAACTGTCATGTATGTGAGGCATATTTGTTTATTCAGCTGTCAGTACAAAACAGAAAACATACACCAAAATCACCACTCAATAGATGTCTCACAAACTGAATTCAGTAGTAAAAGCCCCGTTTCACATCAGGAATGTACCACCTGAAAAGAAATTTACAGTAAGAGTTGTAGAAAGGAGGCATACTGATCTATCCAAATTTCTCAGCCAAATATATATTATTGCCATAATTGGTACCGTACTTATTAGAATACACTCAGACAGGAAATTCTAATGAACAACATGATCAAAACTAGAGCTATTACTAAAGGTGATGGAATACCCCCGCTCAGCTGCCTTGATCGCAAATCAAACAAGATTTGTGCCAGGTTGGGCCATGGAAAGACAGACACACAGACAGACCAACCAACACACTCACTAACTCCTATATACCCCCTCTACAAACTTTGTTTGCGGGGCTATAAAGATAACAGTTTAGAAACTCAAGTATTGCCCAGGATTTGTCAACATATTGCTTCATCAAACTTAATCTTATGTATAAACCAGGAAATAATTCAGTCACATTGATACATTTTAACATTTTTATTGACCAGGTTATTATTAATCACACTTTAAACACCTGTGAATAAACATGGCCTGCTTTTATATCTTGTACTCAAAAGTAATTGTCTGAAGGTTTGGAAAATTGGTGTCTGCCGAGAAGTTACACTATACATTTCTAAACATCAGTTTGAATTCTGATGAAATGCATAGTTACTTGACATTCCATTTGGATCTAAACACCTACAGTACTTAACCCTTTCTCTCATATAAATGCATTTTCACGCATTTGCTAATAGATTAAACCCAGATCAGACGACTCCTATTGGAGGCATCTGATTAGGGTCTGCTCTGTTTGCTATGGAATTTGATAGATCTTTTTCTTTACTTTCTAAAATAGCTACAATGTTCTATCTTCCATATTTCAATATAACTATTTTGTCCATGGATGAATATTCAGTAGGTATTGAAATTTGGAATAAATATATAACAGGGAAAGGGTAACCCCACTTAATAGTAAATGTCTGGAAATGAGTGTCTCTGCAGTTTATATACATGTACACACATGATTTCTTTTATTTTCTATTATTATTATTGACACTGAGGGTCTTAATGAGTTTCTTTGTTACTCAGTCATGTTTATCTCTGGAGTAATCGTTGGTTTTTGTGCAACTGGTCGCAAATGTTGCGATTACTCCTGAACTCGCAGCATTTCGGTTTTAAAATGTGCTAATGTAACGGATGCTTTTAACTGAATACACTATATTGAACGCAGGGCTTTGGAATGCCAGTCACATGCTACTTGCAACTTTTTAGTTGCTATTTGCTAATAGACACTTGCCAGAAATTGCTTCTTTACATTT
Organism: Azorinus chamasolen; assembly: GCA_963576725.1. Taxonomy (NCBI): domain Eukaryota; kingdom Metazoa; phylum Mollusca; class Bivalvia; order Cardiida; family Solecurtidae; genus Azorinus; species Azorinus chamasolen. Next base: position 23,145,674 of record OY755243.1, read on the forward strand.
GTTACTTGCCACTTTCTATTTGTTGTCACTTTCCACTTACCTTTTGTCAATTATAGTGTTGGGCAAGTAAAAGTATGATAGTCAAAAACACGGTAACGTAAGCATGCGCGGTATTATTAGAACTATCATACTCTTAAGATGAAAATTATTTTCAGACAGTGTGGGTCTTTGGTTGATGTTACGGCCAAGTTCTGTTTAATTGTGGAATTGCCAAGAACTGTCACTGCGAATGTGGGAAAGATATATAAAACCGGAATTTAAATGATGTCTCGCATGTGTCAGAAATCTGAGGAGGCTTCGAATTCAGTCTGGTCAGACAGAACTGAATAGGACACCGCAGGCACTCTATACACTGGTATCTAGACTACTTAGTCTCATCAACGAGTTGTAAGACAGCATGCTAATGTTTCTGCCGGGATAACGTTAAAACCGAAAGTAGCTCGATATCACCATTTAGAGAACACAAATGACTTAATGTGAACTACTAGCTAGTTCACATCTGTGTACTCTAAATGGTGATATCGAGCTACTTTCGGTTTTAACGCTATCCCGGCAGACGGCAACTGTCACAAAATTTGCATGCTGTTTTACGGGTCAATGAGACTAAACTACTAGCCTACTGTTCGCAAACAGTTCATCCCAACACAATAATTGACAAATGGCAAATAGCAGTTAGCAAATGGCAATTAGCAAATGTAAGTAGAAAGTGGCAATTAACAAGTAGCAAATAGCAAGTGGCACATGGCTGATGCAACCGTGGCTGTCAAAAAATAAATAAAACAAATGTAATGGGTTTTCGTGGCAATGGGTAGCGACCCATGGGTATGCTAAGAACAAGCAACTCTTTCGCGTAAAGTAACATTATCCAAGCTTAAAATCGAATTCACATCATGTTTTATATTCATTTGAAAGACGTGTTTACTTTACATTGAGCCAGTTGTTGACAAACGTGTGATTGCCTAACCGGAAACAATGCTGGTGGGTATCAATAAAACATTGAAAACCCACCAGGTATTAAATAAAATAGATGTTTAACGTTATTCATTCATTCATTCATCCATCCATTGATTCATTCAATAGAAAATTCACAAAGGGGTGTACTGATAAATTTATAGATGATGGTTGGTTGGTGGGTTGGTTGGTGGGTTTGTTGGAAGACTGAATAGATTGGCGAATGAATGAATGAATGAACTGAATAAATGAGTAAATATTTTAATAAATGAATGAATAGATAAATGAATGAATGAATGAATGAAATGAATGAATGAATGCATTGATGAATGAATGAATGAATGAATGAATGAATGAATGAATGAATGAAATCGCGGCAATCCGGACTGAAAATTATATTCGGGCTTTCATATATGTAAGACGTTTATACTTAACCTCATGCAGTAGTCTTTTTACCAAACGGCATTTTGTAGGCATTTAAATAAAATATACACACGTACAGGGACATTACACAATTAAAACATCTTTACATCCTTATACTTCGCTTCATGTAATTTCCAGCGAGTCTTTGGATTTAAAGTCCAAGTAATATTTACTGGAAACAGTGGACGACATTCATGATCAGGTTATTCCATTTTCGTCCTTCATGCGTGTGTGGTACAGGACTGTAGTGCCTTGAAAATTAATGAAATGGATATATCTTTTGCTATTTTGAAGTCCTTCTTTTTATACGTTTTACCTCTTTAATTGTGCTCATATTTGCTCAGTCTTGTTGAGTGACATTTTTTTCATTAACATTCGTCCCGTTTATCTTCGTACCTTAAACGTTTTACAAACTATTAAAGCGTAAAGTACGACCAGATCAAAGCAATTGCACACACTTGACAATACTGTTTTATCAGGTTCATAATTTGATTAGTTAAACATCAAAAAGTGTCTTCATACTGTCATACTCAGAGCCCATAGTTAACCCTTTACTCCATGAATAGTTGAATACGCTTTTCTACTCCTAAATTCAAACAGAGACAACCCAGATCAGATGACTCCTGTAGGAGCCGTTGGCTCAGAGTCAAGTCAATTCGGCTTTAAAAGCTTTTCAGAGCTTGTGTTTCACTATGCATTTATGTGAAAATTGTTTATTAACCTGACTAAATTTTTGAATATTACTTGATTTGAATTGACATGGATTGAAGTTTGAATATCAATAAGTCCTGGATCATTTGGCTCAGTAACCTTGGAGTTGGTAATAAACACAGCTGGCCAGATATCCTGGGTTTGAGCGGTGATACTAAACAGAGTCTGGTAGAGTCCGTAAGAGTCTGGTAGAGTCTGGGGGCTTTAAAAGACGATTAGGTGCATTGTCATGATTATAATGCTGATAAATAACATTATTTAGTATGTTTGCAGCTGTAACAGGTAATATCCTTAAAAAAAATAGCCTATAATAGCTTGAAAACATCCGGCAAATATTACCCCGGTGACGCGGTAATGGCCGACGTAAGTCGGGTAGTGTCTGGTCAAGTATTGGAAGCCCTATTAGTATTAGAATACCCTTAATTTTATCAGAAAACATTCTGCTTATATTAATAAGTGATTTTATCATAAATATAAAAGCAGTATGCACTTGATATGTATTGTATAACAGATTATTACTTCGCTTTTTCCAGACTGCAGTCTGGCGAAATTTCGGAGGGTAGTGTACGTAGAGTCTGGAGATGAAAACGGAAGTTTAGGCCAACATATTGCTTTTGAATTTATGATGAAATCACTTATTAATGTATGTAGAATGTTTACTGATACAATTCAGGGTATTCTTATACTAATAGGGCTTCTAGATAATACTTGACCAGACTCTCTCCGACGTAGGTCGGCCATTACCGGGTAACATTTACCGGATGTTTTCAAGCTATTATACGCTCATTTTTAAATGGATATTAATAACTATAGCTGCAATCATACTAAATAATGTTATATAACAGCAGTATAATCTTGAAAATGCACTTAATCTTCTTAAAAAGCCTCCGGACTCTACCAGACTCTACCAGACTCTGTTTAGTAGCACCCGGGTTTGAGTCCTGGTCTGACTGCAATATTTTCACCTAGCTGTTGTCCTTTTAGTAGGAGGCTTTTACACACTGACAGATTTGCAACCTATGTACATGTATTAATATATCCATATATGTGTATGTTGATACAAATGGTTAACCCTTTCCCTCAGATCAGACGTCTTCTGATCAGGGTCTGCTCTGTTTGCTTATGGGAATTAGATCTGATTGTTTCTACAACTGAAAGAATTACCTTTTCATGTTCTACATTATTGATTCTATCCATGAATATTTATGAGTGACGTGAGGAAATCTTTAATAAATGTTAAACAGGGAAAGGGTTAACTGATAATTGTAAATTTGAAATACTAAATAATTGCAATTATTTGATTTTCAGACTGCTGCTTGTTTTGAAAGATGTTGTCCCGAGCCTTTCACAGACAGTGTTTGTTATGTAGCAAGAGTATAACAAACAAATACACAGACTTGTTACAAGGTAGTGATATGAAGATTATTCTTGAGATATTGGTAACTTAGGACACTATTTGTTTGTCCTGGGCACTCATAGTTTGCTTAGGGCTTTAACCCTTTCCTCCATAAATACGCCTAAATATCTACACCTCTGTAAAATTCACTTAATGAAACCATTGTGATAAATAGAGCATTTGCTCCTATAGGAGCAAATGCTCCATTTATCATAATGGTTTCAAACTACAAAATTCTTAAATTGTCCTTTTCTCTAGTAAATGCTCCTTTTGGGTAGATTCATTCAAAGAGGTTGGGTCTAAAATATAGCCTATGGAGGAAAGGGTTAACTCTTTCAACTTTACCATTCATCTTAAAATGTTGTCGTATGTTCGTTTCCAATTTTTATTGTAAATATTTTATTTCTTTTGCAAAATACTTTGGATCCTGATGATACTTGTATCTCATTTGCATCCAACCTGTTTGCGATGATTATTGCAAATTCTGACATATAGAGAAATAAATTTTGAAGGGAGGTGATCCCCCGAAAGCAAAAATTGCAACACAAAAAGAGAAAATTGCAGACTCGGTTTTATTAAGTCTGTTCATGAACAATAATTGAAAGTGCAACACTGCTCACGCCCCCTAGCACTGGCTTAAGCGGTATTCAATTTTCAGAACAAGAAGTACTGAAATTCATGATATCGAAGGATCTGGATCAGAAGGTATAACAACACTAGTATAACTAGTATAACTAGTAGTAATGCTAGTTGGTTTGCAAATCTATTCCTGTGCAGGGGTTTCCCACTTTTAACCCTTCCCCTCATATAAACACATTTTCATGTCTTTGCAAACAGAGTAGACCCAGATCAGACATCTCCTGTAGGAGCTGTCTGATAAGGGTCTGCTCTGTTTGCTTATGGAGTTATATAGATCTGATTCTACAGTTTTGTCAAAGTTAAAAAATTCCAGGAAAAATTTAAGCTATAAAAATTAAGCTGATAAATATTCATAATGTCATTATTTCTTATATATATTGAACAGGTAAAGGGTTAACCCTTTACTCCATAAAAAAAAAATACGCCTTTCTACACCTCTGTAAAAATCATTTTTGAAACCATTGTGATAAATAAAGCATTTGTTCCATAGGAGCAAATGCTCTATTTATCACAATGGTTTCTAAACTACACAATTCTAAAACGTTCCTTTTCTCTAGTAAATGCTCTTTTTCGGTAGATTTATTCAAAGATGTTGGGTCTATAAATAGCTTATGAGGGAATAGGTTAAAATGGGTTAATCTTCATTTTCTTATGAATATTACAGGACGAAAGTCAGCTCTTTTGAGGCTTGTCTTCCCGTACTCCACCACCACAGATATAAATCTCCAGCAAGAGCATGTGATACGAAGCCGGCGACATCTGATTAAACACATTAGAAGGTATGTAAAACATGTATGTATGTTTAACCCTTATCATGCTACATAGCAACAGAAAAAGGTGCGTACTCAAATAACAAAATTGTCATTTCTTGTCCTAACCCTATGTTGTGACCACCCTTCAGAATCGTCTCTTCGAGGGTTTGGTGGAGAAATAAAGAAGTTATTCTTGAAAATATTTTGATTTACGCATCTTATCTGGACCTGACGCTATCTGTTACCTGACTTGCATTTGCAAACAGCTTTGATCCAGATGAAATGCAGAGTAATCCGGCATCTCATCACACTAAAGCCAATAGTTCTCAAAAGCTTAACCCTTTCCTCCATAGGCTATTTTTAGACCCAACCTCTTTGAATGAATCTACCCAAAAGGAGCATTTACTAGAGAAAAGTAAAATTGTAGAATTTTGTAGATTGAAACCATTGTGATAAATAGAGCATTTGCTCCTATAGGAGCAAATGCTCTATTTATCACAATGGTTTCAAGAAGTGGTTATTACAGAGGCGAAGAAAGGCATATTTATGGAGGAAAGGGTTAACTGAATTGGATTTAATAAAAATGTAACTGATCCAAATCTTGGCAGACTTTATTTTTTCACAGTCACTGCGGGGTGAGGGTTAAAATATGTACAAATCTCAGAGTATGAGTTGACCCTTTACTCCATGAATATTCATGTAAGAAAGAATGGAATCATGAATATTAATTGGATTATTTTTTATACAGGCACATGAACACAGGGAATTTTGACTGGATATTTGGCATTGGCAGAAACTAAAGGATCTATATAATTCCATAAGCAAACACAGCAGACCCTGATCAGATGGCTCCCATAGGAGTAACATCTGGTCTGGGTCTTCTCTGTTTGCAAAGGCTAAAAAAAGGCATATTTATTGTCAACCAAAGGGACTTTAGAAGTACCATGTTTGACTCTTTACTCACTGAATATGCATGTAAGACATACTGATAGCATGAATATTAATTAGCTGACTTTCCCTCATATAAACGTGTTTTCACACCTTTGCAAAAAGAGTAGTCCCAGAGGAGCCGTCTGATCAGAGTCTGCTCTGTTTGCTAATGGAATTTGAAAGATCTGTTTCTTTTCTTTCTAAAATGGCTGTCATGTACCATCTTCCATATTTCATTATTACTATTTTGTCCATGAATATTCAGTAGGTATTTACATTTGGAATAAACATAGAACAGGAAATGGTTAAGTAGCATATGAACACAGGCAATGATTGCCTAGGCATTAACTGCAGAATCAGATCTATATTTTTTCAAAAGCAAACATAGCAGACCCTGATCAGACAGCTCCTACAGGGGGCTTTAAAGTTGTTAGAAGGCATATTTATGGAGTAAAGTGTTAAAGTGTTTAAAAGTGATAAACTTTGTTGGAAAACAGTAGAATGAAATGATCAAGTATCATGTGGTTTTTTTTTAATCTACATGTATTTTAAGCTGTTGGCTATTGTTTTTCCAATACATGACTTTTCCATGCAGAGGTCCTGATCTTTATTTCTCCACCAAACCCTATGCTGTGACCACTCTTTATTTCTCTACCAAACCCTATACTGTGACCACTTTATTTCTCCACCAAACCCTATGCTGTGACCACTCTTTTATTTTTCCACCAAACCCTATGTTGTAACCACTCTATTTCTCCACCAAACCCTATACTGTGACCACTCTTTATTTCTCCACCAAACCCTATGCTGTGACCACTCTTATTTCTCCACCAAACCCTATACTGTGACCACTCTTTATTTCTCCACCAAACCCTATACAACATAGGGATTGGTGGAGAAATGATGATTTTAGTATTTGAGTATGCATCTGTTGCTCTGTACATGTATCTGTTGCTATGGACATGCAGATTGAAGAGTCTAGGAGTTCATAGCAAATGGGGATGATTTGTTTTCTTTTCAGATGTTCATCACTTGCAGAGACAGAAGAAAAACAAACCGCAGAACATGACACAGATGGCTGTGAAAAAGACAACCAAACTGCAGAACATGACACAGATGGCTGTGAAAAAGACAACCAAACTGCAGAACATGACACAGATGGCTGTGAAAAAGACAACCAAACTGCAGAACATGACACAGATGGCTGTGAAAAACACCAAACTGCAGAACATGACACAGATGGCTGTGAAAAACACCAAACTGCAGAACATGACACAGATGGCTGTGAAAAACACCAAACTGCAGAACATGACACAGATGGCTGTGAAAAAGACAATGTTAAAACACCTGGTATTTGATTATTAGATGGGTCATGTTAACCCATTACTCCATAAATACACCTTTCTACGCCTTTACATACAGAGTTGGTCACAAGAGCTAAAATAGATTTTAATGAACTAGACTTTAGATTTTATTTCTTAACCCTTTCTTATAAACGTGTTTTCATGCATATGCAAACAGAGTAGACCCAGATCAGACAGCTCCTGTAGGAGCCGTCTGATCAGGGTCTGCTCTGTTTGCAAACGAAATTTGAAAGATCTGTTTCTTTACTTTCTAAAATTGCTACAATGATCCACCTTCTATATTTTATTATACCTATTTTGTCAATTAATATTCAGTAGATAATTGAAATTTAGAATATAAATACAGGGAAAGATCGATAATGATACTTGTTTTAGTGTTTTTTACTGTATTTGTACCGGGCTTTAAGCTGCCACCTGTTGTAATGATACTTGTTTTAGTGCTTACTAGTACTGTAAAACCTTGCTAATCTGAAAACTCAGATAAATATCATTATGGATATTTAACCCTTTACCTGATGAATAATTATACATGTACATGAATATTCGTAAACTGAATTTTTATAATGACCAAAGCACAAGAAATGTGTTCGCCATTTGAGAAAGTGTGGAATCAGATCTATATTATCCCATGAGCAAACAGTCGTCCCAAATCAGAGCAAACAGAGCAGTCCCAAATCAAAGGGCTTCTATATGAGCCATCTCATCTGGGTCTACTCTGTTTGCAAAGGTGTGAAGAAATGTTTTATATGAAGGAAAGGGTTAAGACTGATGGTAGCTTAATGTAAGGTGAAGGTCATGTAGAAAGCTCTGGGAGCTCTCTACATGACTTTTACCTTACATTAAGCAATCATCTGCTGAAAAAGTTCTCGGTTTTTCTTTACTAAAAGTTTGTATTAACCCTTTCCTCCATAAATACGCCTTTCTACGCCTCTGTAAAAGTCACTTTTTGAAACCATTGTGATTATCACAATGGTTTCAGAACTACACTATTCTAAAATTTTCCTTTACTCTAGGTAATGCTCCTTTTCGGTAGATTTATTCAGAGGTTGGATCTAAAAATAGCCCATGAAGGAAAGGGTTAATTCTGTCGCATCTTTGATAACCTATGCAAACAGTTTGGATCAGGATGAGATGGTGAGTAACTCAGCGTCTCATCAGGATCCAAACTGTTTGTTACTGTAACTGATTTTTCAATTCAAATGAAGAATAGAAAAATAAATATAAAGAATATATAAAAATTGTAGCAGACGACAAAGTTTGCAGATGACAAAATTTGACAGCAAAAGAGCTAGTGAGGTTTTACTGTATAAGGGTTTACTGTATATGTACTGTACATAGTTTCTTTCAGAAACAAAATTCAGAACTCTTATCCTGGATATACCTAACGCTGATGTCATACCGGGGACACTGTATGAACTCTCTGATGATATAGTTGATGTAAATCTTCATCACATAGTGAGTGATAGTAATACCAGGTGAGTTAAACTATAACAGGCTAACATAAAGGTTTTGTAAATGAGAAATTAGTGTCTTTTGCATTTCTTAACCCATTCCCTCATATTGACGACTTTTGACGACTGTAAAAGTCACTTTGTGAAACCATTGTGATAAATAGAGCATTTGCTCCTATAGGAGCAAATGCTCTATTTATCACAATGGTTTCAAACTACAAAATTCTAAAAGTTTCCTTTTCTCTAGTTAATGCTCCTTTTCGGTAGATTTATTCAAAGAGGTTGAATCTAAAAATAGCCTATGAGGTAAAGGGTTAACCCTTAGAGGTTCAGATAAGATGCGTAAATTTAACCATTTTCCAGCATACATGTAGTTCCTTTATTTCTCCACCAACCTCTCTGCTGCAACCACTCTTTAGAATCTTCTCTTCAATCAGAGACAAACCCTGATCAGATACAATTCATCTAAAGCAGTCTCTTCTCTGGGATTACACTGTTTGCTGAGTCTGTTTTAGAAACATAGAAAAGAAGTGTCTCGAACTGAAGATTCTAAAGAGTAGTCATAACATAAGGTTTGGCAAAAAAATGACAATTGGCCTTTATTCCATTATCGGCAACCGGACTTGTGTTTGCAAGCAGCTTTCCTCAACCTAATGAGATGCCTTGTAACTCGGCATCTCAACAGTTACCAAGCTGCTTGACCTCGGTCAATAGTTTCTAAAAAGTTTAACCCTTTCCTCCATGAACATTCATATAGGAAATAATGACATCATGAATATATATTAGATTAATTTCTATAATGACACATTGACACAGGAATTTTGGTCATGGCAGAAACTTTAGAATCATAGCTATAGTATATAATAAGCAAACAGAGCAGACCCTGATCAGACAGCTGCTATAGGAGCTGTCTGATCGGGGTCTACTCTGTTTGAAAAGGCTTAGAAACGCATATTTATGGAGTAAAGGGTTAATTAAATTGGAAGTAGTCAAAATTGATCCAAATTTGAGCAGAGTCAAAGGTTATAAAACTTCTGAGTCTGAGATCATTCTCAAGTATCTGATAGGTCAGATTCTGAGCTTGCTCAGAATCTGACCAATCAGGGTCCATGCTTATAAAGCTTTTAGTTGAGTCTGAGTTTCGTTCTCAAGCTTTTGATTGGTCAGATTTGAGTTCTCAAGCTTTTGATTGGTCAGATTTGAGCCAAAGGCTCAAATCTGACCAATCAAAATCTTGAGAACGAACTCAGACTCAACCAAATGTTTTATAAGCATGGACCCAGATGCTTGAACATGATCTCAGACTCAAGAAAAAAGTTTTATAACCTCGGGACCAGGGTGATAGATGCATGCAAAGAGATAAATCAGTGGCATTTTTCTGTTACATTTAGTATTTTCCGTCCATGTTTTCAGCCATGCCTTTCTTGTATTTGGATCTGAGGGTATTGCTGAGCAGAACTACAATATGTTAAGAGAACATGGCTTTTGTGTTAGATTCCCAGGTAAAGTTTTCTTTTTAGCTCATCTGTTTCGAAGAAAAAAGAAAAGTCGGGCGTCGTCATCTATATTAAAAACTTTAATGTAGCTCATTACTCGAAAAAAGTATAAGAGGTATCAACATGAAACTTCATAGGTTAGTAGATCTCAATGGGGGGAAAGCCCTTACATAAGAACCATAACTCTTGATTTCAAAATTTTGGAGTTATGGCCGTTTATATTTTTCAAAAAATGTTTAATTTAGCTGGACAAGCACCAAATCAGACGAGCGTTGGCGCCGCACAAGGCTCTTTTTTTGCTGTATGTCTGATGATTTGGAACTTCTCTCTTTGTATGTAACAACGCTGTTGAGTTTTTTAATACCATTTTGGTGTATTGAAAAGATTTCACAGGTTTTTGAAATTTTTGTCTATTCTGCCTACTGACTTGTGTAACAGCCTTGAATGACACCGCAACAATTGAATTAACGTACGATAATTATGGGACCCCAAAACACGTTTGAATTTCTGTGTTTTCCAAGTTTATGCATTTTATATGCATTGAAAATACATGTAGAAGAATTTATGTCAGGATCATAACATCCTGTACTAATTATCCCATCATTTCAAAAGACTGTTATTCAAATTTTCTTGAGTTGACTGTTTAGTTTTGCATTTTATTTATGGCCATTACCTCATACTGATACTTCTTGGCATCTTTTGCAAGCAGAGTACAGGGTCCATGCTTATAAAGCTTTTTAGTTGAGTCTGAGTTCATTATCAAGCTTTTGATTAGTCAGATTTGAGTTCTCAAGCTTTTGATTGGTCAGATTTGAGCCAAAGGCTCAAATCTGACCAATCAGAAACTTGAGAACGAACTCAGACTCAACTAAAAGTTTTATAAGCATGAACCCTGAACTCCAGATAAGATGTGTAAATTAAAATATTTTCACGTATAACTTCTTTACTTCTCCACCAAACCCTATGCTGTGACCATTTTTAGCTCCTCTTTTTCAAAAAGTGGAGCTATTGTCATGACCTTCTCGTCGGCGTTGGCGTTGGCGTTGGTTAACCTTTTTATAAGGTCCTTTTCTCAGAAACCATCAATGATATTTGGTTCATATTTGGTATGTATGTTTACTATCACAAGGGGAACCCATTTCACAAGGGTAGGTAAACCCTAAAATTAATTTTGCCATAGTTATGCCCCTTTTTCGACTTAGAATTTTCATTGTTGGTTAAGTTTTATGTTCAGGTCCATATCTCAGAAACTGTCCAAGATATTTGGTTCAACTTTGGTATACATGTTAACTATTACAAGGGGGACCCATTTCACATGGGCAGGTAACCCTAAAATTTATTTTGCTATAGTTATCTGCCCTTTCTGACTTAGACTTCCACTACATTATCCAGCACTAAAGAAAGTGGAGCGCGCTGTCTGCGGACAACTCTTGTTTACAATTGTCTTGAAGAGATGATTCTAAAGAGTGGTCACAACGTGGAGTTTGGTGGAGAAATTATGATTTTATTATTTGAGCACGCACCGTTATCTGTAGCTCTGAGAGTAGACCCAGATCAGATGGCTCCTGTAGGAATAGTCTGATCAGGGTATGCTCTCTTTGATGATGGGAAAATACAGTTTCTGCCACACGCAATATCCTGAGTTCATTATTAACCCTTCGCTTGCTGAATTCTAAAATACATTTCTCCTTCTGTACCCATGCCCTGTTGTATAATTACATATATCTTCACTGTGTACAAGTATTTCGCTGTGCAATCACTGCTGTCGAGTGCACTGGTTGCACAATCAACTTGTAAATAGTGCAGACTCTGATGTGACAGCTCCTGCAGGAGCTGTCTCATCTGGGTCTTCACTATTTACAGGTAGGTATATTAACGTGAATAGCAAGCGAAGGGTTAAAATAGCATATTAACACATAAATTATTTGTCAGAGACAAAACTTTTAAAACTGGCCCCAGTTTCACCCACATTTTTAAGTAACTACTTAGTTAAGCCTGTTACCTGTATTGAAAAATTACACAAAAGCATAATTTTTCATAAATTAATGTTTATTTTGACAAAATAAATGTAAGACATTTGCTCAATTGTGATTTTAAGAATAAATATTGTGTTTGATAATAACTGAGGGTGATCTTAACCAAAAACAATATATTAGAATTTGCAACAGACTTAAGAATTTTACCAAATTCATTTTGGGTTTAATTAGATGTCTCATGCAAAGCAACGTCACTTTCTGTTTAAAAATATAACAGAATGTCTCTAAGGAATCTGTTTTAGTAGATAAAATTATTTCACTTACAATGTATCTTCTCTATACGCAAATGTAATACCCCTAAAAGTTAAGCCTGATATTAAATAATTTCTTACAAATATTCGTGAAACTTGGGCCTGATCTATATTATTCCATAAGAAAACAGAGCAAACCCTGACCAGATGACTCCTATCAAGATTATAAATCTTTAGAATGGTTTTATAGCTCCTATAGGAGCCATCTGATCAGGGTCTGCTCTATTTGCTTATATTATGATATAGACATGATTCTACAGTTTCTATCATGGTCTAAAATTCCTGTATCCATGTGCTATGTAACAATTGATATAATTAGTATTCATTATTTCTTACATGAATATTCATTTTTAACCAGGTTTTCCACGGAAAATCTGGTTATTGAAGTGGTGATGTACTGCGGACGGGCGGCTGCCAATCTTGTAAGTGCAACTCCTCTGAAACTGTTCACGGGTTTTCATAAAACCTTGCATGTAGCAAGGACACAATATATAGATATGCATATTGTCGGGATTTTTCCTTCTGCAGTTTTTCTGGGAGTTATGCCCCTTTGAACTTAGAAATCACCGGTTAATAGTGAAGGAAAACCCGGTTGGATGTTGTGTCGACATTTCTTGTTTAAAAGGTTAAAAGGCATATTTATGGAGTTGTCCATTACAGTTGACTGTTCAAATAAAAATGTGATGTTTTATTTGTTTACAGATGCAATTAATAGGACCGTGTGGATTGTGTTTAACAAGCAAACAATAAAAGAAAACTACATTAAGAACCTTACCAGTGATATTGTCGAAGTTAAACTGGAAAAGTTCGCTCCTAAGCAATGGTATGAGCTTGTGTATAGGCTATTGATAAGAAATGGTTACAATTTTCTCTTAACGCAAACAGTTATCATCTGATTGTCACCAAACTGTATGAAAATGTTGCAACAGAAAAGAACTGGCTTCAGTAACAATGCGAAGCATTAGGCACAGGTAAAATTTAAGAAGCACTGCAATAGATAACCCATTCCCTCATAGGCTATTTTTAGACCCAACCTCTTTGAATAAATCTACCGAAAAAGAGCATTAACTAGAGAAAAGGATTTTTTTTAGAATTTTGTAGTTTGAAACCATTGTAATAAATAGAGCATTTGCTCCTATATGAGCAAATGCTCTATTATTCACAATGGTTTCATGCTCTATAAACAAACAGAGCAGACCCTACAATAGTCATCTGATCTGGGTCTACTGTGTTTGTAAAAGTACAACAATACAGAATTATATAGGACTGATTCTTCAGTTCTAGTCTTTTACCATGGCCCAAATTTCCTGAGCTCATACACCATTCAGCAGATATATGTTTATAATGTCATTATATCTTGCATGAATATTCATGAGGTACAGGATTAACCCATTCCCTATAAGCTATTTTTAGAACCAACCTCTTTGAATAAATCTACTGAAAAGGAGCATTAACTAGGGAAAAGGAAAATTTTAGAATTGTATAGTATTGAAACCAATGTGGTAAATAGAGCATTTGCTCCTATGGAGCAAATGCTCTATTTACCACAATTGTTTCAAAAAGTGACTTTTACAGAGGCATAGAAAAGCGTATTTTTGGAGGGAAGGGTTAAGCAGTTACTTGATATTTAAAAGTACAGTGGTCCCTCCCTACAACGGCCCTCTCAATAACGATTCCCTCCTTACAACAACGCATGTCACCGTTTCCGAAACAACAAGGCTCCAGACACAACTTTTTACTATCGATCAAACCCTATGTTGTGACCAGTCTTTAGAATCGTCACTTTGTGACGATTCTAAAGAGTGGTCACAACATAGGGTTTGATTGAGGCATAACGGTTTTAGTTCTCGAAATACACATTATCTGGGGATCTGCAAACAAGCTAATTATGTTTGATTTTCCCTCCCTATAACAACTCCCTCTGAACAACACATACAATCTTCGTATCCCAAAGGGTGTTGTTGTAGAGAGGGAGCACTGTACCTAGTTATAGTCTACTTTCAGTCCGAATGACCGCTCAGCCGCCTGTACATTTACTCCCTTGGTCATTGAATCATTGGCCTACAACATTGAGCACTGCTAACATGGTGCAATCATGCAGCCACAGTACCAGCGAGTGACCCTCACAGGTACCCATTTAAACCCTGGGTGGAGAGGAGGTGCAGGTGGGAGACACGGATAAGCATCTCTGAAATTTCCGGGATTTGAACCCCGGACCTTCGGACTGATAGTCAAGCGTGTTACCACTAGACCACTGCACCCCACTAATCCTTTACTCCATAAATACGCCTTTCTACTCCCTTACAGAGTAACCGTCTGATCAGGGTCTGCTCTGTTTGCCTATAATTAATAATATAGATGTGGTTCTTCAGTTTGTGCCAAGGCCAAATATCATGTGTTTATATGCCATTATAAAAATGAATCTAATTAATTTTCATGACGACGTCATTATTTCTTACATAAATATTCATGAGTAAAGGGTTAAAACTCCAGTGTATATTGACTAATTTGTTGTTTACATATGCCGTAGTTTAGTTATAAACCCCTTTTTAGCTCGTCTTTTCAAAGAAATTACGAGCTATTGTCGTAACCCTGGCGTCCGGGTCGTCGTCGTTGTTGTCCGAAATCTTAACATTGACCATAACTTCAATTTTCATTTACGACCTTCATTTTTGATATGCATGTTCATCTTGACAATGACGACAGATGAGCGTTGCACCCGCTTGCGGTGCTCTTGTTTTTCATAGATCACCTTGCAAACAGTAGACCCAGATCAAATGGTTCCTGTATGAGTCGTCTGATCAGGCTCTGCTTTGCTTACTTACTTAACCCATTCCCTCATAGGTTATTTTTAGATCCAACCTTTTTGAATTAATCTACCGAAAAGGAGCATTAACTAGAGAAAAGGATTTTTTTTAGAATTTTGTAGTTTGAAACCATTGTGAAAAATAGAGCATTTGTTCCTATAGGAGCAAATGCTCTATTTATCGCAATGGTTTCAATAGGTGGTTTTTACAGAGGCGTAGAAAGGCGTATTTATGGAGGAAACGGTTAAATTTAATAGATCAGACTCTATAGTTTCTACCAATAAGAGAATATGTATGTACCGGTATACATAGGCTTGTGCCATTATAAAAGTTCAACTAGTATATACAGTTGAACTTCGATATCTCGAACCTCAAGGGACTGCACAAATTAGTTTGAGATAACAGAGGTTTGAGTTATGCGATTCTGAATTGGACAATTTCCTAAGTTCACAGCTTAATGCAGGTCTAAAGTAATGCTGAAAGCTCCAGCATTACTTTAGACCTGCATTAAGCTGTTACCTGTGTTTCTTGATATGCGTAGTTATACATTTTAGAGTAATTCTTTATTGTAAGATCGGGAAGGACTGAATTTTTAGTTCGAGTTATCCAGAAGTTTGAGTTATCCGAGTTTGAGATATTGAAGTTCAACTGTATTCATATTTTACCTCACCTACCACTTGTTTCTGGCCTTTTCATTGGATAAGAGCAGTCACGTGGTGACCCTCTATATTTCTATAGAGGGTCAGTAGCTCACCCACTATTGGCACACTACAACAAAATGGCTGCCATTCAGAACAGTTCGTCTTTTAATCATTACTTTGATCCATGAAATTACCCATTTTAACAAATATCCACTAAATATAACAGATTGGCGCATTTTAAACAACTTTTTGTTTGCTTGGCCTTTTTAGGTTATGTAAATTTTAGACCTGCCAAATAGTGACGTGCAACTCTGTATACATACAACAAAATGACGTCATTTTAATGCCAATTTCATTTCTATAATAATAACAATGTCATCATCTGGGTCAAAATAAATTATGGAAAGTGGTCGATGAAATAAATCAGTTATTGGGTTTGATCGCCCCATTCATCCTACAGACCCCCTATATTTCCGTAGTGGGTCAGTGACAAACCCAATAACTAATATTATTTCACCTCCCACTAGTTTCTGGCCTTTTCATTGGGTAATATTTACATTCGCCCTGCAACGTCCTTATATAACCTTATTCTAAAAAGAAAGTTGCACTTTCCCATGAACGTTCATTTCAATACCAGTTTGAGTCGGTTCTCCTTTTCCCAGAATTCCGCTGGACAATTTACTGATTAAAATCTTGTATTCATTCCATATTTATAATATGTGTTTGGGACTATTTTTCATACCATATATAGAGATCCTTGTCTATATGGGACGGGAATAGATGATTGACACGTCTTCTTCTTTCACAATTTACTTCTCTCAATTCTCTCTTTGCGTACTACATTCAAACTCTATTAATCAACGTCTGTTCCCAAGCGAGGTAACGTCACTTCCGTGTTATGTACACATGACGTAAGGAGCATTATCTCCAACAATCCTACTACGTTAGAAACGAACCTGGCAACGACCTAGATAGCGGCTATTACGTGACCGGTATATAATATTTAAAAAAAAATCCGTTGAAATATAAGAAATACAATGGAATATAAATATAAGAAATAAATGACGTGCTCCCGGTGTTCATGAGGTTATGCAACGCATAGCTTTATGAGCAAAGATTCACGTGAAGCCCTTCGGGCTTTACTAACTTTGCTCGTAAAGCTATGCGTTACATAACCTCATAAACACCGCGAGCACGTCATTCATTTCTTAAAGAGCAGTCACGTGGTGACCCTCTATATTTCTATAGAGGGTCAGTAGCTCACCCACTATTGACACTCTACAAAAAGATGAATGCCATTCAAAATAGTTCGTCTTTTTAATCATTATTCTGATCCATGCTATTACTCATTTTAACAAGTATTCACTAAATATAACGGATTTGGCCAGTTTGAACCACTTTTTGTTTTCTTGGTCTATTTTGTTTATGTAAAATTTAGACCTGCAAAATTGTGATGCGCAACTGTAAAAATATAACAAAATAACAATAACAATGTAATAATCTGGGTCAAAATCAATGTTTGAAAGTGGTAGATGAAATAAATCTAGTTATTGGGTTTGTCACTGACCCACTTATGGAAATATATGGGGTATGTAGGATGAATAGGGGGACCCCCTATATTTCCTTAGTGGGTCAGTGACAAACCCAATAACTAATAATTTCTAACATGAATATTCAACAGGGAAGGGGTTACATTCACATAGCAAAAGTACATGTATGATATTTCCATTTTTGCATTTGTTCAATTTAAGGCTTGCCCGTGTTATATATCCATCAGTGGAGGTTGCACTGGCCAAATTCAAGCAGCTCAAGTTAAAGAGACAGAAAGTGGTCCGGAACGTAAGACATGAAAGGGTCATTAAAAAAGGTACTTGTGACTTGTGGCTATTTCTATGATAGTGGGGAATGACACAGCAATTTTTAGCCGTGGCAGAAACTGTAGAATCATATCTTTATTATATCATAAGCAAACAGAGCAGACTCTGATCAGATGGCTCCTATAGGAGCCATCTGATCTGGGTCTACTCTGTTTGCAAAGGCATAGAAAAGCGTATTTAGGGAGTAAAAGGTTAACCCATTCCCTCATAGGCTATTTTTAGTTCCAGCCTCTTTGAATAAATCTACCGAAAAGGAGGATTAACTAGAGAAAAGGAAATGTTTAGAATTTTGTAGTTCTGAAACCATTGGGATAAATAGAGCATTTTCTCCCTAAGAGCAAATGCTCTACTTATCACAGTGGTTTCAAAAAGTGACTTTTACAAAGGCGTAGAAAGGCGTATTTATGGAGGAAAGGGTTAACTATCAGCTTCAAAACAGATCAGAGAGTATCTGAAGAGTTCCTTTGATGAAGAAATTGACCTTTATCTCCCCCCCCCCCCCCCCCCCCCCCCTGTTCAATATTCATGTAAGAAATTATGACATCATGTATAAATTTATAAGTTAAAGTTTTATAATGTAAACCTTCAATGACATTTTTTGCTTTGATAAAAACTGTAGAATCCGATCTATATAATGTCAAAAGCAAGCAACAGTCCCTGACCAGATGGCTCCTATAGGAGCTGTCTGGTCTGTGTCTACTCTGTTTGCGATCTGTGAAAAAGCGTTTATTTGAAGGAAGTAATATCCTTTAAAACTCATTTTAACCGAATAAAATACTATTCTTTAAAACTGTTTAACCGAATAAAATATTATCCTTTAAAACTCAGTTTAACAGAATAAAGTACTATTCTTTCAAACTCAGTTTAACCGAATAAAGTACTATCCTTTAAAACTCAGTTTAACAGAATAATGTACTATCCTTTAATACTCAGTTTAACACATTCCCTCCTAGTGACACATTTTGGCGCCTCTGTAAAAGGCACATTTTGAAACCATTGTGATAAATAGAGCATTTGCTCCTACGTACGACATACACTCCAAAGATTTTTCGTTGACATCTGCACGGATTCTCCACATGCTGCTGCAGCTAACAGATAATTTACACATGCTGTATATGCTCTTATACTCATTTAACTAATTTCATTCTGGTCAATTTTTAGACCCAACCTCTTTGAAGAGTTAATCTACCAAAAAGAAGCATTAACTGAAGAAGAGGAGCATTTTAGAAATGTGTAGTTTTTCTATGGAGCAAATGCTCTATTTCTCAAAATGGTTTCGAGAAGTGACCTTTACAGAGTCATTTTAGAATTGTGTAGTTTTGAAACCATTGTGATAAATAGAGCATTTGTTCCTATGGAGCAAATGCTCTATTTCTCACAATGGTTTCGAGAAGTGACCTCTACAGAGGCATAGAAAGGCGTATTTATGGAGGAAAGGGTTATAGACAAGTATGTGTGGGAGTGTTTTTGGAGGTCAAGGTCACTAATACTAAGAATGGGAAAACTTTTTCTAGGTAACAACTTTATATGGGATAGACATTTTGTGTCTACAGTTAATTTACAGATAGCTTGCATATAGAAATCATTTTGGATTGTTATGTGGGTGGATGGGTGTAGATTCAACGTATAGGTCACTGTTATTGAAAATAGAAACAGTTTGTGGTCAATGTCAAAGTCATAGAAAAGCTGTACTTCATTATATGATCACATTTGTTTTGACACTTCGCCTCATACACCTGTTAACTAAAATGTCGACAACCACGGATGGTGTTAACACTGCATTGCCATAAATTGAATATTTTTTTCGTTGAAAATGCATTGAAAGGACCCAAAAATTGCTTCATAGAATACTTTTTTATGCCCCCGTTGACGATAGTCAGGGGGCATTATGCTTTGCACCTGTCCGTCTGTCCATCTGTCCGTCCGTCCGTGATGCTTTTACGTGCAGTTGGTACACGCAGTTGGTTGTCACAGTTTTTTCATGGTCTCATATCTCAATAACCACTATAGCTATTGGCATGGAATTGTATATACACATTAACCACCATCCATATTTTCGTTGCACACAGCCCATGCTGCCCGCATGCCCAAAGTCACGGTCAAATGACTTGGAAATTTTACGTGCATTTGGTTGTCACATTTACGTGCAGTTGGTTGTCACAGTTTTTTCATTGTCATATCTTACTAACCACTGTAGCTATTGCTGTGGAATTGCATATACACATTAAACACCATCCATATTTTCATTGCGCACCCACTCCATGCTGCCCGCAAGCCCAAGGTCATGGTCAAATGACGTAGGAATTTTATGTGCAGCTAGGCAAGCACCACCATGGGGGCATTGCTGTGTCTTACAGACACAATTTTCTATTTTTTATGTCTCCGGCCGAGAGGCAGTGTGTCACTTAGGGATGATCACTTTTCCGTTGTCTGTCCGTCCGTTTGTCCATCTGTCCGTCTGTCTGACCGTCTATCACACTTTCTTTTTTTGACTGTCGTTTCTAAACTAATCATTATAGAGCTTCACATGTGGCTTCCTCTCATTGAGGACCATTGATGTAACTAAGGTCCATCACTCTGTACGCAATACTTTTTTAGTTATTCCCCTTTGTTCTGATTTTCGTCAAACTTTCTTTTTTGGCTGTAGTTTCTAAACTAATAATTATAGAGCTTTCAAATTTCATATGTGTCTTCTTCTCATTGAGGACCATTTATGTAACTAAGGTCCATCACTCTGCATGCAATACTTTTTGAGTTATTCCCCTTTGTTCTGATTTTCATCACACTTTTTTTTTTTTGGCAGTCATTTCTATACTAATCCTTACAGCTTTCACATTTCACATGTGTCTTCCTCTCATTGAGGACCATTGATGTAACTAAGGTCCATCACTCTGTATGCAATACTTGTTGAGTTATTCCCCTTTGTTTGATTTTTGCACTCCAGCATATCAACAGTTTTTGTGTCAGTTGTGAGCAGGTGACACATGTGTTCCTCCGAACACTCTTGTGAACTATCAAATTTGTTAAATCGTATACAAATTTATAGAAATAAAAAGAGATAAATCTGAACCATCAACCTATTTCTTAGGAACTAGAATTTTGTTGGAACGGTTTTCTTTGTTTCGCTGAGTCCAGACTATATTAATCAAGGTATGTACAGTCAAAACTGTCTCAGCGACAGTCCCTTAATAGCAACTTCCTGTCTTATGTGACCCTAATATTTCCTCCCAACGCATTTTCCTATTTATTGAGACTGGGGATAGCGACCTGCCTGTGTTACCCGACTAACGACCGTAAATTGTCGCTCCTGAAATCCGAATCCGCTAATTAATGTGCCTGTTTGTAGTGACCCTGTAATTGCGGGTCATTATCAAGTTTTAACTCTCTTGTCTAGAGGCGATTTATTTAATCTTACCTGCATTGATCTTGGAACAAATTACGACATACCACAACTTTTGCTATTAATCAAAAACATTTAAAAATCCATTTATTTCACTTTCCTAACATTATTATGCTGACACACACAGAACAATTCATTTGGTCACAGGTTTTGAAATATTGGCCAAATTTCCCTAAATCCTGGTGAATGATTGTTAAAAGCTATTTGCAAATAGAATCACAGATAAGGGAGTGACCTCAAGTTTAAATTTGCAACATCCTGTAACCCTTTTCCTGTTATGAAAGCTTGCACATGCTTCTTTATTAAAACTTCACAAATTTGCTTATATTTCTTGTAGACATGTTGACTGAGTATCAAACATCTTCGATCCAGATCAGGCTCCGAGTTACTCTGCGTCTCATCCGGATCCAGTTTGTTTGCATACATGACATGACGCTCACTACAAGCAGGTTAAGGATTAAAAGTGTTATTGATGCCTGGCGAGAAACACCACACCTATTTGTAACACGAGTGAAAAAAAATCAAACAAGATGGGTTACACGTTTACAGATGTGTATGCGATGCTGGACGTGAATTAAACACACACACTCATGTATTATTATTATGTCCACGGAATTGAATTGAGGAATACATACGCAACACCAAAAGTCAGTACAGAATATTTGTCATGTTTATTCTTTCTTTCTCTTTTTTTGTAAAAAATGTCTCCTCTTACTTTTGTCGTAATAAAGATCAGTCAAATATTTGTTACATCTAATTTCACATTAGGAAACTCATAAAGATGGGTGAATTAAAACTGAACAGTGCACACACTTTTTGCTGGTTTTCTCGGCAAATTTCGAATCTGGAAAAAAAAGGACACCTGAAAACCGGACAATAGATCTGTCCCCAAAGGGGTCTAGTTTTCACAGGTTTCACTGTATATAAAATTATCAAATATTAAATGTCCAAGGTTATTTAGAACAAGTAACATCTATTCCATTTATGTGTAGTTTATTCCAAAGACACATGCATAATTATGTTCACTTTTACAGAACCACTGAAATGAAGCTATAAAAGTTTGAGAAAAAACTGCATGACTGTCTTATGTGACTACCTGTCTTATGTGACCCTCTTGGTTTTCTCCCACTGAAGGTCACATAAGACAGGTTTGACTGTATTGTGAATTTGATATGTGTATTGTGCATTGTGTTATCTATCATTTATTTTATATTTTTCTCATACTGTTTTTGTTTGTAGTGGATGTGTCAAGATCCCTGTGGTTAGGGTATTTTAAGTTAGAAGTAACAGAAGATCAAATCAAGAGCATGTCAACAGACCCCACTAAAGTTATAATGAAACAGACAGATAACGGTCTTGGGTAAGTGCTAGTATACAACACCATTTTCATGGTAGACATGTAATGAATAAACTTCCTATTTACCTCTTCAAGACTTCATAGGGTAAGAGCTGAGTTAAATAAAATACATTAGAACCCCTCTAAACCGGAATTTTATTACAGAGGAATTAACCCTTTCCCTGTTCTCTCTTTATTGCAAATTTCTATACCTACTGAATCTTTATTAACAAAATAATTATAAAGAAATTTGGAAGGTGGAACAGTGTAGACATTTTAGAAAGCAACGAAACAGAGCTATCAAATTCTATTAGCAAACAGAGTAGATCCTGATAGATCCTAGAGGAGCCGTCTGATCTGGGTCTCCTCTGTTTGCAAATGCGTGAAAACACGTTTATATGAGGGAAAGAGTTAAGGTCCCTTCAGGCCAGGCGGTTGCTTAATGCAGGGTGAAAGTCATGCAGAAAGCTCCTTTGGGAGCTTTCTGCATGACTTTCAACCTGTATTAAGCTTCCACCTATCTGAAACATTGGTTTTCATACTAACTTTGACATCCAGTTTATAAGGGTTTTACTGTATGGTTTGATGATACAGTTCATGGATATTTATTTAACCGTTTTCCTCATATAAACGTGTTTTTCCACGCATTTGCAAACAGAGTAGACCCAGATCAGACGGCTCCTAGAGGAGCCGTCTGATCAGGGTCTGCTCTGTTTGCTCATAGAATTTGATAGATCTGTTTCTTTGCTTTCTAAAATGGCTACAATGTTCCACCTTCCATATTTCTTGCTATTTTGTTAATGAATATTCAGTAGGTATTGAAATTTGGCCTACATACAGAACAGGGAAAGGGTGAAGAAAAAATGTATGTATCAATATTAATTTATAGCTTAATGTTTATAATGACATATGAAAAATAAAAGTTTGGCCCTTGTAAAAAACTAGCATCAAACAACTCCTACAGTAGCCGTCAGTTATGGGTGTATTCTGTTTGCAAAAGTATGTCAAGAATGAAGGGTGAAATGACCGTATTTCGACAAAAAAATGTATGTGCATTCACAAACATTATATAATGCTTTAAATATATTGCATCTACAATAATGATATAAAAAAGTCACACCGATGGTGAAGAAAATCACTACTATACCTGTCGTCGGCAAAGAATGTAAAACAATGCTTTTTAAATATGATAATCATCAAATGCTCTTGGATCATTTTGAGCATTACAATTTTTGTTGATGTCTGTCAGTTTTCAAATTATCGCCAATATAGTGTAATTTGTTTTTATTTATCTATAATATGTCAAAAGAAAAAGTGAAATTAGACATATCTCTCAAATATTGGCAAATGCCAAATAACAGGCACACAGGGAAGACTATCAGTGTCACATCTTTTCTAGTCATATTTATTGGACTTTAACCCATTCCCTCAATTTGTAGCCACTGTAAAAATCACTTCTTGAAGCCATTGTGATAAATAGAGCATTTGCTCCTATGGAGTAAATGCTCTATTTATCACAATGGTTCCAATACTACACAATTCTAATGTTTTCCCTTTCTCTATTTAATGCTCCTTTTCGGTAGATTTATTCAAAGAGGTAGGATCTAAAAATAGCTTATTAGGGAATGAGTTACCAAATTCTGAGTAGGAAACCTTTTTGAGCATGTATCGAGTCAAAGTAGAATGAAACAATTTATGTTTTATTGTGAGTTCCAAGTGATCGTTAAACTGTCACATATTAACTCATTACCTCCAGGTCTATTTCTAGACCCAACCTCTTTGAATATATCTACCGAAAAGTTATGACCCTTGAACTTTGTGCATTCATTGCTTTGTTCGTCAGTCAACTTTCGGCTTGTCTGTTGTTTTCTGGGAAAACTATTAAAGGCATATTAATGAAAATTTCACACAAATGTTTTACAATGAAGAAAATATTCCAAAACAGGGAATTAATATAATACATAAATACTTGAATTGCCCTGATCTAATATTTCGACCATTAAGGGCCTTTTTCAAAGATTATCATGTCAAAATACACGTCACATTTTTGTTACATACATACAGCCATAAAATCTTTGAAAAAGGCCCTTAGTGGTCGAAATATTAGATCAGAGCAATTCAAGTACAAATGTTTTATGCAAAAAAATCTGAAGCTGAGTTGATTTTGAGGTTCATTCAATTTGTAGTTACAGAGTTATGGCCCTTGCACTTTACGAAAATTTGCAAATATGAGGATGGCCGTAACTTTTTTATTAGCTCACCTGAGCCAAAGGCTCAAGGTGAGCTATTGTGACCGCCTGTCGTCCGTCGTCCGTCTGTCCGTCTGTCCGTCTGTCCGTCTGTCCGTCTGTCCGTCCGTCTGTCCGTTCACTTTTATTTCAAATGACTTCTTCTCCTAAACCACTGGGAGGATTTCAACCAAATTTCACAGAAATGTACCTTAGGATGTCCTCTATCAGTTTTGTTAAAATCATGACCCCCGGGCAAAAAATGGCCCCGCCCCACTACTTTTACAGGTTTTTTTTTTAAATCTTTAAAAATCTTCTTCTCTGAAACCACAATTTCTAGAGCTTTGATATTTGGTATATAGCATCATCTAATGGTCCTTTACCAAGTTTGTTAAAATGATGACCCCCGGGCCAAAAATGGCCCTGCCCTGGGGCTTGTAGTTTTTACATAGACTTATATAGGGAAACCTTTAAAAATCTTTTTGTCTGAAACCACATAATCTAGAGCTAAGATATTTGGTATGAAGCATCACCTAATATACCACTACAAGGTGTGTTCAAATAATGACCCCTGGGCCATAAATGGTCTCACCCTGGGGTTTTATGCTACTTAACATCAGAATCTGTAACACTTAAAAGGTAATTTCCTCACAGTTATTTCCCTTGTCCCATCAGCATAGCCATAAGGGACAAAGGGAGATAACTGCATTGGATTGCTAGTATCATTCTATTTATAACTATTTATAATAAAATGTTGAAGGTGAATCAGTGTAGCTGTTTTAGAAGGCATAGAAACATCTATCAAATTCCATTAGCAAATAACAGACCTTGATCCTATAGGTGCCACCTTATCTGGGTCTACTCTGTTTGCAGATGCATGAAAACAAGTTTACATGAGAGAAATTAAGGGTTAAATAAACAACTCCAGATCTGCAGACCAGCAGCAGGTCAAAGTTACAGCTGCTTGGCAGTAAAATCTCTCCAGGTCAATGCTGACTCTTAACTCTTTGCATGCTAGTGGTGAAACTGTGATTACCTATGCAAACAGTTTGGATCCAGATGAGAGGCCGCATACTGCGGCGTCTCATCAGGATCCAAACTGTTTGTCATCTTAACCATATTTTTGCAAAAAAATGAAAGTAAGTTTATTTTAAGAATTGAAGCAGATGACAATAACTTTTTGTTGCAGACGAAACATTAAAGGCATTTTGACCCATTAACCCCAGTGTGTAGTGTGAGTGAGTGATGTTAAATGGTGTCTTCCAATGTCTCTCAAATTAGATGTGAGAGATATAGGAAAGTAACAATTCAGGCAATCAAGGAAAATGATCACCATCTAGACTTTTGATCTGGGTCCAAACCCAACTGATGTAAGTCATGGTAATGTTTAAGAAAACTGTGAAAACATGATTATGAAATGGCCCAACTGATATAAGTCATGGTAATTCTTAAGAAAACATGATAATGCATTTGCCCCCCCCCCCCCCCCCCCCCCCTTTTTCATAAAATTTGATGACAACACATTAAAAAGTTCTAAAATGTCTGAATCTTGTATGATATTAATGAAATAACTAAGTAAATATAACTTCATTATAACAGTAGAGGTAACTCTTCTCAATTTCAATTGTTAAAAATACTAATGACCCGTTTAATTGAATTATCTTCAGATATTCACACCTAGAGCTAGAATTATTTCTAAACACCTATTAACCCTTAACCTGTTTGCTTTGACAAAAATTGATCTGGGACCACTCTTGTTTGCTAATGCTTAAAAAAAATTTATTGCCATAAATAGAAGTTTTAGCTTTGAAAAAAACTGTAAAATCAAATCTATATCTTGTCAAATGTAAAAAGAGCAGACCCTGATCAGACAGCTTCTATAGCAGCCGTCTGATCTAGTCTACTCTTATTTTTAATGTGTAAAACACATTATTTCTCTGAAGAGAAGTTTTTGCTTTGACAAAAACTGTAGAATCCGATCTATATTGTGTCAAAAGAAACAGAGAAGACCCAGATCAGACAGCTTCCGTAGGAGTCGTCTGATCTGAGTCTACTCTGTTTGCTAATGCATAAAAACAGCTTTATATGAGGGAAAGGGTTAAACGATTTTTAAAGATATTCTTATTGGTCATTTCACACAAAAACTGGCATTATGTACTGCCTAGCACTCTTATTTGCCTATATACCTGGGTCAAGGTATAATTGCATAGCTTTATTGAAGTCATTTGAATTTCTCAAAGACCAGTTTTAGGCATTTTGAGCTAAGGCAAAAATGGCACAAGTTGTAAACAGTTTAGGTCTTGGTCAACCAGTCACTTGGTATTAGTTCTGAATTCAGTTCAAGTTTATTCAGCAGTTAAAGGGTGAAAGCAGTGCACTAAGCTTATTTCATCTGCTAGAAATGTTGTCCACTGAAAAATTAACATGTCAATATACATGTATTACTGTAACTCAGGTGAGCGATATAGGGCCAATGGCCCTCTTGTTTAATAAGAGATTCACTTCAATTTTTAGCTCACCTGGCACAAAGTGCCAAGGTGAGCTTTTGGGATGATCCTATGTCCGGCGTCCGGCGTCGTGCGTATGTGCGTTGTGCGTCGTGCGTACGTGCGGGCGTCAACAATTTACTTAAACATCTTCTTCTCTTGAACTACAAAGCCTAGAGCTTTGATATTTGGTATGTAGTATGATGTAATGGTCCTCTACCAAGATTGTTCAAATTATGTCCCCCGGGCCAAAAATGGCCCCGCCCCAGGGCTTATCAGTTTTTCATAGGAAAATCTTTGAAAATCTTCTTCTCTGAAACTGTAAGGCATAGACCTTTGATATTTGGTATGTAGCATCATCTAATGGTCCTCTACTAAGATTGTTCAAATTATGACCCCTGGGCCAAAAATGGCCCCGCCCCGGGGCTTATCAGTTTTTCATAGGAAAATCTTTAAAAATCTTCTTCTCTGAAACTGTCAGGCATAGACCTTTGGTATTTGGTATGTAGCATCATCTAATGGTCCTCTACTAAGATTGTTCAAATTATGACCCCCAGGACAAAAATGGCCCCGCCCCAGGGCTTATCAGTTTTTCATAGGAAAATCTTTAAAAATCATCTTCTCTGAAACTGTAAGGCATAGACCTTTGATATTTGGTATGTAGCATGATCTAATGGTCCTCTACTAAGATTGTTCAAATTATGACCCCTGGGCATAAAATGGCCCCGCCCCGGGGCTTATCAGTTTTTCATAGGAAAATCTTTAAAAATCTTCTTCTCTGAAAATGTAAGGCATAGACCTTTGGTATATGGTATGTAGCATCATCTAATGGTCCTTTACTAAGGAGTGGTGGTCCAGTGGTAGGACGTTAGACTTGGGATCGAAGGGTCCCCGGTTCGAATCCTGCCATCGGACTATCAGAATTTTTCTGAGCAAAAAATGCATCCCACGTTTGCTCCTCTCTACCCAGGTGTATAAATGGGTACCTGTGAGGGAAATAAGCCAATGTGCCATGGCTGCCTTGAGCGCCGAGTGTTAATGGCCGACTTATAACCCAGTGATCAGGGGGTAAATTGTGAAGTCGGGAGAATATGTACATTGTATGTAGTTCCAGACTATAAACCTCACCTTTACCTTTTACCTTTTTACTAAGATTGTTGAAATTATGACCCCCCAGGACAAAATGGCCCCGCCCTAGGGCTTATCAGTTTTTCATAGGAAAATCTTTATAAATCTTCTTCTCTGAAACTGTAAGGCATAGACCTTTGATATTTGGTATGTAGCATCATCTAATGGTCCTCTACTAAGATTGTTCAAAATATGACCCCTGGGCCAAAAATGGCCCCACCCCGGGGCTTATCAGTTTTTCATAGGAAAATCTTTAAAAATCTTCTTCTCTGAAAATGTAAGGAATAGACCTTTGGTATCTGGTATGTAGCATCATCTAATGGTCCTCTACCAAGATTGTTCAAATTATGACCCCCAGGACAAAAATGGCCCTGCCCCAGGGCTTATCAGTTTTTCATAGGAAAATCTTTAAAAATCATCTTCTCTGAAACTGTAAGGCAATAGACCTTTGATATTTGGTATGTAGCATCATCTAATGGTCCTCTACTAAGATTGTTCAAAATATGACCCCTTGGCCAAATATGGCCCCACCCCGGGGCTTATCAGTTTTTCATAGGAAAATCTTTAAATATATTCTTCTCTAAAACTATAAGGTATAGACCTTTGATATTTGGTATGTAGCATTATTTAATCGTCCTCTACCAAGATTAATCAAAATATGACCACGGACCAAAAATGGCCCCGCCCAAGGGCTTATCAGTTTTTCATAGGAAAATCTTTATAAATCTTCTCCTCCAGAAATGTAAGGTCTAGGCCCTTGATATTTGGTATGTAGCATCATCTAATGGTTTTCTACCAAGATATTCAAATTATTACCCCTGGGTCAAAAATGGCCCCGCCCTGGGGCTTATCAGTTTTTCATATGAAAAGCTTTAAGAATCTTCTTCTCCAAAACTGTAAGGCAGAGACCTTTAATATTTGGTATGTAGCGCTATCTAATAGTTGTCTACCAAAATTGTTCAAATTATATCCCCTGGGTTGAAAACGGCCCCGCCCAGGGGCATATCAGTTTTTCATAGGAAAGTTTTGAAAAATCTTCTCTTAAACATCTTTAAAAGTCTTCTCTGAACTTGTAAGGCATAGACCTTAGATATTTGGTATGTTGCATTATCAAATAGTCCTCTACCAAGATTTTCAAATTATGAACCCCGGATCAAAATTGGCCCCGCCCTGGGGCTTAACAGTTTTTCATAGGAAAATCTTTAAAATATCTTCTCCACCAAATCTGTAAGTTCTAGACTCTTTATATTTAGTATGTAGCATCATCTAATGGTTTTCTACCAATATTTTTCAAATTATGCAATCTGTCATTGAAATCATTAATCTGTTACGAACAGGTGAGCGATTAAGGGCCATCATGGCCCTCTTGTTTTTTTTATATAATATCACCTTAATATGCAAATCAAGATCTGAAGCACAGATTAGAAAATGTCAACACTTATAAGGCATATTGAATCAGAGACAGTTTGCAAGTTGGCGTATCATGTACCATATGCGGTACTCTTGTTGTAATTATTATACGCCCGAAGGGACGTATTATGGTATGGCGCATGTCGTCCGTCCATCCGTCCGTCTGTCCGTCCGTCCGTTAGCAATTTCTTGTGCAACTAACTCCTCCTTTATTTTTCAACATAATTTCTTCAAACTTTCAGGAATGATAGATACTGATGTGTAGTTGTGCATATCAGTGAGATAACTCTCATATCATTTTTCATTCTGGAGTTATTGCCCTTTGATAGTTTCGGGTAGCAATTTCTTGTGCAACTTACTCCTCCTTTATTTTTCAACATAATTTCTTCAAACTTTCAGGAGTAATAGATACTGATGTGTAGTTGTGCATATCAGTGAGATAACTCTCATATCATTTTTCATTCTGGAGTTATTGCCCTTTGATAGTTTCGGGTAGCAATTTCTTGTGCAACTAACTCCTCCTTTATTTTTCAACATAATTTCTTCAAACTTTCAGGAATGATAGATATTGATGTGTAGTTGTGCATATCAGTGAGATAACTCTCATATCATTTTTCATTCTGGAGTTATTGCCCTTTGATAGTTTCGGGTAGCAATTTCTTGTGCAACTTACTCCTCCTTTATTTTTCAACATAATTTCTTCAAACTTTCAGGAATGATAGATATTGATGTGTAGTTGTGCATATCAGTGAGATAACTTTCAGATAACTCTCAGATAACTCGATGTCATCCTTCATTCTGGAGTTATTGCCCTTTGATGGACTCATATAAAATATATATATATATATATACATATAGGCAGGAGGTAAACTGTGGGCTCTCTTCTAATTATTTGTTGTAAAGAAAATGTTTCTTTGTTATTCCTTTTACCTGCTACTTTTTTTTTCAAAATAAATGCTTCTTTTTCAGCTTTCAGTAGGCCCAAAGACAAATAAAAGATTACTATTACAATAAGCAGTTTTACTCTCCTTGCTATTGCCTTAGCCCTAATAGACCTCATATGCGCAACTTCTGAAGGTTCACACATTGTGTAAATAGAACAGCCTTCGGGCGTATATTGCCCCGTCTCGCGGTGCTCTTGTTCTTTTTTCTTTGCATTTCTGCCAGTGGTGACATGTGTTCCTTTGAACATTGTTGTTTATTCTAGGTATGCCTACATTGAGTTTGAGTCAGAATGTCTTGCAACGAAAAACTACTACCTGCTTAGAGATAAGGAAGTCAGTGTTGAGCTAGCAAGGGATAAAAGACTGTGTGATAAATCAGGTAATTTGTTAACCATTTCCTTCATAGATACGCCTTTTCAGGCCTTTGCAAAAACAGTAGACCCAGATCATACGTCTACTACAGGGGTCTGGGTCTGCTCTGTTTGAATTTAAGTAAAGTATAGTACCTAGTTATAGTCTACTTTCAGTCCAAATGACCGCTCAGCCAACTGTACAGTAACAGCTTAATCCAGGAGCTTTCAGCATTACTTTAGATCTGCATTAAGCTGTGAACTTGAGAAATTGTCCAGATTAGAAATCAGATGACTCGTTATGACTCTATTATCTCGTAGTAATTTGTATGGTCCCTTGAAGTTCGAGATATCGAGGTTCAACTGTATACCCATGTTTAGCTCAGAGCCTCAGACCTCAAAAATTTACATAGCAAAAGTAACCAGTCACTAGGTAGGTACAGTGCTCCCTCTCTACAACGACAGCCGTTGGGATACGAAGAGTGTGTGTGTTGTTCAGAGGGAGTTGTTATAGGGAGGGAAAATCAAACATAATTAGCTTGTTGGCAGATCCCCAGATAAGGTGTATTTCGAGAACTAAAACCGTTATGCCTCCATCAAACCCTATGTTGTGACCACTCTTTAGAATCGTCACAAAGTGACGATTCTAAAGAGTGGTCACAACATAGGGTTTGATGGAGGCATAAAGAAAATACGATGGAAAAAGTTGTTTTTTGGAGCCTTGTTGTTTCGGAATCTTGTTGAGGGAATCGTTATTGAGAGGGTCGTTGTAGGGTGGGAGCACTGTATAGCTCTGTCGTGACTTATGTCAGCATCACAGATTGAGTTTGGACTTATGTTCGTATTTTTTTGTAGCGGACAGGCATTGTACAGTGTACTTGCAACTTGGGCTAAAGAAACTGCAAGATCAAGACATACTTGAACTATCAGATGATATAATGGAAGCTCATATTATACAGAAAAATAATGGTGCAAGGTATGACTCTTGCTTTACTGTATATTTACTTGGTTCTAATAGTGTAACCCTTTCTCTGTTCTGTGTCTATTTAAAATTTCAATACTTACTCATTATTCATGGACAAAATAGTTATAATGAAATATGGAAGGTGGAACATTGTAGCCATTTTAGAAATTAAAGAAACAAATCTGACCAAATTTCATTAGAAAACAGAGCAGACCCAGATCAGAGGGTTCCTGTAGGAGCCGTCAGACATTGGTCTACTCTGTTTGAAAATGTGTCCAGTGCAAAAACCTGCATTCTGCAATATTTCAGTGTCTTCATAGTATACCTAGAAAAGACTATGAAAATTCCTTCAAGGATTGGATTAGAAGACTGAAACTTTGCATATCGAGGGCTTTGTGCAAAACTATAGTTTTGCACCAAGCCCTCGATATCTGTTGGAGGTGAATACTCCAAGGGGACCAAATAAAATTTTCATTGAAATCTATCAAGGATACATTTTTATGTGCATAGATGCATTAATATTTGAACAATCCTCGTATCTATATTATGTCATAATCAAACAGGAACTGTCTGATCTGGGTCTGCTTTGTCAAGGTGTGAAAAGGGCCAAAGGCAACTGCATTTGGAAAAGGGTTAAAAAAAAAAAAAAGACTTGCTTTCAAGTTAAAGATGCAAGAAAAATGAAAATATAATCTACCAGTGAATGCATGAGCTATTATAATACATGTATATTTATTGCTTGTCCTTTAGGCATGTTTACCTGAAATTTGAAACAGCGCTACTGGCTGAAAGAAATTTCTCGATGTTGAAGACCATGGGACATGATGTTACCTTACTTGGACAGATGACTGGCAGAATTGGCAAAGGTACTGTAACCCTTTACTCCATAAGTACGATTTTCTGTGCCTTTGCAAACAGAGTAGACCCAGATCAGACGGCTCCTGTAGGATTTACTAGAGAAAAGGAAAATGTTATAATTGTGTAGTATTGAAACCATTGTGATAAATAGAGCATTTGCTCCATACGAGCAATGCTCTATTTATCACAATGGTTTCAAGAAGTGACTATTACAGGCGTAGAAAGGCGTATTAATGGTGGAAAGGTTTTAATGTTTTGCTCTGCTAGTAGTAGGAGATTGTCGTTAATTAAGCCTATTAAGACTTGATAATTTTAGGCATACAAACTTTGTAAAACAGACTCCTATTTCCAGTATAGTTTAGAACCTAATGTACTGCTGAGTTAACCCTTTACCTCATATAAATGTGTTTTCATGCATTTGCAAACAGAGTAGACCAAGGTCAGACGGCTCCTACAGGAACCCCCTGATCAGGGTCTGCTCTGTTTGCTAATAGAATTTGATATTTTGTTTTTTTGGCCAGATTGCTTGCAATCCAGGCTTATAGATTGGCGAATGCCGTCCGTCCGTTTCCAGGTTGACCTTTTTGTTTGTGTTAGTTATAGCCAAAGCATAACACCTACAGTAACCAAACTTGGCATGTGTGTTCATAATGAGGGTCACATTACATGTCATAGGTTAGTAGGTTATTATGAACCCTTTGTGACCTAGTTTTTACGCTTCATTGACTTAGAGAATTTCCAGGTTGACCTTTTTGTTTCCGATCGATAACTAATAAACAACTTGACCTAGAATCTTCAAACTTGCTGTGGTGGTTGGTCATGACAACTAGATGACCCCTATTGTTTTTGAGGTCACTAGGTCAAAGGTCAAGGTCACAATGACCTTAACTGGTGAAATAGTTTCCGATCAATAACTGCTCAAGGGTTTGGCTTGGGATCTTCAAACTTGCTGTGATGGTTCGTCATGACCACTAGATGACCCCTATAGTTTTTGAGGACACTAGGTCAAAGGTCAAGGTCACCATGACCTCAACTGGTTAAATGGTTTCCGATCAATAACTGCTCTAGGGTTTGGCTTGGGATCTTCAAACTTGCTGTGATGGTTCGTCATGACCACTGGATGGCTCCTATTGTTTTTGAGGTCAAAGGTCAAGGTCACCATGACCTTAACTAGTAAAATGGTTTTTGATCAATAACTGTTCAAGAGTTTGGCTTAGGATCTTCAAACTTGCTGTGGTGGTTGGTCATGACCACTAGATGACCCCTAATGTTTTTTTAGGTCACTAGGTCAAAGGCCAAGGTCACCATGACCTTAACTGCTGAAATGTATTCCGATCAATGACTGCTCAAGGGTTTGGCTTAGAATCTTCAAACTTGCTGTGGTAGTTGGTCATGACCACTGAATGACTCCTATTGTTTTTGAGGTCACTAGGTCAAAGGTCAAGGTCACCATGACCGTAACTGGTATAATTGTTTCTGATCAATAACTGCTCAAAGGTTTGGCTTAGGATCTTCAAATTTGCTGTGGTGGTTGGTCATAACAACTACATGAGCCCTCTTGTTTTTGAGGTCACTAGGTCTAAGGTCAAGGTCACCATGACCTTAACTGGTGAAATGGTTTCCAATCAATAACTGCTCAAGGGTTTGGCTAGGATCTTCAAACTTGCTGTGGTGGTTGGTCATGACCACTAGATGCCCCTAATGTTTTTAGGTCACTAGGTCAAAGGTCAAGGTCACCATGACATTAACTGGTGAAATGGTTTCCAATCAATAACTGCTCAAGGGTTTGACTTAGGATCTTCAAACTTACTGTGGTGGTTGGTCATGACAACTAGATGACCCCTATTGTTTTTTAGGTCACTGGGTCAAAGATTAAGGTCACCATGACCGTAACTGATGAAATGGTTTCTGATTAATAACTGCTCAATGGTTTGGTTGGGGATCTTCAAACTTGCTGTGGAGGTTGGTCGTGACCACTAAATGACCCCTATAGTTGTTGAGGTCACTTGGTCAAAGGTCAAGGTCACCATTACCTTAACTTGTGAAATGTTTTCAGATCAGTAAATGATTAGTGGTTTGACTTAGGATTCGTCAAAGTTGCTGTGGTGATTAGTCATGACCACTAGATGACCTCTATAGTTGAGGTCACTAGATCAAAGGCCAGGGGGTTTGGGGGTATACATGTTTTACAAACATCTCTTGTTTTTTATGCTTCAATGAATTTCTAGATTGACCTTTTTAACATGTGGAGTCATAATGAGGACCTCATTACATGCAATTGGAATATACTAGTATTTAACTATTTATTATGCCTTCGGCATCTGCTGATGCAGAAATGTATAATGATTGACTGTTCATCTATATCACTTTAATCGGCAATCCGGCCATACCGACATTGGCGGTTTCTTGTTTCCTTTCTAAACTGTCTACAGTGTTCCACCTTCCATATTTCTTGATAGCTACTTTGTTTATGAATATTCAGTAGGTATTGAAATTTGGAATAAACATAGAACAAGGAAAGGGTTAACTAGCTTTGCATCTTGATCAAACTGCTGAAGAATTCACCTGTAGCATGCTTCAGGTTAACCCTTTACCTGATTCAAACCAACCCTTTACCTGATACAATGTAACCCTTTACCTGATACAATGTAACCCTTTACCTGATACAAGTTAACCCTTTTATCTGATGCAGTTTAACCCTTTACCTGATACAGTTTATCCCTTTTACTTTATACAAGTTTACCTGATACAGGTTAACCCTTTACCTGATACAGGTTTACCTGACACAGTTTAACCTTTTACCTGATTCAGGTTAACTCTTTACCTGATACAGGTTAACCCTTTACCTGATACAGGTTTACCTGACACAGTTTAACCTTTTACCTGATTCAGGTTAACTCTTTACCTGATACAGGTTAACCCTTTACCTGAAACAGGTTGACCCTTTACCTGTTATAGTTAAAAAATGACTTTTACAGAGGCGTAGAAAGGCATATTTATGGAGGAAAGTGTTAACCCTTTCCCCTATCAATACGCCTTTCTACGCCTCTGTAAAAATCACCTGTTGAAATCATTGTGAGAAATAGAGCATTTGCTCCTATAGGAGCAAATGCTCTATACATCACAATGGTTTCAAACTACAAACTTCTAAAATTTTCCTTTTCTCTAGTTAAAGCTCCTTTTCGGTAGATTTATTCAAAGTGGTTGGATCTAAAGATAGACTGAGGGAAAGGGTTAATAGCCCTTTCCTTCATGTAAACACCTTTTCACCTTTGCAAATGGATTGGAGCCAGATCAGATGGCTCCTGTAGGAACTATCTGATCCAGGTCTGCTCTGTTTGCTTACGGAATAATTTAGATCTGATTCTACAGTGTCTACCAATACAAAAAATTCTGTTTACATATGCCATTATAAAAATTCAGTTAATTATACTCCACACAATGAAGTTACATTGGGTATAGTTTTTGACCGGTCAGTCTGTCTGTGTATCATAATACATTGTTGATCATGATCGGCACTGTCATTTCTTGATCAATTTTTTCTCAAACTTGCTTTAAAAAATTGTTATTGATAAAAACTCGGTTGAGTTTGATTTTCAGAGGAATCTGTCATTCGGAACTAACTTTTTTTCTCTGACAATGTGGCAGTGTGGAGTTCTTTAATTAATAATTATTGTGTCATCATATCTTACATAAACATTAAACAGGGAAAGGGTTAACCCTTTCCCTTAACCCTTTCCCTCATATAAACTTGTTTTCACGCATCTGCAAACAGAGTAGACCCAGGTCAGACGGCTCCTATTGGAGTTGTCTGATCAGGGTCTGCTCTGTTTGCTTATGGAATTTGATAGATCTGTGTCTTTACTTTCTAACATGGCTACAATGTTCTTCCTTCCATATTTCATTATAACTATTTTGTCCATGAATATTCAGTAGGTATTGAAATTTGTAATGAACTTAGAACATGGAAAGGGTTAAATGAATATTGAACAGGTAAATGAGATAGTTATAT
This sequence comes from Azorinus chamasolen, assembly GCA_963576725.1. Classification (NCBI taxonomy): domain Eukaryota; kingdom Metazoa; phylum Mollusca; class Bivalvia; order Cardiida; family Solecurtidae; genus Azorinus; species Azorinus chamasolen. The sequence continues at coordinate 23,182,515 of OY755243.1, forward strand.
TATTTTGCTTTCAGCACAGTCCAGTACCCTTTGCTTGGACTTTGGCGATGCTACTATTTCCAAAGAGTCTTTGATGGAGCTCTCAGCGGATATTGTGGATGTTCATATAATATACAGAAACAACAGAAGGTGAGGCACTGCTGGTCAAATATGACAGGTCAAACATTATTCAATAGTTCAAACAGAGAGGGGTACCTTTTGCAAACATTGTAGACATATATTTATCGGTTTTGTATCAGAATGAGGTTCTCTATGGTCAGTGGGTACACTGTCAAATTTGGTAAAAAAGATTTGGAGATGTTGATGAGTGTAAAATAGTGAAGACCTTGATCAGTTACACATTGATAATAGAGGAACTGGTCTGGATCTACACAGTGTCTCCTGATGTCACTGATATTGATCATTTACAATGTATGGGGAAACACTTGAACAAACTTGCTACTGTGCCACTCAACACCACAGCTTATTGCATTATTATAATAACTCCCTTAACAAAGTTTGAAGGGGTATACGGGAATCATCCTGTCCATAGCGTGGTCGGTTAGTCCGTTCATCCGTAAACACAAATTTTAACATGGGTAGTTGGTGTCGCGAACTCCTCCTTTGCTACATCTGTATGTCCGTATGTACATCTTACAAATCTTGAGTGTCCAACTCCACATTCACCAATGGGAGGGTTAACCCTTTCCTTGTTCTATGTTTATTTCAAATTCCAATACCTACTTAATATTCATGGACAGAATAGTTATAATGAAATATGGAAGGTGGAATATTATAGCCATTTTAGTAGCAAAATACATTACCTGCTGTGAAATATGCTTAGGTTATTTGATTTAACCTTATGACCGGAATAAAAAAGTACCGCATATACCGTATGGCCCACCCGTTAGCCATATCTCATTATAAATGCTCCCAGCATTCTACAATAAAGATCATTGGTTATTTCCGGTCGGCCATTAACGTCAGCGTTTATCAGCCTCCCGAGTTTTACACCTTACTAGCTGTCTGGGTCTATTCGACTTATTACAGTCCTTCCCTACAGCTTCCTTACCGGATCCTGTATCCTACCATATACTTTATATACAGATTACACTGCATATACCTTTGTGTTTATTGACTTTGTTCCTGTGTTATCGGTCTCCTTGTGCCCTCAACAATGGCTTCTAGGCACAAAGCTTCCTGCGGACACTTTATCGCAGACTGGGATACGCACTCCTCTGTGTGTTTCTCCTGCTGCGGGTGCTCTACAGAGGACCCTTGTCAGTTCTCCACTGCCTGGTCTTCTGAGACCTGGGGGTTAGCCTCTGGACGAGGCTCTCAAGCTTCTCGGCATTCGTCTACCCCCGCCAGGTCGGACAGTGATATTTCACGCAAACCTAAGAAACCTAAAAAGATTGTTCCTTCTTCCAGCGGCTCGTCTGTGTCTACAACACAGCCCATCCAACAACTGGCTGCTGTGAAAGTCCCGACTTCGGTCCCGGGACGAGGGTCCCTATTCCGACCAGGGAATATCCCTCTACCAGTGACGTCACCATCCGGTGCTTTTCACTTGGCTTCTCCCGGCGGGGTTTCGCCAGGTTTACCTGGTCGACCTCTTCCAGGTCATCCGGTACTTGCCACCGCTCTAACTGGATCCGGGTATATAGCTTCTCCGGTTAATACCTCTGGGTATCCGGTGCTAGCTAAACAGGTCAACTACCTATCTAGGTCAACCACACCTGTTTCTGAAAAATGCACTCTCGCTCCGGGTCAACCGGCAATTGCGAACCCAGTGCATAGAAGAATTTCAATGCCTGGCCTAACTAGGTCAACCAGCGTTAGGTCAACCAGTGTAACTAGGTCAGCCAGGCATGCTACAACCGGTGCTATAGTAAATTCTTTGCCGGTGTTTTACACTGGTCAGACAAAGCCAACCGGTGATACAGTAAGTTGTTCCTCGGATGTTTCCTCCCTGAATACACTTAATTCCTTTGGAGCCACTTCGAGTGTGTCTGTCACTAATACAACACACCCGATCTTTTCCATTGAACAAACTTCTTCGAATTTTGTTCCTGACTACACTCTTAGCTCTGCCGAGCTGAGTTGCCGAGCAGAATCTCCTTTGCCCATTAGACCCTCTAGGGCACGTAAACGGATTCGGTATTCTTCATCTTCTTCATCCTCTGACTGCCTATCATCACAGACGTCGACGCAGTTCCTCTTTTTTTTCGGATGACAGCCGCCGTTCGCGACGCTCTTGGCACAGCCGCCGGTCTAGTTCTAAGCCTAGACATCGTCGCCATAAGAGACATAGGTCCTCTTTCTATGACTCTCCCCCGGCTCGCTCCCGCCGTTCTCATCTGGGATCTAGTGTCAGACAGGATGAACCTCTCCGGACTCAGATCTCTGTTGAGCAGGGGATGTCTTTTAACCAGACTTCTGATCCCCTCTTGAGCCGGGCCCCTTACTTCTATGACCAATGACCCTAGGGTCTATTCTACGGGGAATTATTCTTTGGACCCTCATGTTCCAGTTGCCTTGCAAGCTACTGTGTCGGGTCCTCCGGTCCCTAGAGTCCTGCCTACGGCTACGGCCACCAGGCCAGACCAGGATCAGGATGATGTTTTATCCATCCTTGCTAACCCAGAGGACCCTTTCTTTCAAGAATTGGGTACCCAGGGTAATTCTGAATTAGAAGACTCCCTCTCGTCTACTCTTGAAGAGCCTGAAAGTCACTCTAATTCTTTTGACAAGGCCTGTGAGGCCTGCTTTGCCATCCTTCCGCCCTCTGTCTGCCCTAGACCCCAGCCTATGTGTCACAGTGGAGTAGTTTCTTCGATCCTTTTCCTCCAAACACAGAGAGGTGAAATTGTTGGTCCGAATAAATCTCGACCTGCCCTCCCTCCTTGCCGGGGTCTAGCCACCTGCCTTCCTGACATTGACACGGACTTCCATTCTAGGCCGACGGCAGGTTGGTACCTTAGTACCTCCTTCTTCCCTGAGGCTTCCAGCCTCAGTAGATAACCACCCGGGTCTCTTTGACCGAATTCCTCTTCTGGATTCTGATAGTCCCCGGGTTGGTATTAGACCTGCCTCCCAACCCTCGCTCTCTATGAGTATGCTTGAGCGTTGGGAATTACGTCAGAGACAGCAGATGGAGGTAGCATCCAATGTGGATCTTTTGTCAGTTGCCCTCTCTGAGGAACTCCTTTCTGACTACCCTTCACAAGAGAGAACCCGGCCTTTCAATTGGGTCTCTCTTCCCAGCTTTCTCTTCGACTAGGTCTCGCCTCCGCAGCCGAAATGCTCCGTTGCAGATGAGATGCCTTCCTTCAGTCTGCGTCCAAACTTCAGGACACTTCAAAGGACAAAATCAGGTCTCTGAGCCCCTTTTTGGCGATCTCATCAGAGGGAAGGAGAAGGCGGATGAGACCACTCTACAAGCTCCTGCTTCGAGTGGTCCTCCCACTTGGAGGATTCCTAAACCCAAACCCTCCACCAAACAGTCTGGCAGGAAACGGTCTGCTCAGCCAGCTCCTGCTCCCCGCCAGCGGGGCCCGGTTAGGGGCCGCCTAGGGTCTGCTCCTGTCCCTCCCCAGAATAGAGGCTCAGCGCAGGGACAAAACCGGCCCTCCCGTCACTACTCGAGAGGGTCTGGGCCTTCTAGGCGCCAGCCCTAGGGACTCGCCCTTTCTATCCCCCCTTCTGATCCGACCCCAATTGCCTGTGGGCGCCAGGCTCCTGCACTTCGCCACGGCCTGGCGCAACATTACTCAGGACCCCTGGACTCTGTCCATAGTGGAATCGGGCTACTGTCCATAGTGGAATCCGGCTATCGCATCCCGCTGGATCGGCAGCCCCCTTTTTCCAGGGTCCCCTTACATCGCTCGTTGGATCACCCTCATATGCAGAATGCAGTAATGTCTCTTCTGCAAAAAGGGGCGGTAGAAAGGGTTCGGAACGAGAGTACACCGGGATTTTACAGCCGCCTGTTTCTCGTTCCAAAGAAAAACGGCATGTTTCGGCCCATCATCGATCTTTCAACCCTAAATCGTTTTTTAAAGATCGATTCTTTCAAGATGGAGATGTTGGCTACCATTCGGTATGCAATCAAACCAAACCAATAGGCCGTCTCCCTGGATCTGTCGGATGCTTACTTTCACGTACCTGTTCATCCTTCAGACAGACATCTCCTTCGCTTTTGCCACATGGGCGCTGTCTATCAATTCCGGGCCCTGCCTTTCGGCCTTTCTACGGCACCCAGAGTCTTCACAAAACTCATGGGGACCATAGCGACCTTTCTCCGCCAGAGCGGAGTTGTTCTTATTCAATACTTCGACGATTGGCTGTTACACCTTCTCAATCGTCAGACCCTCCTTCGCAATCTCCACTTCAGTTGGAAAATTGTCTCTCAGTTGGGTCTCGTATTGAATGCAGAAAAATCAGATCTGATCCCATCTCAAGACTTTGTCTTCGTGGGATTAAATTTTCTGACGAACTCCAGCTTAGTCAGGATTTCTCTTCAACGTGTAGAGAATACCCTACACCTGCTTTCTCTGTTCAGTCAGAAGGATTGCTGCTCTGCTCGCTCTCTTCTGTCTCTACTGGGAGTTCTCAATTCTGCAGCGGATTTTGTGTCTCTAGGTAGGCCTCATTTACGCCTGCTGACACAATGGCGTCCTCGTCTAGACGCTCCGTCCGTTTCTCTTCCACTCCTACCTATTTTACACACTGCTCTTCAGTGGTGCAAGGTGAAAGATCGCTTCCTTCAAGGAGTGCCGATTGCTCCTCTGGATCCAGATCTTTTTCTGATCTCGGATGCCAGCAATCAGGGCTGGGGATCCCATTTGGAGCCTCTCGGACTCATGACTTTGGGCCTTTGGTCAAATGCCGAGTCCCAGCTCCATATCAACAATCTCGAACTCCTGGCTGTTCTGAAAGTCTTGGAATTCTTCGAGATTCAGGTTCGCAACCTGTGTGTATTAGTACAGACAGACAACACAACAGTTGTGTCTTACATCAAGAGACAGGGGGGACACGCTTCCTCTCCCTTTCCAAGGGCACGAGGGATCTGCTCTTGTTTTGTTACAACAGACAGATCACTCTGCTCGCCAAGCATCTGCTGGGCAGACTGAATGTCTTGGTGGACGGCCTCTCTCGCAGACGTCAATTACTACCTGCAGAGTGGACCCTCCACAAAACCGTAGTGGCTCAGATCTTTCACATGTTCGGGTTTCCGTCAGTGGATCTCTTTGCCACCAGGTTCAATCATCGACTCCCGCTGTATGTGTCTCCCATCATGGATCCAGCAGCTTGGGCGGTTGATGCTCTGTCTTTTCCTTGGGACCGACTGTTCGGGTATGCTTTTCCCCCGTTCATTCTGATCCCCACGGTTCTCCGGAAGATCGCTCTGTCGTATTGCAGGATCCTCCTGATCGCCCCCCTGTGGCCTCAGCGAGCCTGGTTCAATGATCTTCTCAGTCTCCTATTCGAGTCTCCACTGTCAATCCCGCCCAGTCGGGATCTACTCTCTCAGAAGGGCGGGGTTCTCCACAGGGCCCCGCTATCTTCCACCTTCACGTCTGGCCGTTATCAGGACGGGTCTCTGAAAGAGAAAGTTTTCTCAGCCGGTTGCCAACCTCGTTGCCAAGGCCAGACGATCCTCCACTTCCATTGTTTACAATGCCAAGTGGAGAATCTTTTCGGATTGGTGTCGTTCAAAACAGATTAATCCAATCCGTCCCACTATCCAAGACATTGCCGACTTTCTAGTTTTCCTCTTTCTAGAGAAGAATCTAGCTGTCAGCACTATTAAAGGGTATAGAGCTATGTTATCTCATACCCTTAGTTTCAGAGATATTAAGGACATCGGTTCTCACCCGGTCCTTTAAGAATTGGTTCGAGCCTTGGAGCTTCAAAGACCGGTTTCTCGCTCTCTTTTGCCTAAGTGGGATCTGTCTTGTGTTCTCTGGTCACTTACTAAAGCACCCTATGAGCCATTAGATAAAGCGACCTCGACTCATATCACGTGGAAGCTTCCGTCAGTAGCTTCAGATCCGTTTGTTGTCTCTCGAAAGATTTGGATCATTCGGACCCTGATCGAACCCTCTGTCCTGTCAGAGCCCTTAAGTTCTATCTTAAGAGGGTTCAATTCCTGAGGGGAAATAGGAAAAGGCTTTTTATCCCTATTAAAGGTCATAGAGAAATCTCAGCAGCATCTATTTCTCGCTGGATTGCTTCTGCCATCAAATTGGCTTACTCTGACCTGTCTGATCTAGATCTCTGCTTTTTAAAGATCAGGCCACATGAGCTCAGAGCCCTGTCTACTTCCTGGGCTTTCATTAATCATGCACTCTTGGATGAGATTCTCAGGGCTGCTTCTTGGAAGCATAGCTCTACTTTTTCTTCCTTTTATCTGAGCTCTTTTGCGACTCTTCAGAGCAATCTGCTCTCTCTAGGTCCTCTTGTGGCCTCTCAGCGAGTTGTTTAACTCTTTGGCTTTCTTTCCGTGTTCTTGGCCTACGGTACGACCAATCACGGTTATTAGTTTATGAAAGCAGTATATCTAAGAAAATTTCCTCCTGAAACTATAATTTGGAGAAATTTCTACAGCCGAGTCTTGGTGTTGTTCTGTGAGTATATCTTCCCACCTTTGCGACAAAGTCAGCATATTTCACAGCAGGTAATGCATTTTGCTACTAAAATGAGATTTTTAAAGTAAAATCTGTTTTAGTTAGAAATACTTACCTGCTGTGAAAGGGATTGCCCTCCTCCCACCCCGCAATTAATTGTTGTTTTTGGGAGCAAGTAACCAATGATCTTAATTGTGGAATGCTGGGAGCATTTATAATGAGGTATGGCTAACGGGCGGGCCATACGGTATATGCGGTACTTTTTTATTCCGGTCATAAGGTTAAATCAAATAACCTAAGCATATTTCACAGCAGGTAAGTATTTCTAACAAAAACAGATTTTACTTTAAAAATCTCATTTTAGAAACTAAAGAAACAGATCTATCAAATTCCATTAGCAAACAGAGCAGACTCTGATCAGACGGCTCCTCTAGGAGCCGTCTGATCTGGGTCTACTCTGTTTGCAAAAGGGTAAAAACATATTTATATGAGGAAAAGGGTTAACATCAAACTTTCACAGATGATAAACATTGATGCGAAGATGCAAAGATGCACGTAAAGGAAGGCATTAATCCTCAGATACCAGATTTATGGATTTTGAATATTTCTTCACCATATAAGATGTAGTGAAAAAACTTTATGTCCAGCTCCTCATACACCATTTGGAGGAATTATGTCTCAAACTTTCACTGATGAAAAACCGGATGTAAAAACATCTTGTGTGGCCAACTCCTCAGACACCACTTGTAGGATTTGTTTCATACTTTCACCTTTATGTGAAGATGGTTATAAGGAAGTAAGTTTTTGTGATGACCATTTTTGCAAAGTTATGGAAATTTGTAACCTTTTTCACTCAAAAACGTGCTTGACTTATATCACAAGACAATATCGCAAGAAGGATGCATCTAGTAAAGGGTTGTACATGTATACTCTCAGACATTTGATGACAGTTATTAACCCTTTCCTCCATAAATACGCCTTTCTATGCCTCTGTAAATGCCACTTTATGAAACCATTGTGTTAAATAGAGCATTTGCTCCAGTAGGAGCAAATGCTCTATTTATCACAATGGTTTCAAACTTCAAACTTTAAAAGTTTCCTTTTCTCTAGTTAATGCTCCTTTTCGGTAGATTTATTCAAAGTGGTTGGATCTAAAAATAGCCTATGGAGGAAAGGGTTAAATATTCAAAGAAATTGTAACAATCTTCAGTCAGACAAGGTGACTTATGTAAAACTAATTTGAATTCTTTGTAAAAGGAAAATATAGAACGTTTTCATCCTGCATTAAGCTGCCACCTGTCTTAACCCTTTCCTTCATATAGGAGCCATCTGATCAGGGTCTGCTCTGTATGCTTATGAAATTACATAATAGATCTGACTCAACAGTTTCTACCAATACCAAAAGCTTCTGTGTACATATGCCATTATAAAAGTTCTGCTCATAAATATTCATAATGTAATTATTTCTTACATGAATATGCAGCAGGGAAAAGGTTAAAACAGATAATGATACTTATCTGAGTGTTTCAATGGTTTACTACTGTTATACTGATTTGTACTTATTTATACTTGATTTAAACTTTAATATTTATACTTGATTTATACTGATTTATACTTGAATTACTCTGTCTACTTGTGAGCACACTTTTGTCTAGAGCGTCATTTAGTAGTTTATCATTGAACCTTTTCCAAACTTTCAACAGTCAAATTTTATCATGGCCTATTACTCTGTGGTTTAGTTTCAATTGAGAATAAATGAATATGGTAACCAATTTCTTCATGGCAAACAAGACATGGTTGTAAAACACTATGCCCCCAAAACAAATGCTGGACACAAAATAATAGTCAGTGTGACCTTGACCATGACAGGGCACCTCTCAAAAGTTGCAGCTTCATGAAGTGTGTATACATGCTAACTGGGAAGTCTCTATCTGTTAAAGTTATAAGTTACAGTCAAGGTTAACCCTTTACTTCATATAAGAAATGATAGGATCATGAATATTAATTAGAATAATTTTTAGCTCACCTGAGCAAAGCTCAGGGTGAGCTTTTGGGAGACTTGAATATCCGTAGTGCGTCGTGTGTCGTCAACAATTCATGGTTCCGCGATCGGTTATTTTTGACCAATCAGAGAACGGCATTAAATTCTGTCCGTACCACCTTGTCACTGTCCGCCATATTTAACCACAAACATTCGTAACTACCTTCGTAACTGAGTTAGACATAAGACAAGTTTAATTAAACGTCGGATATTCATAACATAATAACACATATAAATCCATATGCCATTATAAAAATACAATTATAATTCCCGATGTCATTATTTTTCACATGTATATTCATGGAGTAAAGGGCTAATCTTGCCTAAGTGCCTAGCTTTCTGCTGGAGAAATAATTTTTTCTGGAATCAAAGGTCCCTCATATGTATCAAATTTGGCAAAGTAAAGTATTTCGTGGAATTTCGGACAGATTCCAGCATTTAGCATCTCATAAATTTAGCTTGAAGCGCATAAATCGCAGTTTTTCATTGGATCTAGCCGCGCGACCGAACAGCTTGGATTCTGATTTAACTTGGTGTCTACCCTCGGTCAATATCTACTCGAATCGGGAGTAGATCTACAGAAACAATTGAAACATATCAGAGTTTAAGCAGACATCAGTTTTAACCCTTTCCTTCATATAAACGCATTTTCACGCATTTGCAAACAGAGTAGACCCAGATCAGACATTAGTAGCCATCTGATCAGGGTTTGCTCTGTTTGCTTTTAATATGCTATAGATATGATGCTACAGTTTTTGTCAAACAAAAAAATCATTGAAAAGGTAACATAAAAAACCAGCTAATAAACATTCACAATGTCAGTATTTCTTACAGGAATATTGAAAAGGGAAATGGTTAAAGCAGGATAACAGTTATAAATTTCCGCACAATAGATATTTTGATCCATGACATTCCAGTCTATTCTTTTTAACCTGTTATTCATTTAAAATTATAAACACTTTTCACGATTTTTGCAAATAGAGTAGACCCAGATCAGACAGCTGATGTTATCTGTAGAAGCTGTCTAATTAGAGTCTGCTCTGTTTCCATATGAAATTAGATCTAGATCTGATTCTATAGCGTTTGTCTTCCCGTGAAAATTGGCATAACGAATATTCTTGCAGTGATCGTGTCATGCATAGGCCTAGTGTTAATTAGGAAAAGATTAAATAGCCCAAATTGTGAAACATGTATTATGTACAAACAATTTTGTTGAGACGGAAGAATGTAAATGTTTTACTAGCTTATTGAGAAACTAGCTTAACCCTTTGAATGGTGAATCTTCTATATAAAAAAATATCCATCATTGTTAACCCATTCCCTCGTAGGCTAATTTTAGATCCAACCATTTTGAATAAATCTACCGAATAGAAGAATTTACTAGAGAAAATTGAGGGAAAGTTTAGAATCGTGCAGTTTTGAAACCATTGTCTCGTGAGCAAATACTCTATTTATCACAATAATTTCAAAAAGTGACTTTTTCAGGGGCGTCAATAATAGGGAATGGGTTAAATGGTAGTTCTAGTAAAGTCCATTCAGTATGAACAAGATGGATCTTCTAAAGTGTTTTGAATGACTTTAAAATAAATCAAAGGTCAAATTTGTTCAATTCAAATGAATTTAACTATAAAAAATATATATGTCATTATTTTTCATTTGTTCTGTTCAGTTATTTTAGTGTGTATGTAAGTCCTGTAATAAAGTATGCTTTGACACATCAGTGGGGATTAGCACCCCAAACGTGCATGTACAGCTATAGCCAAAAGGACGCTGATTTACACATCAATGAACACAGATTAAACATGTGCGAACCGTAAGTCACACGATTGCATAAAATTACGTAATATTTTATGACACCCATGGTCACTTTTGGTACAGCTCGGGGTGTTAAATAAAAGTATAATACATGTATATAGATAAATAGCTTATCTCTTAACTGATCGCAAAAATAATGGTACTTAAAGCGACCTGCAAAACTTGCAGCCATTTGCGATCCACGAACTTGGTTCAAATCGAGGTAATGAAAGGTTACACTTAAGAAGTTAAGATATGACTGCAATAAAAAATAAATTCAAATATAAATTCTATACTCATACCCTACAGTACATGAACAACATGAGTCGTCAACAGTGTCTCCTTTTATAAGGAGGTGTAGTTTATGCTGTGGGTTTTTTTTTCGTATAGAAGGCCAGCATCAAATCATTAAACAAATTTCTTCATTTCCGTCCGACACTTTAACATCGTGAATGCAACCTTGCGTGTAATAATTTAAATCCTTCTCCGGGACCTTTTTTTTAAATAAGGGTTTAGCAATCGGCAGAAAAGATACAGATATATTATCAAGTATTTTGGCCAGAGAAACTGACAACGGCTTCTTCTCTGCATCTGTATCCGCCATTTTGTGCGAAAACTTGGGGTGATTAGCAACAGTAACCAATGTGGGCGGAGCTTATCTTTTCTCGCGGAACCATGAATTTGCTTGTGAACACTCTAGTGGTCACAATTGTAGTCTAATCTTCATGAAACTTGGTCAGAATGAATGTCTTGATAAAATCTCGGACGAGTTTGAAAGTGGGTCAAGTTGGGTTAAAAACTAGGTCACTAGGTCAAATAGTAGGAAAACCTTGTGAACCCTCTACAGGTCACATTTTTAGCCCAATTTTCATGAAACTTGGTCAGAATGATTGTCTTGATAAAATCTCGGAGGAGTTTGAAAAATAGGTTATGTGGGGTAAAAAACTAGGTCACTAGGTCAAACAGTAGAAAAACCTTGTGAACACTCTAGTGGTCACAATTTTAGTCCAATCTTCATGAAACTTGGTCAGAATGAATGTCTTGATTAAATCTCGGACGGGTTTGAAAGTGGGTCAAGTGGAGTTAAAAACTAGGTCACTAGGTCAAACAGTAGAAAAACCTTGTGAACAGTCTAGTGGTCATAATTTTAGTCCAGTTTTCATGAAACTTGGTCAGAACGAATGTCTTGATAAAATCTCGGACGAGTTCGAAAGTGGGTCAAGTGGAGTTAAAAACTAGGTCACTAGGTCAAACAGTAGAAAAACCTTGTGAACACTCTAGTGGTCACAATTTTAGTCCAACCTTCATGAAACTTAGTCATAATAATTGTCTTGATAAAATCTCAAACAAAGTTGGGTTATGTGGGGTTAAAAACTAGGTCACTAGGTCAAATAGTACGAAAACTTTGTGAACACTCTAGAGGTCACATTTATAGCCAAATCTTCATGAAAATTGGTCAGAATGATTGTCCTAATGAAATCTTGGACAAGCTTGAAAGTGGGTTATGTGAGGTCAAAAAGTAGGTCACTGGGTTATATCGTAGAGAAATCTAGTTTACACTCCAGTGGCCACATTTTTAGCCCAGTCTTCCTCAAACTTGCTCAGAGTGTTTGTCTTTGTGATATCAAGGTTGAGTGTGATCATGGGTTGGGTGGGAATAAAAAGTAGGTCACTAGGTCAAATTTTAGAAAAATTACTTTAGAGAGCACATTTTTAGCCCAATCTTCATTGGTCAGAATCATTGTCTTGATAAAATCAATATACTAAATCTTTGAAAACATTGTTCTGCAGAACCACTGCTCATGATCCACTGCTCATGATCCACTATCAACATTGTTCATATATTGTCCCTAAGGTCAATATTGACCCTACCCATGGGCTACCCTGCAAAAATCTTAAATCTATGGTAATCAGGTGAGCGATTAAGGGCCATCTTGGCCCTCTTGTTTACAATAGCACAGGTAAATTTTTGGTCACAATGGAAACTATGGAATGCCAGTCACGACATGCTACTTGCCACTTGCTTGTTGCCACTTATGAAAAGGAAAATTTTACAAACACACCGCTCAGAAAGTGATGCAAAGTATCCTTAGCGTCGAGAAGCATGCAGAAGCAAAATACCAATTTAAAAACAAATGTATTGTTTGATTTACCTACTACATGCATATTTTTATTTAACCCTTTCCCTGTTCTATGTTTATTTCAAATTTCAATACCTACTGAATATTCATTGACAAAATATTTATAAAGAAATATGGAAGGTGGAACATTGTAGACATTTTAGAAAGCAAAGAAACAGATCTATCAAGTTTTATTAGCAAACAGAGTAGACCCTGATCAGACGGCTCCTCTAGGAGCCGTCTGATCTAGGTCTACTCTGTTTGCAAATGCGTGAAAACACGTTTATATGAGGGAAAGGGTTAACTTGTCCATAATTCGTGTTGATTTGGGTACATAAGTCAACATATCAAGTATTCATTGGCAAGTAGCAAATAGCAAATAGCAAGTAGAAAGTGACAAGTAGCAAATTTAAAGAAGCAACTGGAAGTGTCTGTTAGCAAGTAGCAAGTGGCAAGCAGCATGTCGTGACCGACATTCCATAGGAAACTGTAGAAGCAAATCTATACTATTTCATAAGCAAACAGAGAAGACCCTGATCAGATGGCTCCTATAGGAGCCATCTGATCTGGGTCTACTCTGTTTGCAAAGGTGTGGAAAAGCGTATTTATGGAGTAAAGGGTTAAAGATCCTGACAGAGAGACAAATATACAAACAAACAGACAGACAGGCAGGTCAAAAACTGTCCCCTGTCAATTTTGAGAGGGGAGGGGTTTATAAGAATTCTTGGTGATATTGTTAAGCATAATATGTGTGTCAAATTTTCTAATTGCAAAGACCATATTTATTTACATGGCAGATGAACACAGGAATGTTTGGCCATAGCGGAAACTGTTGAAACAGATCTATATTATATTGTAAGCAAACAGAGCAGACCCTGATCAGACCTCTCCTGTAGGATCTGGGTCTACTCTGTTTGAATAGGTGTTGAAAGGTGTATCTATGGAGTAAAGGATTGAATAAATCATTATCTGCTTCAGTTATGCATTGGTGAAATTCCCATCAGTGGAGGTAGCAGCAAAGAACTCTGAACTTCTTAAATCTAGAGTGTGCAATACAGGATACATAACTGACACTCACACACACGGTAAAGTATACTATTCATTTTTAGCTCGTCTGTTTTGAAGAAAAGTCGAGCTATTGTGATCACTGTGTCGTTGGCATTGTTGTTGTAGTTCGTCGTTGTCATCGGCAGTGGCGTACAAAAATTTTAATGTTGCTCATGCTCTATTTATCACAATGGTTTCAGAAGTGGTTATTACAGAGGCGTAGAAAGGCGTATTTATGGAGGAAAGGGTTAATTGAACTGTCAGTAACTAATTCATTTTAGGTAGGTGGCTGGTTAACCCATTCCTTGTTATGCTATTTTTAAACCCAAACTCTTTGAATAAATCTACCAAAAAGGAGCATTTACTAGAGAAAAGGATTTTTTTTAGAACTGTGTAGTGTTGAAGCCATTGTGATAAATAGAGCATTTGCTCCATAGGAGAAAATGCTCTATTTATCATAATGGTTTCAAAAAGCGTCAATATGAGGGAATGGTTTAAACCTTTACTTTATAGATACACCTATAGGAGACGTCTGATCAGGGTCTGCTATGTTTGCTTATGGTATAATATTGATATGATTTTACAGTTTTTGCCATGGCTTAAAATGTCTGTGTCCATGTGCTATTGTAACAAATTAATCATAATTAATATTCATGACATCATTATTTCTTACACGGATATTCATATAGAAATGGGTTAATGCAATGTGAAAGTCATGTTGAAAGTTCCTTTGGGAGCTTTCTGCATGTGTTTCACCTTACTTTAAACTACCACCAGTCTTGAAGACTAACATTGATACATATATAAACTTTATAAAGTCTGTCCGTCTGTCTGTCACACTTCTTGTCCGGATGATAACTTCAATATGCCTGCTGCCAGTTGATTGAAACTTCATATATGGAAATAGCATAATGAGAGGAAGTGTCATGCACAAGGTCCATGACTCTGGCTTCACTAATATAGGAGTTATTGCCCTTGTAAAAAAATCATACTTTTTTGTCCAGACGATAACTTCTATGTGGCTCATGCCATTGGATTGAAACTTCATATATGGAAAGATCATGACTCTGGCTTCACTAATATTGGAGTTATTGCCCCTTGTAATTTTTTTTCACAATTTTTTGTCCAGACGATAACTCCTATATGGCTCATGCCATTGGATTGAAACTTCATACGTGGTAAGATCATGATAAGAGGAAGTGTCATGCTCAAGGTCCATAACTCTAGCTTCACTACTATTGGAGTTATTGCCCTTTGTAATTTTTAGCTCACCTGAGCCAAAGGCTCAAGGTGAGCTATTGTGACCGCCCGTCGTCCATCTGTCCGTCTGTCTGTCCGTTCACTTTTATTTCAAATGACTTCTCCTCCTAAACCACTGGGAGGATTTCAACCAAATTTCACAGAAATGTACCTTAAGGTGTCCTCTATCAAGTTTGTTCAAATCATGACCCTCAGGCAAAAAATGGCCCCGCCCAACTACTTTTAAAGGTGTTTTTTTTAAATCTTTAAAAATCGTCTTCTTTGAAACCACAATTTCTAGAGCTTTGGTATTTGGTATATAGCATCATCTTATGGTCCTTTACCAAGTTTGTTCAAATGATGACCCCCGGGCCAAAAATGGCCCTGCCCTGGGGCTTGTAAATTTTACATAGACTTTAGGGAAACCTTTAAAAATCTTCTTGTCTGAAACCACATAATCTAGAGCTAAGATATTTGGTATGAAGCATCACCTAATATACCACTACCAAGTATGTTCAAATCATGACCCCTGGGCCAAAAATGGTCCCACCCTGGGGCTTTAGACTTCTTGACATCAGAAACTACAGTTAAAAAGTTCCCCCTGAGCAATTTCCTCACAGTTATTTCCCTTGTTAGCTCACCTTGCACAAAGTGCCAGGTGAGGTATTGTGAGGGGGCAGTCTCCGGCGTCGTGCTTCGTGCGTATGTGCGTCGTGCGTCGTCAACAATTTACTTAAACATCTTCTTCTCTGAAACCACAAAGCCTAGAGCTTTGATATTTGGTATGTGGAATCATCTAATGGTCCTGTACAAAGATTGTTCAAATTATGTCCCCCGGACCAAAAATGGCCCCGCCCTGGGGCTTATCAGTTTTTCTTAGGAAAATCTTTAAAAATCTTCTCTGAAACCGTAAGGCCTACACCTTTGATATTTGGTATGTAGCATCATCTAATGGTCCTTTACAAAGATTGTTCAAATTATGACCCCTTGACCAAAAATGGCCCCGCCCCGGGCTTATCAGTTTTTCATAGGAAAATCTTTAAAAATCTTCTTCTCTGAAACCGTAAGGCCTAGACCTTTGGTATTTAGTATGTAGCATCATCTAATGGTCCTCTACAAAGATTGTTCAAACTATGACCCCCAGACCAAAAATGGCCCCGCCCGGGGCTTATCAGTTTTTCATAGGAAAATCTTTAAAAAAATTCTCCTCTGAAACCGTAAGACCTACACCATTGATATTTGGTATGTAGCATTATCTAATGGTCCTTTACAAAGATTGTTCAAATTATGACCCCTGGACCAAATATGGCCCTGCCCCGGGGCTTATCAGTTTTTCATAGAAAAATCTTTAAAAATCTTCTTCTCTGAAACTGTAAGGCCTAGACATTTGGTATGTAGCATCATCTATTGGTCCTCTACAAAAATTGTTCAAATTATGTCCCCCGGACCAAAAATGGCCCCGCCCAGGGGCTTATCAGTTTTTCATAGGAAAATCTTTAAAAATCTTCTTCTCTGAAACCGTAAGGCCTAGACCATTGATATTTAGTATGTAGCATTATCTAATGGTCTTCTACAAAGATTGTTCAAATTATGACCCCTGGACCAAATATGGCCCGCCCCGGGGCTTATCAGTTTTTCATAGGAAAATCTTTAAAAATCTTCTCTGAAACCATAAGGCCTAGACATTTGATATTTGGTATGTAGCATCATCTATTGGTCCTCTACAAAGATTGTTCAAATTATGACCCCTTGACCAAAAATGGCCCCGCCCCGGGCTTATCAGTTTTTCATAAAAAGCTTCTTCTCTGAAACCGTAAGGCCTAGACCTTTGATATTTGGTATGTAGCATCATCTAATGGTCCTCTACAAAGATTGTTCAAACTATGACCCCCCGACCAAAAATGGCCCCGGGCTTATCAGTTTTTCATAGAAAAATCTTTGAAAATCTTCTCCTAAACTGTAAGGCCTAGACCTTTGAAATTTCGTATGTATTATCATCTAATGGTTTTCTACCAAGATTGTTCAAATTATGACCCCTGGACCAAAATGGCTCCGCCCCTGGCTTATCAGTTTTTCATAGGAAAATCTTTAAAATCTCCTGTGAAATTGTAAGGCCCGGAACTTTGAAACTTATATGAAGCATCATCTAATGTTCCTTTATTTAGATTGTTCAAATTTGAAACTCAAGGCCTAAAATTATGGCCCTTGGTTTCATATTGGCCCCAATCTGAAGCTTACTTATTTTTACATAGAAAAACAGTGTATGCATATGTCTATAGTAACTAGGTGAGCGATTTAGGGCCATCATGGCCCTCTTGTCTCATCAACATAACCATAAGGGACAAAGGGAGATAACTGCATTGGAGTTCTAGTACCTCCTGAATAGTTATTATATTTATAACTATTTATAATAAAATATGGAAGGTGGATCAGTGTAGCTGTTTTAGAAGGCATAGAAACAGATCTATCAAATTCCATTAGCAAACAGCAGACCCTGATTCTATAGGAGCCACCTTATCTGGGTCTACTCTGTTTGCAGATGCGTGAAAACAAGTTTATATGAGGGAAATTAAGGGTTAAATAGACTTCTTCAAATCAGAAACTACAGTTGAAAGGTTACAGCACTGGACAGTAAAATCTCTCCAGGTCAATGCATGGCTCTTAACTCTTTGCATGCTAGTGGTGAAACTGTGATTACCTATGCAAACAGTTTGGATCCAGATGAGAGGCCGCATAATGCGGTGTCTCACCAGGATCCAAACTGTTTGTCATCTTAACCATATTTTTGCAAAAAAATGAAAGTAAGTTTATTTTAAGAATTGAAGCAGATGACAATAACTTTTTGTTGCAGACGAAAAATTAAAGGCATTTTGAAAGGAATGTTGACCCATTAACCCCATAGTGTGTAGTGTGAGTGATTTGTGGTGCTACACAGCTAGATGTTATCATAGGTCTTTGCACAATGTTTCTGCAGTTCATTTATGTGATTGGGAAAAAAAATAGTTTCATTATGATCATTTATTTTAATAAATTTTATTATGCGAGTCTTCGTTAATTGCATTTAGTTGAAATTTAGGTGTTTAATAAAGTCTTTTCTCCTTGCTACTAATTGTATTTATTTTAATTTGATTTTTAAAACAAATAATGTCTTAAGTTAATCAAAATTATTGTCAATCAATAATTAATGTTACTCAAAAAATTAGTAACTCTTCTCAATTTCAATTGTTAAAAAAACTAATGACCCGTTTAATTGACTTATGATCAAATAGTCACACCTAGAGCTAGAATTATTTCTAAACACCTATTAACCCTTTACCTGTTTGCTTTGACAAAAATTGATCTGGGTCTACTCTGTTTGCTAATGTGTAAAAACATGTTATTTCCATAAAGAGAAGTTTTAGCTTTGATTAAAAACTATAAAATCAAATCTATATCTTGTCAAATGCAAACAGAGCAGACCCTGATCAGACAGCTTCTATAGGAGACGTCTTATCTGGGTCTACTCTTATATTTAATGCGTAAAACACATTATTTCTGTGAAGAAAAGTTTTTGCTTTGACAAAAACTGTAGAATCAGGTCTATATTGTGTCAAAAGAAACAGAGCAGACCCTGATTAGACAGCTTCCGTAGGCTGTTTCGGCTATTGTGTACAGCGTCGTACGGCCAGATTAAAACTACTCATTTACATAAAAAATGCACTAGTGCATTTCAGCAACTTATGGCACTCTGTTTGGGCACTCAGACACAGCAGATTATGTGATAGACATGTTTTAGTGTGGTTAACCTTTTCCCTGTTCTATGTTTATTCCAATTTCAAAACCTGCTGAATTGAATATTCATGGACAAAATAGTTGTACATGTAATGAATTATGGGAGGTGGAATATTGTAGCCATTTTAGAAAGTTAAGAAACAGATCTATCGGATTCTATTAGCAAACTTGGCAGAATCTGATCAGACGGCTCATGTAGGAGCCGTCCGATCTGGGTTTACTCTGTTTGCAAATGTTTGAAAACACATTTATAAGAAGGAAAGGGTTAAGAGAGGTTACTATATGCGGAGCTGTAGCTACTGATCTATCAAAATATTTTATTTCTCAGTCAGCGTTTTGCAGCAATTCATTTGAATCACTTTGGAGAGGCGATTCTAATGAGCTACAGCAAGATCAGTTTTTGACTGAGAAACATAATTTTTTTAACCAATTCCCTCATATTGACACCTTTTGATGCCTCTGAAAACATCATTTTCTGAAACCATTGTGATAGAAAGAGCATTTGCTCCATAGGAGCAAATGCTCTATTTATCACAATGGTTTCAAAACTACACTGTTCTAAAAGTTTCCTTTTCTCTAGTAAATGGTCCTTTTCGGTAGATTTATTCAAAGAAATAGATCTAAAAATAGCCCATGAGGGAATGGGTTCAATTAGATTTTCTAAATTCTTCTTAATTCTTCTTATCTATAACTCTATGCATTGATATTTTGGTCTTGCAGAGAGTGAAGCCAAAGTCCTTGTGTTGCGGAATTTGAATGAGGGTACTACAAATGATGATGTTATGAATTTGTCTGAAGATATTGTAGATGTCCATATGAGGAAGCCATATAAAATAATTCAGTAAGTGTCTAACCTACTTTGAATTCATCATTCTAAACTTGTATGAAATCGTCATTATATAGAGGATAGAATTTTATGTTTTAACCCAATTATTCATCATAAATCATGAATACATGTATTTAGATAAGCAGTATTAAATTCCACAGTCCCAGTGTGGCTTCTGAGCTGGCAGAGGAACAGCTGATGTGGTTTTTGCAGTCCGTCATCTGCAAGAGAAGTGTCGAGAACAAAATATGGAACTACACTTTGTATTTGTAGACCTCATCAAAGCATTTGACACAGTAAATTTTGATGGACTGTGGAAAATCCTGCATAGATTTGTCTGCCCTGAGAAACGTGTCACCCTTATTGCCTCTTTTCATGATGACATGAAGGCCAGTGTCCAGGAAAATGATGACACATCAGAACCATTTTCAGTGGTAAATGGACTGAAACAAGGGTGTGTGCTTACACCTACACTTTTTATGCCCCCGTTGACGATAGTCAGGGGGTATTATGTTTTGCACATGTCCGTCCGTCTGTCCATGTGTCACGCTTTTAGGTGCAGTTGGATGTCACAGTTTTTCATGTGTTATAAGTCAGTAATTTCTACACTTATACACATGAAACTTCACATACACATCAATTACCATCTGTGCTATCATTTTACACCCCACCCATGCTGCCGGCAAGCCCAAGGTTGAGGTCAAATGACTTTGAAATTTTATGTGCAGTGTTTTGTCACAGATTTTTCATTGTCTTATATCTCCCTAACCACTGTAGCTATTGCCATGGAATTGCATATACACATTAAACACCATCCATACTTTCATTGCACACCCAGTCTATGCTGCCCGCAAGCCCAAGGTCAAGGTCAAATGACTTAGGAATTTTACGTGCAGTTGGTTGTCACAGTTTTTTCATCGTCTTATATCTCACTAACCGCTATAGCTATTGGCATAGAATTGCATATACACATTCAACACCATCCATACTTTCATTATGTACCTGACCCATGCTGCCCGCAAGCCCAAGGTCAAGGTCAAATGACTTAGGAATTTTACTTACAGCTAGGCAAGCACCCACACGGGGGCATCACTGTGTCTTACAGACACAATTTTCTAGTTTCATCCTGTTTTCAGCCATGCTCTCTAATGCGTTCAAGGATTGTGACCATGGAATTTACATCAAATTTCGAACAGACGGCAAACTTCTCAACTTGCACAGACTTCAGGCCAAATGCAAGGTGTTTGTGACCTTACTTAGAGTGTTTCTGTTTGCAGACGATTGTGCTCTTGGTGCTTACCCTCATGAAGACATTCAACATATCTTGGACAGATTGCGCTTTGGCCTTACAATCAGTCTCAGCAAGACAGAATTGATGTTTCAGACAGTATCCACATCACATGGGACTACAGCTCCTCCACCTATCACGATAGAAGGTACTGAAATCAAGATTGTTGAGAAGTTCTGTTACCTGGGCAGTACCATCAGCAGCAATGGCTCCATAGATGCTGAGATTACAACGTGTATTGTGAAGGCCAGCTCTACATGTGGTAGGCTAAGCAAACGGCTATGGAAGGATCATGGCATCAAGCTTTGCACAAAGATAGTATACAGAGCTGTTGTACTATCCACTCTATTTTACTGCTGTGTAACATGGACCATGTATCGTCGCAACATTCAGCAACTTGAACAGTTCCATCAAAGATGCATGAGACAAATCTGCAACATCAAGTGGCAAGACAAGGTCACAAACCTACAAGTCCTGGAGTAATGCAAGATGTCAAGCATCGAACACCTTGACATTGGACATCCCTGTAAACACTACAGAGATTGTCTTAAAATCAACCTGACCTCCTGTGGTATAGATACAGTAAAACCTTGATTATTCGAATTTTCGGTATAGAAGAATTTAGACCCTTTTAGGCAGGTGGCTGCTTAATGCATGGTGAAAGTCATGCAGAAAGCTCCTAGAGGAGCTTTCTGCATGACTTTCACCATGCATTAAGCTGCCACCTGTCTTAAAGATCAATAATAATACGTATTTTAGTGTTTGGATAATCGAAGTTTTACTGTATTTCAACATGGGAAGCTCTGGCCCAGGATAGGTCCCTCTGGAGACAGTTTTGTGACAAGGGAGTCGAGAACTTTGAGGCAAACAGGACATCTAAAATCCAGGCGAAAAGAGAGCAGCGAAAGAATGGCACCACACAGGATGGTCCATTCACATGCAGCATATGCGGGAGACAGTGTTCATCGCAGATAGGACTCCACTCCCACATGAGGAAGCATACCAGCTAGCTGTTTGCTTACTCATCCGTCAAAGTGACGGGAGATTCCAACATCATCATCATCATTAAATGACATAATGAATATTAATTAAATAAATTTTTATAATGGTAAGTGAGCACAGGAATTTTAGCAATGATGGGATATAATTATTTCATATATAGAACAGACTGTGATCAGATGGCTGCTACAGCAATTGTCTGATCTTAGTCTACTCTGTTTGCAAAGACATTAAAAGGCATATCTATTGATAAAAAAGGTCATCGTAGAAGGAAAGGTAAGGTGCAAATAACCACAGGCTCCGGTCTGGTTGACAAATTTTATTTGATTTACGAGTAACGATCACACTTTTTGTGATATTTTTAACCGGGTTTTCCATGGAAAATCCGGTTATTGAAATGGTGATGTACGGCGGGCAGTTGGGCAGGTGGGCTTCTGCCAAATCTTGTAAGCGCAACTCCTCTGAAACTGCTCAACAGATTTTCATAAAACCTTGTATGTAGCAAGGACACAATATGTAGATGCGCATATTGTTGGGGCTTTTTCCTTCTGCAATTTTTCTGGGAGTTATGCCCCTTTGAACTTAGAAATCACAAGTTAATAGTGAAGGAAAACCCGGTTTGATGTCGTTTCGACATTTCTTGTTTGTAAATTACAGTAAAAATTAAATAGAATGTTCTTGCTTTAACCCTTTCCTCCATAAATATGCCTTTCTATGCCTCTGTAATAACCACTTCTTGAAACCATTGTGATAAATAGAGCATTTGCTCCTGTAGGAACAAATGCTCTATTTACCACAATGGTTTCAACTACAAAATTCTAAAATTTTACTTTTCTCTAGTAAATGCTCCTTTTGGTATATTCATTCAAAGAGGTTGGGTCTAAAAATAGCCTATGGAGGAAAGGGTTAAAAAGAATGTTTCCTCAGATTGAATGGTTTACTCCATGAATATTTATGTAAGTAATTATGAAAGCATGAATATTAATTAGAATATTTTTATTTATGCATGCAGGACATTTTAGCCTTGGCAGAAACTGTTGAGTCATGTCTATATTTTGTTTTAGGCAAACAGAGCAGACCCTGACAGGAGCAATCCGATCTGGGTCTACTCTGTTTGCAAAGGCGTAGAAAGGTGTATTGATGAAGTAAAGTGTTAACCTCTTATTGGCAAGTCCTGGCCAAATGCTGTATCTATATTGCAAAAGATCAGATACAACGCTCTAGCGAACTTGTCCCAAACCGTTAAGAGTTGTAATTATAACGTTTTTCTGTAGTGCAGTCATGCATGGGAATCCATTAACCATGAAAAACGCTCCAAAGTCGAGTCGGCAAACACATTAATGAATATGGAAACTTAGAGTCATTACTTCAGACCTAATTGTTATGACACCTTTCTTTAACTAGTTTTACCCTTTCCCTCATATATACATACGCCTTTTCACGCATTTGCAAACAGAGTGGATCCAGATCAGATGGTTCCTATAGGAGCTGTCTGATCAGGGTCTGTTCTGTTTGCTAATGGAATTTGATAATCTGCTTCTTTACTTTCTAAAATGTTTACAATGTTCTACCTTCCATATTTCATTACATTGTATAGCTATCATGTCCATGAATGTTCAGTAAGATTTGAAATTTGGAATAAACATAGAACAGGGAAAGGGTTATTATTGAGTAAATATGTTTGTACATGATCAATTGAAATAAAGATTAAATACATGTAGAAGCAAATTGTTGCTTCAATTTAAACCATTCACATTCTATTGAGATTTGGTCTGGGTTTTATTATTACCGCTCCATTGAATCTTGTCTGTCCGAACTCCCGTCTGCTTTGTAGTTTATTTTGTGTTTTTAAATCTGCACTCTGTTAAAACTATGACTGTTTGAAATCTGATCCCAATCCGATTCCATATATGACACTAACTTCTAAGAGCTATACTAACCCTCGAAAAATTGTTTGAAAATGGAATCAAGGGAAACTTGGACATTGTTTTGATTCCCTTAGAAACAATGAACAATGACACTAGTGATTTAAACTTGATCTCAGTCCGGTAAGAAATAGAAAAAATATCTTGATTCAAATTGAGTGACAAAAGTGAGTCAAAGGCAGTGTGTGTGTGTGTGTGTGTGTGTGGGGGGGGGTTATTATTATAGAGGGGGTATGTAGGAGTCAGTGTGTTGGTCGGTCTGTCTGTTTGTGACACAAACTTCTTCTACATATCTTTACATCAAACTTTGCATATGCATTAATTATGAAGTTTATATGTGCATGACAAAATTTCACGTGTGCGGTGGTCTAGTGGTAGCGCGCTTGACTATCAGTCCGGGTCCGGGGTTCAAATCCCAGTCCCTCCCGGAAATTTCAGAGACGCTTTTCCGTGTCTCCCACCCACACCTCCTCTCCACCTAGGGGTTAAAATGGGTACCTGTGAGGGTCACTCGCCGGTACTGCGGCTGCATGATTGCGCCATATGTTAGCAGTGCTCAATATTGTTGGCCAATGACTCAATGACCAGGGGAGTAAATGTACAATCGGCTGAGCGGTCATTCGGACTGAAACTAGACTATAACTAGGTACTTTACTTTTGTTTAGCCTTGGGCATTGCAGAATGATCTCCCCTTGAACTTTGAGTATTTTTTGTCATTTTGGCATGAACCATGAGGAGTTGGTGTAGTGAACTCCTCCTTTGGTTTTAGAGTCATTGAATTTATAATTGGTATATTTAATAAACATGAATGGTACATGTGAATGACACAACTTTCATGTGTTTAGCGCAGGGCATTGCAGAATTATCTCCCCCTGAACTGAGTATTTTTGGTTATTTTGTCATGAAACATGGGGAGTTGGTGTCGTGAACTCCTCATTCAATTTGAAAGTTATTGAATTGATACTTGACATACATAATAACCACAAATAGTACATGTGTTTAGTTGCAGGCATTGCAGAATATTTCCACTTGAAATTTGAGTATTTTTGTCATTTGGTATGATGGGATATTTAGATACCCGGAACTCAACCGTAAGTGTTTTTAAAGAGTTGGTTACCATGGTAATTGAGTGGTGGCCTCTGATTGGTTAAAATTTAGTTATTATATTTTGCTCAAAATTGGTAAATAGAGGTATATGGGTTCTCTGAACTTAATGGCATGTGTTTCAAAAGTGTTGGTTGCCATGGTAACTCAGGATGGCCCTGTGATTGGTGAAAATTTAGATATTTTGCTCAATAATGCCTGTTGTCAGTTTTGTTTCGGGGACATTCTGTCAAGGATTCTGTTACAATTAAATCTTGTTCTGCAAATTGATTTTAAAAAAATGTGCTTAAAAATGTCAGTTTGAACTCAATGAGATGTGGAATTACTCTCTGTCTCATCTGGGTCCATGCTTATAAAGCTTTTAGTTGAGTCTGAGTTTCGATCTCAGGCTTTTGATTGGTCAGATTTGAGTTCTCAAGCTTTTGATTGGTCAGATTTGAGCCAAAGGCTCAAATCTGACCAATCAAAAGCTTGAGAACGATCTCAGACTCAACTAAAAGCTTTATAAGCATGGGCCCTGGAACAAACTGTTCGCATAGGTAATCTCAGATTTGTGGCTGTCAAAGAGATAAAGCATTTCACGGATTTTCTTTCAGGAATGCCATTTTGACTTTTGCATCAGAGGAGTTGGCTGACAAAAACTGGCACTTACTAAGAGAAAGGGGGTATGATGTAAGATACAAAGGAGAAAAAGGGAGGATGAAAATTGAAGGTGAATCTTTATCCTTTTACCAGATAAATACTCGTGTAAGAAATAACAACTGCACAAATATCAATTTGTTGAATTTTTTGATTTTTTTGCCATGGAAAGAATGGTAGAGTCAGATCTGTAGAATTCCATTAGCAAATAGAGGAGACTCTGATCAGATGACTCTTACAGGAACCAAATGATCTAGGTCTACATTGTTTGCAAATGTTAAAAAAGGCATTTTTTTTGTATCAGGTGTAGAGTTAACCTTTTCCCTGAGAGAAAGAGAAAATCTTAGAACTGTGTAATTTTGGAACCATTGTGATAAATAGAGCATTTGCTCCTATGGAGCAAATGCTCTTATTATCACAATGGTTTCAAAAAGTGACTTTTACAGAGTCGTCAAAAGGCGACAGTATAAGGGAATGTGTTAACCTGACTGAGAAGTGTGACTTTGGTACAAACACTGATAATTACATGTAAACATACACTTTGGGGATTGAAAATGACATCGAGTTATTGAAAAACTAATCAATAGAACTTGGTTTAGAAACTTATATTCATATGGAATAAGAAGCGTAAAACATATTTGTCACAACAATAAATTTGTATCAAACAAAAGTAAATGTATATTTCATGCAGGAAACACCACATACAAAACACGCTGTCACCCAAACAGCACCATGACAAAAGAAAGCTTAGCATATACACTACAGTGCAATCGTTTCCTTTGGACACCTTCTAAGTTAATTTCAAATGAATATCGCAGAAGAATGGGTATAAGTTCTATGTTTGGTGTATGCTCCACCACATGTTATATAAGTTTCTTGCCAGGTGAGGTTGTTAACCCTTTCCTCCATAAATACGCTTTTCTATGCCTCTGTAATAACCACTTCTTAAAACCATTGTGATAAATAGAGCATTTGCTCCTATAGGAGCAAATACTCTATTTATCACAATGGTTTCAAACTACGAAATTTTACTTTTCTATAGTTAATGCTCCTTTTGGGTAGATCCATTCAAAGGGGTTTGGGTCTAAAAATAGTCTTGGAGAGAATGAGTTAATAGTATACCAGATCTACAAGTAAAGATGCATACCCAAATACTAAACTTGTTATTTCTCAACCAAATACTATATTGTGACCACTCTTTAAAATCATCTCAAAGAGACAATTCTAAAGAGTAGTTGTAGTATAGAGTTTGATAGAGAAATAATGGAGCTATTGTTATACCTCCGCAAACAAAGTTTGAGAGGGGGTATATAGGAGTCAGTGTGTTGGTCGGTCGGGCAGTTGGTCCGTCTGTCTGTCCGTGGCACAACCTGGCACATGACCACTCTAGTGGTCACATTTTCAGCCTAATATTCATGAAACCTGGTCAGAATGACTGTCTATTTAAAATCTTGGACAAGTTCGAAAGTGGGTCATGTGGGATCAAAAACTAGGTCACTAGGTCAAATAGAAAAACCTTGTTAACACTCTAGAGGCCACATTTGTAGCAGAATCTTCATGAAACATTATCAGAATGATTGTTACGATAAAACCTCAGATGAGTTGAAAGTGGGTCACATGGGGTCAAAAACTAGGTCACTAGGCCAAACAGTAGAAAAAACTTGTGAAGACTCTAGTGGTCACATTTTTTGTCCAGTCTTCATGAACCTTGGTCAGAATGATTGTCTTCATAAAATCTCGGACAAGATTGAAAATTGCTAATGTGAGGTAAAAAACTAGGTCACTAGTTCGATTCACGATCAAGGCAGCTGAGCGGGGGTATTCCATCATCTTTAGTGCTAATTATGTCTCCCCCATTTATGGGGTTTATGGGTCCGTCCGTCTGTCTGTCCGTCACAAACTTGTGTCGCGCGTATCTCTGAAACCAGTTGGGCTTCTTGAGTTATTGCCCCTTATATGAACACTTAAATTTATACAAACTTTGTGTCGCATGTATCTCTGAAACCAGTAGGGCTAGAGTCACCAAACTTCACAGGATTGTTCACTAATATGAGTTGTTTTGCTCTTAGGTTTTTTGAATTGTCTTCCCCTGTTAACTTTGGAGTTACTGCCCCTGATGTCTTAAAATTAGACAAACTTTACTTAGTCTCATGCATATCCCTGAAACCACTAGGAATGTTGACCAGCATGAGTTGTGCACCTGGGATTTTTGAATTGTCTCCCCTTGATAACTTTGGAGTTATTGCCCCTGATATGATTACTTAAAATTAGAGAAACTTTGTGTCATGCATATCTTTAAAACCACTAGAGCTAGAGTCACCAAACTTCTCAGTAATGTTGACCAGCATGAGTTGTTGTGCACCTGGGTTTTTTGAATTGTCTCCCCCTGATAATTCTTGAGTTATTGCCCCTGATATAACTTAAAATTAGAGAAACTTTGTGCTGCACGTATCTCTGAAACCAGTAAGGCTAGAATCACCAAACTTCCCAGGAATGTTCGTTCAACATTATGAGTTGTTGTGCATCTGGGTTTTTTAATTGTCTCCCCCTGATAACTTTGGAGTTACTGCCCCTTTTGACTTAAAATAAGAGAAACTTTACTTTGTGTAGTGTGTATATCTGAAACCACTAGTACTAGAGCCACCATACTTCACAGAAATGTTGACCAGCATGTGTTGTTGTGTACAGCGTTACAGATAAGGGGAGTATTTACTCATTATACCCCCACAAACAGAGTTTGATGGGGGTATACTGGAATCAGCCTGTCGGTCGGTCGTCGGTCGGTCGGTCAGTCGGTCGGTCTGCAAAATCTTGTACGGCCAACTCCTCCTTCAGTTTCAACCCGATTCACTTGACACTTGGCATAATTGTTAATCAGGAGTAGTAGATGTGCAAGACACAAATTTCAGGTCTCTGTGACCTTGACCTTGACCTTTGGCCTTGAAATTGGTCTTGAAATTGGCAGGCAAAATCTTGTACTTTGAACTCCTCCTTCACTTTCAACCTGATTCACTTGATACTTGGCATAAATGTTACTCAGGAGTAGTAGATGTGCAAGACACAAATTTCAGGTCTCTGTGACCTTGACCTTGACCTTTGGCCTTGAAATTGGTCTTGAAATTGGCAGGCAAAATCTTGTACGGCGAACTCCTCCTTCAATTTCAACCTGATTCACTTGATACTTGGCATGAATGTTACTCAGGAGTAGTAGATGTGCAAGACACAAATTTCAGGTCTCTGTGACCTTGACCTTGACCTTTGGCCTTGAAATTGGTCTTGAAATTGGCAGGCAAAATCTTGTACTTTGAACTCCTCCTTCAATTTCAACCTGATTCACTTGATACTTGGCATAAATGTTACTCAGGAGTAGTAGATGTGCAAGACACAAATTTCAGGTCTCTGTGACCTTGACCTTGACCTTTGGCCTTGAAATCGGTCTTGAAATTGGCAGGCAAAATCTTGTACTTTGAACTCCTCCTTCACTTTCAACCTGATTCACTTGATACTTGGCATAAATGTTACTCAGGAGTAGTATATGTGCAAGACACAAATTTCAAATCTCTGTGACCTTGACCTTTGGCCTTGAAATTGGTCTTAAAATTGGCAGGCAAAATCTTGTACGGCGAACTCCTCCTTCACTTTCAACCTGATTCACTTGATACTTGGCATAAATGTTACTCAGGAGTAGTAGATGTGCAAGACACAAATTTCAGGTCTCTGTGACCTTGACCTTGACCTTTGGCCTTGAAATTGGCAGGCAAAATCTTGTACTTTGAACTCCTCCTTCAATTTCAACCTGATTCACTTGATTCTTGGCATAAATATTACTCAGGAGTAGTATATGTGCAAGACACAAATTTCAGGTCTCTGTGACCTTGACCTTGACCTTTGTCCTTGAAATTGGTCTTGAAATTGGCAGGCAAAATCCTGTACTTTGAACTCCTTCACTTTCAACCTGATTCACTTGATACTTGTTTTGGCTTGTAATATGGGGAGTTGGTGTCGCAAACTCCTCCTTCAGTTTTAAAGTTACTGAATTTATATTTGGGATACGTAATAGTCACAAATAGCAGATGCGCAAGACACAATTTTCATGTGTTTACGGTTAGCCATTGTAGAATTATCCCCCCCTGAACTTTGAATATTTTTTGTCATTTTTGCATGAAACATGGGGAGTTGGTGTCACAAACTCCTCCTTCATTTTCAAACTTATTAAATTGATACTTGCCATACATACTAAACACGAATAGTTTATGTGCAAGACACAATTTTCCTGTGTTTGGTGTTAGCCATTACAGAATTTTCTCTATTTGAACTTTGGGTATTTTTGTTATTTGGTCCTGTTACATGTTCAAAACTTGGATTTGCAATCAAGGCTGCCGTGTGGGGGTATTCATCACCTTTAGTGATAGTTCTAGTTTAAATTGTGGAAAAAGCAATTGTTTTTCAAAATAATGAGTAACAAAAAGCAAATAAATATAGCAAAAAGCAAAGAATTTTTTGAATACCTAATTAGAATATGAATAATACCCAATTACGAAAATTGCCAATACCCAATAAAAATTGCAAATACCCAATTCTGTAAAAAGTCAAGGAGTAAATACCCAATTGCACCAAAACCTTATCTGTAACCCTGTGTGTACCCGGGGGTTTTGAATTGCCTCCCCCTGATAATGTTGGAGTTATTGCCCCTGATGACTTAAAATTAGACCCTGATAAGTTTGGAGTTACAGACATAACACTTGTGTATTGGAAAGAGTATGGGAGGGGGAGACATCTGTTTTTGTGACAAAAACAAACCTCTAGTTCTAGTTGAAAATGTTTAAATTTACGCACCTTATCTGGACCTATATATTTTCTAATTTTAGAAGCTGCTAAAAGGACTTTAATGCTGAGAGAACTTGATATAGAAACTACAGGGGAAAACGTCAAGGATCTTGTAGACTGTGATGTAAAAGTATCCATGGAATGTTATAAAAACACTAGGTGAGTTCTTAGCTCACCAGAGCACAAAGTGCTCAGGGTGAATTTTTGTGAACGCCTGATGTCCGTTGGCATGCGTCATCCGTCGTCAGTCGTCAACAATTTGAACCTTTAACAATCTTCTCCTCTGAATCTACAGGGTTCTCAGCTTTCATCTTTGGCACATAGCATCATGTTCAGGTCCTCTACAAAAGTTATATAAATTATGCTCCTGGGGTCAAAATTGGCCCCGCCGCCCCAGGGGTGCCTTGTTTTCTATAGAAACATATACAGTAGAACCCCTCTGAACCGGACAAGGTTGGGGACAGGTAAAAATTTCTGTTTACAGGCGATTCTGATTTGGAGAGGTTTTTATATACATTGTATGACCATATTTATCATCCAGTGTAAATGTACACATACACCTATTTAAATAACTAATCAATTATTATCCAGATTATCCATAAATCAACAATTAAAAACAAATTTCACAGTGTGAATACCTCATCTGTGCAGACAATTAGTTTTTAGCCGGATTTTTCGAGAAAAATCTCGGCTTATAGTTTGGCTAAAACCGGGCGGGCTGGTGGTTGGACAGGCGGGCATGCTGGCGGGCAGGCGGGCGGGCGGAATGCCGTTGTTAACAAAACTTTAACATTGCTTATAACTTCTGAATTACTTAAGCTAGACCATTCATATTTGGTGTGCAGATAGCCTGGGTGAAGGGCTTTCACTTGATACAAGGATACATGAAATCAGGTCAAGGTCACTATTTTGAAAACTTTGCCGTTTTTAACAAACTTTAACATTGCTATATCCTCTGAACTACAAATGCTAGGTAATTCATCTTTGGTATACAAATGGTTTGGTAAAGGCCTTTCAGTTGATATAAAGATATTTGAAATTAGGTCAAGGTCATGGTCACTATTTTGACAAGTTGGCCATCATTGAAAAACTTCAGCATTTTTTCTTAACTGCTGAACCTCATATGCTAGACAATTCATATATGGTATGGAGATAGCTTTGATGAAGGCCTTTCAGTTGATACAAGGATACATGAAATTGGGTCATGGTCATGGTCACTATTTTGAAAAAACTTGACAGTTTTAACAACCTTTAACATTTTGCTATAACTTCTGATCCATGAGTGCTAGACAATTCACCTTAGGTATTCAGATAGCTTTAGTAAGGACCTTACGGGTGACATAAAGATGCCTGAAATTAGGTTAAGTTCACTATTTTGAAACATTGGCTGTCATTAAAATGTTGTTATAACTTCTGAACTACATGGGCTAGACAATTTATATTTGGTATGCAGATAGCTTGGGTGAAGGCCTTTCAGTTGATAAAAGGATACATGAAATTGGGTCAAGGTCAACACAAAAAAATTCGGCTTTAATTTGGTTTCCGCATTTTTTTGCTTCTCATAGTTTAAAGCAACCATCAGCGATTTTCTCATAGGTTTTTTAAGAGATCAAACAATTGCTCGTTATGCATCACCCAATTAAACACCGTTTGTATTTTTCACACATTAGTCAGAATATACCATGAATTTGCAGAATCTGCAACAATAACAGGTGTTAAGTTTTACTGCCCCCAGGTTGTGATTAAGGGATGTGTCAAGCCCTTAGCCTGCTGTCCGGTATGTAGGCAGTGTTGCACCTAGGTCTGAAATTTTGGGGGACACACGGGCCCCTAGCTTACAATTTGGGGGACATTTGGAAAAATAGGGGAATAGGATCAAAAACAAAATGTATAAGCTTACCTAGACTCATGAATACAGTTGTCTGTTGTACAATGCAAATCTAATAACAGTTTCAGCCGAGTTCACACTATTTTTACATTCATGATTCTAAGTTTAAGATTGGATTCAATACAGGTTTTGCATTGCATCTTACATTCGATTTTAGCCATTGACTACCATTCCTTTTTTTAATGTTCGGTCTTTCACTTCACTGGTTTTCTCGTTTTTAATTAATTTAATATGCTCAGAACTTCCCTATCGAATACTCTTGTAATTTCTCGATCTTCCATGCGCAAGTTTTACTTTCAGTTTGCATTTCGTCTGCTCTAATTTCAATATGACGATGTTTACCCATAGAGACTGCCATTTTGAATTTGGTCCCCGGATGTTTCGTACCAAAAGCTGACCTCGCATTTTAAGCTCACCTGGCACTTTGTGCCAGGTGAGGTATTGTGAGGGGGCAGTGTCTGGCGTCGTGCGTATGTGCGTAGTCAACAATTTACTTAAACATCTTCTCTGAAACCATTAGGCCTGGATCTTTGATATTTGGTATGTAGCATCATGGTCCTCTGCAAAGCTGTTCAAATTATGACCCCAGGACCAAAAATGGCCCGCCCCAAGGCTTATCAGTTTTTCATAGGAAAATCTTTAAAAATCTTCTTCTCTGAAACAGTAAGGCCTAGACATTTGATATTTGGTATGTAGTATCATCTAATGGTCCTCTACAAAGATTGTTCAAATTATGACCCCCGGATTAAAAATGGCCTGCCCCGGGGTTTATTAGTTTTTCATAGATTTTTTTTTAAAAATCTTCTTCTCTGAAACCATAAGGCCTAGATCTTTGATATTTGGTATGTAGCATTATCTAATGGTCCTCTACAAAGATTGTTCAAATTATGACCCCCGGACCAAAAATGGCCCCGCCCCGGGGCTTATCAGTTTTTCATAGGAAAATCTTTAAAAATCTTCTTCCCTGAAACTGTAAGGCCTAGACTTTTGATATTTGGTATGTAGCATCATCTAATGGCCCTCTACAAGGTTGTTCAAATCATGACTCCTGGACCAAAAATGGCCCCGCCCGGGGCTTATCAGTTTTTCATAGGAAAATATTTAGAATTCTTCTTCTGAAACCGTATGTCCTAGACCGTCGATATTTAATAGGTAGCATCATCTAATGGTCCTCTACAAAGATTGTTCAAATTATGACCCCTGGACCAAAAATGGCCCGCCCCGGGGCTTATCAGTTTTTCATAGGAAAATCTTTTAAAATCTTCTTCTCCAAAACTGTAAGGCCTAAACCTTTGATATTTGGTATGTAGCATCACCCAATGATTTTCTACCAAGATTGTTCAAATTGTTACCCCCATTGCCAAAAGTGGTCCCGCCCCATGGCTTATCAGTTTTTTATAGGTAAATCTTTAAAAAATCTTCTTTTCCGAATCTGTAAGGCCTAGACCTTTGAAATTTGGTATGTAGTATCATCTAATGGTTTTCTACCAAGATTGTTCAAATTATGACCCCAGGACCAAAATTGCCCCATCCCTGGCATCATCTAATGTTCTTTTATTAAGATTGTTCAAATTTTAACCTCCAGGCCTAAAATTATGGCCTTTGGTTTCATATTGGCCCCAATCTGAAGCTGACTTATTTTTACATAGAAATACAGTGTATGCATAAGTCTATAGTAACCAGGTGAGCGATTTAGGGCCATCATGGCCCTCTTGTTTCATATTTCTTTCATGTTATAATCCAGAATACCTATTAACAAGATAATTCTATAAAGGTCGAAAAACAAGTAAAGAGGTGATTCTCGAAAGGTCTAATTACCATGAGAAGAAAGCTCGTTAAATTAATAAAACTCTCGTCCCAGTATCTTTTAATAGTAGTACGAAACGTTCCGTAGCTTTGAATTTGTTCGACTGGTTATCGATTTGTTGATGTTAAAACTATAGCTGTCAAACCGCTTTCACTGATACATGCATACACAATCTACCTTTTATTGGAGAGGTCATAATCTGCGGATATGATGGTAAATAGCGGAAATGGACAGACTACGAACAGTGCGCCCGTAGGTCTGCGCTGTCATGAATTTTAAGGGACAAAGACAAAGTGCTCTAGGTTCAACACTGTGTAGGGGAAATTTATAGTTCATATCTTGCAAAAATGTTTGAAGATTCGTCCAGTTTCCGGAGTATAGAGGATTCCAGTATTGAGAGGAAATAAAGAAGGAATAAAACGGGATCGAGAATTTTGTCCGGTTTAGAGAGGATTCCAGTTTACTGAGTGTCCGGTTTGGAAGGGTTATACTGTAGTAAAACTTTGAACAATTTTCTTCTCTGAAACTGGAAGGTTTTCAGCTTTCATATTTGGCACATAGCATCATGTTCAGGTCCTCTGCAAAAGTTATATAAATTATGCCCCTTGGGTCAAAATTGGCCCGCCTCATGTGTGGCCAATTTTCAATAGAAACATACATATATAGTGAAAACTTTGAAAATCTTCTTCTCTGAAACTAGAAAGTTCTCAGCTTTCACATTTGGCACATAGCATCATATTCAGGTCCTCTACAAAAGTTGTATAAAGTTAAAAGTATGCCCCTGGGTTCAAAATTGGCCCCATCCCAGAGGTGGCCAGTTTTCAATAGAAACATACAGTGACAATTTTGAAAATCTTCTCCTCTGATACTGGAAGGTTCTCAGCTTTCATATTTGGCGCTTATCATCATGTTCAGGTCCTCTACAAAAGTATGCCCCTGGGGTCAAAATTGGCCCATCCCAGGGGTGCCTTGATTTCTATAGGAACATATAGTAAAACTTTGAAAATCTTCTCCTCTGAAACTGGAAGGTTTTCAGCTTTCATATTTGACATATAGAATATTTTCAGGTCCTCTACAAAAGTTATATGAATTATGCTCCTGTGGTCAAAATTGGTCCTACCCCAGTGGTGGCAAGTTTTCAATAGAAACATATAGTGAAAATTTTGAAAATCTTCTCCTCTGGAACTGGAAGGTTTTCAGCTTTCATATTTTGCACATAGCATCATGTTCAGGTTCTCTACAAAAGTTGTATAAATTATGCCCCTTCGATCAAAATTGGCCCCATCCCAGGGGTGCCTTGTTTTCTACAGAAACATATAATGAAAACTTTGAAAAATATTCTCCTCTGAAACTGGAAGGTTCTCAGCTTTCATATTTGGCACATTGCAACATGTTCAGGTCCTCTACAAAAGTTATACAAATTATGCTCCTTGGGTCAAAATTGGCCCGCCCAGGGGTGGCCAGTTTTGTCTAGAAACATATTTTTTATAGTGAAAACTTTGAAAAGCTTGTCCTCTGAAACTGTATGGTTCTTAGCTTTCATATTTGGCACATAGCATCATGTTCAGGTCCTCTACAAAAGTTAGATAAATTATGTCCAAGGGTTCAAAATTGGCCCTGCCCAAGGGGTGACCAGTATTCTATAGAAACATATGGTGAAAATTTCTCTGATTGTCTGGTGAGCGATATCAGGGCCATCATGGCCCTCCTTTTTAGCTCACCAGAGCACAAAGTGCTCAGGGTGAGCTTTTGTGATTGCCTGATGTCCGTCGTCCGTCGGCGTCCGTCGTCAGTCGTCAACAATTTGAACCTTTAAAAATCTTCTCCTCTGAATCTACAGGGTTCTCAGCTTTCATCTTTGGCACATAGTATCATCTTTAGGTCCTCTACAAAAGTTATATAAATTATGGCCCTGGGGTCAAAATTGGCCCCGCCCAAGGGGTGCCTTGTTTTCAATAGAAACATATAGTAAAACTTTGAAAATCTTCTCCTCTGAAACCAGAAGGTTCTCAGCTTTCATATTTAGCATATAGCATCATGTTCAGGTCCTCTACAAAAGTTATATAAATTATGGCCCTGGGGTCAAAATTGGCCCCGCCCCAGGGGTGGGCAGTTTTCAATAGAAACAAATAGTGAAATCTTTGAAAATCTTCTCCTCTGAAACTGGAAGGCTCTCAGCTTTCATATTTGGCACAGAGCATCATGTTCAGGTCCTCTACAAAAGTTGTATAAATTATGGCCCTGGGGTCAAAATTGGCCCCGCCCCAGGGGTGGGCAGTTTTCAATAGAAACAAATAGTGAAATCCTTGAAAATCTTCTTCTCTGAAACTGGAAGGCTCTCAGCTTTCATATTTGGCACAAAGCATCATGTTCAGGTCC
This sequence comes from Azorinus chamasolen, assembly GCA_963576725.1. Lineage (NCBI taxonomy): Eukaryota > Metazoa > Mollusca > Bivalvia > Cardiida > Solecurtidae > Azorinus > Azorinus chamasolen. Next base: position 23,218,820 of record OY755243.1, read on the forward strand.
TCTACAAAAGTTATATAAATTATGACCCCGGGGTCAAAATTGGCCCCGCCCCAGGGGTGGGCAGTTTTCAATAGAAACAAATAGTGAAATCTTTGAAAATCTTCTCCTCTGAAACTGGAAGGCTCTCAGCTTTCATATTTGGCACAAAGCATCATGTTCAGGTCCTCTACAAAAGTTATATAAATTATGGCCCAGGGTCAGAATTGGCCCCGCCCCAGGGGTAGGCGGTTTTCAATAGAAACAAATAGTGAAATCTTTGAAAATCTTCTTGTCTGAAACTGGAAGGCTCTCAGCTTTCATATTTGGCACAGAGCATCATGTTCAGGTCCTCTACAAAAGTTATATAAATTATGCCCCTGGGGTCAAAATTGGCCCCGCCCCAGGGGTGGGCTTTTTTCAATAGAAACAAATAGTGAAGTCTTTGAAAATCTTCTTGTCTGAAACTGGAAGGCTCTCAGCTTTCATATTTGGCATAGAGCATTATGTTCAGGTCCTCTACAAAAGTTATATAAATTATGGCCCTGGGGTCAAAATTGGCCCCGCCCCATGGGTGGGCAGTTTTCAATAGAAACCAATAGTGAAGTCTTTGAAAATCTTCTTGTCTGAAACTGGAAGGCTCTCAGCTTTCATATTTGGCATAGAGCATTATGTTCAGGTCCTCTACAAAAGTTATATAAATTATGGCCCTGGGGTCAAAATTGGCCCCGCCCCAGGGGTGGGAAGTTTTCAATAGAAACAAATAGTGAAGTCTTTGAAAATCTTCTTCTCTGAAACTGGAAGGCTCTCAGCTTTCATATTTGGCACATAGCATCATGTTCAGGTCCTCAACAAAAGTTATATAAAATATGACCCCGGGGTCAGAATTGGCCCCGCCCCAGGGGTGGGCAGTTTTCAATAGAAATAAATAGTGAAATCTTTGAAAATCTTCTTCTCTGAAACTGGAAGGCTCTCGGCTTTGATATGTGGCACAGAGCATCATGTTCAGGTTCTCTTCAAAACTTATATAAATAATGGCCCCGGGGTCAAAATTGGACCAGCCCCAGGGGTGGGCAGTTTCAATAGAAACAAATAGTGAAATCTTTGAATATCTTCTTCTCTGAAACTGAGAGGTTCTCAGCTTTCATACTTTGCACATAGCATCATGTTGAGGTCCTCTTCAAAAGTTATATAAATTATACCCCTTGGGTAAAAATTGGCCCCGCCCCAGGGGTAGCCAGTTTTCAACAGAAACATATAGTGAAAACTTTGAAAATCTTTTTCTCTGAAACTGGAAGGTTCTCAGCTTTCATATTTGGCACATAGCATCATGTTCAGGTCCTCTACAAAAATTATATAAATTGTGCCTCTTGGGTCAAAATTAGCCCAGCCCCAGGGCAGGCTAGTTTTCTATAGAAACATATAGTTAAAACTTTGAAAATCTTCTCCTCTGATTGTCTGGTGAGCGCTTCAGGGCCATTCTGGCCCTCTTGTTAATAATCCTTGTTATGGGTTTGGTTTACTTATTTGTTCCATCTGGCTCAAATATGTTTTAGCTCAGTGGAGCATACACTTAGGGTGAGCTATTATGATCTTCCACCATCAGGCAGTGTCTGTCGATTCAATTTACCCATAACTCTTTCTCTGCCAATGTCGAACCTGTGATTACCTATGCAAACAGTTTGTATCCAGATGAGACGCCGAGTAACTCGTCATCTCATCAGGACCCAAACTGTTTGTTACTGTGGTAATGATTTTGAAAGAAAATGGAGGAAAATTACACTGATGAAAATTGTAGCAGCTGACAAATTTAGCAGACGACAGTATCATCTCTAAAACCACTGACAGGAAGTTGATTAATCTTTACAGAAATGTTCGTCTTACGGTCTCCTTTTCAAATTGTTCGAAGAATTCCATTCCATGCATAACTGGTTGACATTGCAGCCTAAAGGAAAAACCTTGACAATCTTATTGTCCAAAGATAATTTCTGCTAAATTACATTGAGATCAGCTAGATGGTACTCCATAAATACACCCATCTACACTTTTGCAAACAGAGAAGACCCAGATCTGATGGCTCCTACAGGAGCCATTTGATCAGGGTCTGCTAATGATACGATATAGGTATGATTTTACAGTTTCTGCCATAGCAACAGATAACTGTGTGTATAAAATTCACATTTTGAAACCATTGTGATAAATAGAGTATTTGCTCCATAGGAGCAAATGCTCTATTTATCACAATCATTTCAATACAACACAATTCTAAAATTCTCCTTTTCTATAGTTAATGCTCCTTTTCAGTAGATTTATTAGAAGAGGTTGGATCTAAAAATAGCCTAGGAGAGAATGAGTTAGATGAGAAATGGTAGAAAACCTGCTGAAACCACCTACATGAAACATGTTATCAGGTTGAGTCATTTATATGTGAAGATAGATAATGTTTCATGTTTTTTTTTAACAGATCTGCTCTCATAGAATTTCCTTCTGAAGAACTGACTGAAGTTTATTTGAAGAAACTTACAGACTTGGGTCATATAGTCGACTTATATGAAAATGCGAAAGGTAAGACTAGCTGTTTGCATCTCAGTATAGCTCGATATCCAACCATATAGCTAAATATTCTGGAGTTGTTGTTCTTGAATTAACCCATTCCAGAAGCCTTTTGATGCCTCTGTAAAAGTCACTTTTTGAAACTACATGTACAGTTAAACTTTGATATCTCGAGCTCGGATAACTCGAACTTCGAGATAACTCGGAGTAAAAGTTCGGTCCTTCCAAAATTTACAATACAGAATTGTTCTAAAAATGTATCACTACGCATATCTAGACTAAATATCAAATAATTCCACTTGAATTTTGAGTATTTCTGTCATTTAGTCTTGTTAATGGGTAGTTGGTGTTAAAAACTTGGATTTGCAATCAAGGCTGCCGTGCAGGGTATCATCATCTTTAGTGTTAGCTCTAGTTTTGCCTTCTTTGTCAGGTGGTCTGTTGCCAAAATTAGGGCTTGTATCTTGGCTCTGTAGTTTGAACTCTTCTCACCAACTGGAATGGACAATGTGTATGTGGTACTGTCTGGGAACTAGATGTAGAACCCACTGCAAGCATTACAAACTGCCCTTTCTACTGATCTGTCCGTGAAGGCTTGTATCTATGAATGGGATGGGTTGCGCTCATGGATCATTATACGTGAAGTTTTGGGGGGGTATACTAGAGTCACCATGTCCGTCCGTCTGTTCATCCGTCCGTCTGGCTTGTCCGGATCACAACTTCCAAAGTATAAAAGCTATTGACTTCAAACTTTATATACAGATAGATCACATTGGCCGCAAGTGCAGTGCACAAGGTTTGTAACTCTGTCTTCAGTATTTTTGGAATTATTGCCCTTTGTTATTTTTCTCAAAATCTGGCTTCTCTGGATCATAAATTTCAAAGTATAAAACCTATTGATTTCAAACTTCAAATACAGATGAATACATTGACCACAAGTGCAGTGCACAAGGTTCGTAACTCTGTCTTCAGTATTTTTAGCTCACCAGAGCACAAAGTGCTCAGGGTGAGCTTTTGTGATCGCCTGATGTCCTTCGTGCGTCGTCCGTCGTCAACAATTTGAACCTTTAAAAATCTTCTCCTCTGAATCTACAGGGTTATCAGCTTTCATCTTTGGCACATAGCATCATCCTTAGGTCCTCTACAAAAGTTTTATACATTATGCCCCTGGGGTCAAAATTGGCCCCGCCCCAGGGGTGGGAAGTTTTCAATAAAAAACATATAGTAAAATTTTGAAAATCTTCTCCTCTGAAACTGGAAGGCTCTCAGCTTTCATATTTGGCACAGAGCATCATGTTCAGGTCCTCTACAAAAGTTATATAAATTATGGCCCTGGGGTCAAAATTGGCCCCGCCCCAGGGGTGGGCATTTTTCAATAGAAACAAATAGTGAAAACTTTGAAAATCTTCTTCTCTGAAACTGGAAGGTTCTCAGCTTTCATATTTGGCATATAGCATCATGTTCAGGTCCTCTACTAAAGTTATATAAATTATGGCCCTGGGGTTAAAATTGGCCCCGCCCCAGTGGTGGGCAGTTTTCAGTAGAAACAAATAGTGAAATCTTTGAAAATCTTTTTCTTTGAAACTGGAAGGCTCTTAGCTTTCATATTTGGCACAGAGCATTATGTTCAGGTCCTCTACATAAGTTATATAAATTATGGCCCTGGGGTCAAAATTGGCCCCGCCCCAGGGGTGGGCAGTTTTCATTAGAAATACACAGTGAAACTTTGAAAATCTTCTCCTCTGAAACTGGAAGGCTCTCAGCTTTCATATTTGGCACAGAGCATCATGTTCAGGTCCTCTACAAAAGTTATATAAATTATGGCCCTGGGGTCAAAATTTGCCCTGCCCCAGGGGTGGGCAGTTTTCAATAGAAACCAATAGTGAAATCTTTGAAAATCTTTTTCTTTGAAACTGGAAGGCTCTCAGCTTTCATATTTGGCACAGAGCATTATGTTCAGGTCCTCTACATAAGTTATATAAATTATGGCCCCGGGGTCAAAATTGGCCCCGCCCCAGGGGTGGGCAGTTTTCAATAGAAATATACAGTGAAACTTTGAAAATCTTCTCCTCTGAAACTGGAAGGCTCTCAGCTTTCATATTTGGCACAGAGCATCATGTTCAGGTCCTCTACAAAATTTGTATAAATTATGGCCCTGGGGTCAAAATTGGCCCTGCCCCCAGGTGTGGGCAGTTTTTAATAGAAACCAATAGTGAAATCTTTCAAAGTCTTCATTTCTGAAACTGGAAGGTTCTCAGCTTTCATATTTGGTGCATAGCATCATGTTCAGTTTTTTTTTATAAATCATGGCCCTGGGGTCAAAATTGGCCCTACCCCAGGGGTGGGTAGTTTTCAATAGAAACATAGAGAAAACTTTGAAAATCTTCTCCTGAAACTTGAAGGTTCTTAGCTTTCATATTTGGCTCATAGCGTCATGTTCAGGTCCTCTACAAAAGTTTTCTAAATTATGCCCCTGGGGTCAAAATTGGCCCGCCCCAGGACTGGATAGTTTTCTATAGAAACATATATTGAAAACTTTGAAAATCTTCTACTCTGATTGTCTGGTGAGCGCTTCAGGGCCATTCTGGCCCTCTTGTTACTTTAACATTTTTGCTTGCAAAAAACATCATCTGCTTCAATTTTTGGAATCAGTTTTTCCTCCATTTCTTCAACCTTCAGTCAGTATTGGGCAGCAGCATTGAGTTTCTTGTTATCGCCTCTGGGTTCAATCTGCTAGCATAGATTTTAGCCAACAGCAGGCAAAATGTTAATATAACTGAAAGTCGCAATCTTGTGATATACACACTTGCTTGACTATTTAGCCCTGGATCACCTAATATTTATGCTTATTACAATTTTAATAGTTTGTATTTCTTCATTTATCAGACTGAACAATTTAAATGACTGAAGTATTACTTTAGGAGTAGGAGTGTTACTGTAGGAGTATTAATGTAGGAGTGTTACTGTAGGAGTGTTACTGTAGAAGTGTTACTGTAGAAGTATTACAATTGGAATTGGGGTAAGAGTCCCATCGTGGAGCTGCAGTATTTGTAGATTAGTTTTATGGTGAAAGTCTCAGACATGTTAATTACCAGAAAAACACCAGTTCAGCAATGGTTACAGAATCAGGGTTATAAATTTGTCTCCCAGACTGGTTTAGCTTTTTTCTCCCCAATTTTCTACTGACACATTGGGCAGGACACTTAATCTGTGACCCAGTCTCCCATTCCTTCATAGAAACATCAGTACTGCAACAAATTACTTTGAACTTCCTTGGTTTTATCGGCAGTGAATTGTCTGTCAATGTGTTAAATGGCAGCCATTCCAGTGTGAATGGAAATAAATATAATCCATTTCATGCTAAATTATTGTTATCTGCAAATTCAATTCTTGCGGTCAATGTCTTGTTAATTACATTCCCTTTCAAAACTAGAGTAAGAAATAGTTTGGATACTGATAAGAGATACTGGGCATCTCAACTGAATCGCAAAACTTTTCCTGGATTTTGACAATGTTTTTAACCCCATAAAGAGTATCGTGTATGAGCCTGTGATATTGGTATCCTGTATGAGCCTGTGATATTGGTATCCTGTATGAGCCTGTGATATTGGTAAAGAGTATCCTGTATGAGCCTGTGATATTGGTATCCTGTATGAGCCTGTGATATTGGTAAAGAGTATCCTGTATGAGCTTGTGATATTGGTAAAGAGTATCCTGTATGAGCCTGTGATATTGGTAAAGAGTATCCTGTATGAGCCTGTGATATTGGTAAAGAGTATCCTGTATGAGTCTGTGATATTGGTAAAGAGTATCCTGTATGAGCCTGTGATATTGGTAAAGAGTATCCTGTATGAGCCTGTGATATTGGTAAAGAGTATCCTGTATGAGCCTGTGATATTGGTAAAGAGTATATTGTACGAGCCTGTGATATTGGTCCACCATGTTTTCAAATGCTATTTGCTTTATTTCTGTTGTTTATAAATATTAATGACAGCCCCCCAATAAGAGTGAATGTGTATTGAGACAGAAACAATATTTTTCTTTTGTCTTAAAAAGCATAAGAGGTATCAACACGAAACTTAATAGGTTAGTAGATCTCATTGAGGGGAAGGCCCCTACATAAGAATCATAACTCTTGATTTCAAAACTTTGGAGTTATGGCCCTTTATTTTTTTCAAAAACTTTTTAATTTAGCTGGACAAGCACCAAATCAGACAAGCGTTGGCTCTTGTTTAGCGATGGAGACCATTGGAGCAGCACTTCTTCAGGAGTGCTTTGATGTCTTTAGAAATCATTGTACATGTAGTTGACTTGAATTGCAATATCGTAAGCATATACTTCTGTTTCGAGCTGATTCTTCTCATGGGCTTGACTTTAACCTGTGGGAACTAGTGTCACTAGCAGGTGGTCTTTAGTTTAGAACATTTCTTAATAGTTCCTCCCAGTATGCTAGTTTGTGTGGTAATGATTCAATGTGATAGTGTAGGACCCTGTTTTGTATTTCTGCATTCTAATATTTAAATCAGTGAAGTCTGTATCAGCAAAGTTAGAGTTAGATATTCTCTGCAGGGAGGAGATTCCATTTCTTTGACAACAGTCTTGAATATTGAACAAACAATGGAATCGGGACTTAAGAATTCTAGCATGATCAAATGAAATGAAATTTTCTCATAAACAGTGCATTATTGTTTGCCGTTGAACTCTTGCTAATGGGTTTTTATCATCAGAGGCCCAGTTGAAGTGTTCACAATGTATGGCTTCTAAAATGTTAACCATTCTTTATAGGATGATTAGAATTTTGTCATTTGAAGAAGCATGGAGCAATATACAAGGAATTCACTGAACTGAAATACAGTGAAATCAAGCTTCCCTGACAGTATTTTATCTGTAGGTTATAATTATTGAAATTAACTTTTACTGTATCGCTTCTTTCTTACCTTACAGGCGATGCTTCGTCATATTCAGGTCATTAAAGCCAGTGTTAATTGTTTGAGTTTTGTTTTTATGGTTCTTTCTATATTTAGAGTGATATTTTTTAGGCAATTGAGCCATAAGAGTTCAATTCCCTACTGTTGTATAATGTTAAAGGTTTGTATTTTTCATCTGTTCTATATATTGATAACCCATTTTGCTGTTATGAACAGTTAAATCTCATGTATGCTGAACTTTTAAAGTTTCATGGTTCATCATTGTTTAAAACTGAATGGCTGCTTAACCCTTTCCTCCATATGCTATTTTTAGACCCAATTTCGAGCTTTGAATGAATCTACCCAAAAGGAGCATTAACTAGAGAAAAGGAAATTTTTTAGAATTTTGTAGTTTGAAACCATTGTGATAAATAGAGCATTTTTAGCTCACCAGAGCACAAAGTGCTCAGGGAGAGCTTTTGTGATTGCCTGATGTCTGTCGGCGTGCGTCGTCCGTCGTCAGTCGTCAACAATTTGAACCTTTAAAAATCTTCTCCTCTGAATCTACAGGGTTCTCAGCTTTCATCTTTGGCACATAGTATCATCTTTAGGTCCTCTACAAAAGTTACATAATTTATGGTCCTGGGGTCAAAATTGGCCCCGCCCCAGGGGTGCCTTGTTTTCAATAGAAACATATAGTAAAACTTTGAAAATCTTCTCCTCTGAAACCAGAAGGTTCTCAGCTTTCATATTTGGCACAGAGCATCATGTTCAGGTCCTCTACAAAAGTTTTATAAATTATGGCCCTGGGGTCAAAATTGGCCCCGCCCCAGGGGTGGCCAGTTTTCAATAGAAACCAATAGTGAAATCTTTGAAAATCTTCTTCTCTGAAACTGGAAGGCTCTCAGCTTTCATATTTGGCACAGAGCATTATGTTCAGGTCCTCTACAAAATTATATAAAATATGGCCCCGGGGTCAAAATTGGCCCCGCCCCGGGTGTGGACAGTTTTCAATAGAAATAAATAGTGAAATTTTGAAAATCTTCTTCTCTGAAACTGGAAGGCTCTCAGCTTTGATATTTGGCACAGAGCATCATGTTCAGGTCCTGTTCAAAACGTATTATAAATATTGGCCCCGGGGTCAAAATTGGACCGGCCCCAGGGGTGGGCATGCAGTTTTCAATAGAAACAAATAGTGAAATCTTTGAATATCTTTTTCTCTGAAACTGAGAGGTTCTCAGCTTTCATATTTGGCACATAGCATCATGTTCAGGTCCTCTACAAAAGTTATATAAATTATGCCCCTGGGGTAAAAATTGGCCCCGCCCCAGGGGTAGCCAGTTTTCAACAGAAACATATAGTGTGAAAACTTTGAAAATCTTTTTCTCTGAAACTGGAAGGTTCTCAACTTTCATATTTGGCACATAGCATCATGTCCAGGTCCTCTACAAAAGTTATATAAATTGTGCCTCTTGGGTCAAAATTAGCCCAGCCCCAGGGCAGGCTAGTTTTCTATAGAAACATATAGTTAAAACTTTGAAAATCTTCTCTTCTGATTGTCTGGTGAGCGCTTCAGGGCCATTCTGGCCCTCTTGTTTGAGTTATTGCCCTATGTTATTTTTGTCAAAATCTGGTTTGTCCGGTAACTTCAAACGTATAAAAGCTATTGACTTCAGACTTCATACCCATTGTGAATATTAACCCTTTTCTCCATGAATATTCATGTAAGAAATAATGACGTCATGATAATTAATTAGATTAATTTGTTGTAATAGCACATTGACACAGGAAGTTTTGGCCATAGGAGAACTGGTAGAATCATATCTATATTATATCATATTAAAGCAAACAGAGTTGACCCTGATCAGACGTATAGGAGAAAGGCATATTTATGGAGTAAAGGGTTAATTTAATATTTCTAATACTGCTACATGAACCAAGAGCATGCAGTAGTATACAATAATATCTGCATGTATATAATTCCATAAAAAAACAGAGCTGTCCCTGATCAGACAACTCCTTAGTCCTACAGAAACCGTGAGATCTGGATCTACTCTGTTTGCAAAATGTGTCAAAATGCCTTTCTGTATTAACCCTTTCCATAATATAAACAAATAGACTTTAACCCTTTCCTCCATAGGCTATTTTTAGAAACAACCTCTTTGAATGAATCTACCCAAAAGGAGCATTTACTAGAGAAAAGTAAAATTTTAGGATTTGGTAGTTTGAAAGCATTGTTCTATTTATCACAATGGTTTCAAGAAGTAGTTATTACAGAGACGTAGAAAGGCATATTTATGGAGGAAATGGTTAAATAAAACCTTTTTCAAACCTTTGAAAACAGAATAGAGTCTGATCAGATTGCTTCTATAGGAGCTCAGCTGTCTGAGCTCAGGGTCTGCTGTTTGAATATGAAATTACAATGGATCTGACCCTACAGTTTCTTTCAATATCAAAACATCCTGTGTACATATGCTAATAATATTCATGATGTCATTATTTCTTACATGAATATTCAACAGAAAAGGTCAACCCTTACTGTGCGGGACATTAGTCACTAATGTCCTTTGCAAACAGTGTAGACCTAGATGAGAGGGCTCCTTAGAGGAGCCCTCTCATCAGGGTCTGCACTGTTTGTCATGTTACATTTTTCTTTAGAAAAAGCCCTAAATATTCACCATAAGCTTGATATGATTCGTTTTAATTTTTGACTAGTCCATTTGAAAAGTCAGCGTTGTAAGGGTTAGAGATTGGAAACTATGATTTGCTATAATATAAGTTGAAGTTTTGTCTTTACAGATCAAGATGCACGAACTTTGTACATACCATTTAAAAATCATCTTCTCAGCAAAAAGGATATGGAATTTTCTGAGGAAATCCTGAGGGTGTACATACAACGAGAGTCAAAACATAACCCAATGTGAGTAGACAATTTCTGTTCTGCCAGTCAAACAGAAAGACCATTACCAATTGTTAGAGCTGGGTATCAGCCCTGGAAAATGTATCAGGATATATTGTGTATTCGATGCCATATCACTGTATATGTATATCACAATATTTTTAATGAGATTTTATAATGCAATATAGGGTTGGTTAACCCATTCCCACTTAGGCTATTTTTAGACCTAACATCTTGGATTAAATCTACCCAAAAGGAGCATTAACTGGAGAAAAGGAAATTTTCAGAATTGTGTAGTTTTGAAACCATTGTGATAAATAGAGCATTTGCTCCATAGGAGCAAATGCTCTATTTATCACAATGATTTCATAAAGTGACTTTTACAGAAGCGTCAAAAGGCGTCAATATGCGGGAATGGGTTAATAAATTTGCTACTGTGTTTTCATGTACTTCTTATGTGACTAAAGCATGAAAGATAACACAATGCAGTAGTTTGAACACAGAAAAACTTCAATAGAATCAATAAATCAAAGCATCAATGTAACACCAGAAAAACAATAACTATGTGGTATTAAAGGCAGGTGTTTGCTTTCAAAAGAATGAAAGGAGCTTTCTGTATTTCTTTGTTCGTGCTTTAAGCAATTTACTGTATTATTTTATTACCTCTTGGTTTGTAGGGAATTAAAACTTATTTGTTTAAAATTTGCTGCATAGTAATACATCTGGGTACACTGCATAATATAAAACACGAGAAATATTGGCTTGTTAAAAAAATATTGTGATATTTATTGCGTCACATGAGTATCACGATATACCGATAAACCGATAATACCTCCCAGCTCTACTGAATGTGTTGGATGTTGTGTTTAGGTATAGCATAAAAGTCACATCTATATTCCATAGCAACAGATACCGTAACTGTGTGTACTCAAATATTAAAATCGTCATTTCTACATCTGACCCTATATTGTGACCACTCTTTAGAATCGTCTCAAAGAGTGGTCACAACATAGGGTTTGGTAGAGAAATAAAGAAGTTATTCTTGAAAATCTTTTAATTTACGTATCTTATCTGGAGCTCTGATATGCCCCAATTTCTTAACCCTTTCCCTTATGTAAGCGCATTTTGACGCATCTGCAAACAGAGTAGACCCAAATCAGACGGCTCCTATAGGAGCCGTCGGATCTGGGTCTGCTCTGTTTGCTTATGGTGTAATATAGATCTGATTCTACAGCTTCTGCCTGAGCCAAAATGTCATGTGTTCATATGTCATTATAAAAAATATTCTTATTAATATTCATGACGTCATTATTTCCTACATGAATATTCATCAGGGAAAGGGTTAACCCTTTACCTCATGCAGACGGTTGTAGAAACCATCTTACCTCTCAGTGTTCTCATTAGGATTGAATTTTACCGAGTCCCTGGGACCCAGGGCATCAGCAAAAGTTGCGTCCCAAGCAAATACAACTGAGTCCCAGATAATTTCACTTCTGCTTTTGTAATGGAGATTTTTTGCACAATTAAATGTAAAGGGGTAAAACTATTTAAGACTTACACTGATGTATCATTTAACATAAAAAAGATAAGTGTTATAAGCACTGTATAATAAGGTATTTCTTGATGCTTTGATTTGAAGTGCACGACGATGAGCATCGTTTGAGTTAGTCGAGCTGAGCTGAGCATCACTGTAACCGCTGGTACGTAAAAGCGGTTTTCACTTCATTTTCAGTGCATACAAAGCATCACATGGTAATTCTATTGGTTTCAGGGCTAACATCATTTATTTACGTTATAAGTCTTTAAACTCTCGATCTTGCACCCAAAACGCTTTAAAGTTCCTGGCGTGTTCAACTTTTTACTAGCAGACGCCATCTTTTTCAGCACCCAAATGTCATTACTACGCGACAGAACGGTTCTCATAGAATTACATAATTTTAGATGCTGACATTAGGATGGAAATCGTAACCAGTCAATGCAGGTGCCCTCTTACGTACCTGGAATAACCCAGGACTCGATATTAATAGATGCGTTGCAATTTCAGAAAAATGTCAAGAAAACGGAGTGAGATTCTTTTTGTTTATTGATCCCGATTGATGTAAGACGAGTATCAGTTGTTGATTTACCAGGATTCATTTAAATCGGTAAAATTTCGATCATTGATCTTGCGTCCCATGGACGCAACGTACTTGACTATTTTGCGTTCCAACAATTTTCGTGCGTATTTAGATATGATTACGACGTAAACGGGAACACTGCCTCTGTTTGCTTATTAAACCTTTTCCTCAAATAAACACCTTTCCAAGCATTTGCAAACAGAGTAGACCCAGATCAAACGCTCCTATCAGGGTCTGCTTTGTTTTCTTTTTTTAGCTCATCTCTTTCAAAGAAAAGTCGAGCTATTATGGGTCATAGGCATTGTTATCGCCATGCAAAAACTTTAATGTAACTCATTACTCGAAAAGTATAAGAGGTATAAACATGAAACATCATAGGTTAGTAGATCTCATTGAGGGGAAGGCCCCTACATAAGAACCAAAACTTTAATTTTTTTCAAAAATGTTTAATTTAGCTGAACAAACACCAAATCAGACGAGCGTTGGCGCCGCACACGGCTCCTGTTTGAAATAGATGTGATGCTACAGTTTGTACGATAGCAATGTTCTATGTTATATCCTATGTAAAAAATCACCTGTTGAAACCATTGTGATATATAGAGCATTTGCTGGCTCCTATAGGAGCAAATGCTCTATTTATCACAATGGTTTCAAACTACAAAATTCTAAATTTTTCCTTTTCTCTAGTTTATGCTCCTTTTCGGTAGATTTATTCAAAGTGGTTGGATCTAAAAATAGCCCATGAGGTAATGGGTTAATATCCATCATGTCTTTAAATCCTTCACTGCCATGATTTCATATGCAAAAAGTTTGGATCCAGACGCTGAGTAATTTGGTGTCTCATCCGGATCCAAACTGCTTGACACACCTTTTATCTTTTTATAAAGAAATTGAAGAAACACCCACTGTAAAACATGAAGCAGATGAAAACGTATGCAGTAGAAGACAATGCTGGCATGGAAAGGGTTAATTTTTACATGAATATTCATGAAGTGATGGGTTAAATGTTACTTGTACATTCATTTGTTTTTATGCCCTCATTGATGATAGTCAGGGAGCTTTATGTTTTGCACCTGTCCGTCCGTCTGTCTGTGTGTTAAGTGTGTGTCACACTTGTAAGTGCAGTTGGTTGTCACAGTTTTTTCATTGTCAAGCACCACCACAGGGGCATCCCACACAATTTTCTAGTTTACAGTTGCATTTGGAGAAATTAGACCCCATTCACCCTTTAAAAATCCCCCCTCTCCTTCCCCCCCCCTCCCCCCCCTCCTTCCCCCCCCCCCCCTCCCCCCCCCCCCACACACACACATCTTGAAAAAAAATCCCCTTTTGCCATACGATAGTAAGACTTACTTAATATCAATTCTGGAGTAAGTAAATGGTTGTATTAGTGCTACTTATAGCTTATTTGGCCATATTAACATGATAAAATAAGATTTGAACACAAATAGATTATACATTTTTCAATGAAAATTCCTCTTTTTGGCTCGTCCGTGCTACAATCTGCCCCCGGCTATGGCCCAGACCCATTCCCCGCAGAAGTGTGGAAAAACCTGGCATTGCACCTCAAAAGCTCAACTTGATATTCAAGCTTTACCATTGTTCTGAGTTATTACTACTTACCTTTTAATTACCACATACCATTTAACCCTTTCCTTCATATAAATTCTTGCTGTTCACGCATTTGCAAACAGAGTAGACCGAGATCAGACGGCTCCTGTTGGAGTCGTCTGCTCAGGTTCTGCTCAGTTTATGATATAGTATAGATGTGATTCTACAGTTTATACCAACACCAAAAAATCCTGTGACCATATACCATTATAAAAACTCAGCGAAATAATATTCATGATGATATTATTTCTTACATGAATATTGACCAGAAGAAAGTGTTAATTACTCTCAGTACTCGGATACCCGAATGTCCTCATTCTCCACCTGTTTGTAATACTGAATACAGTTGAACTACCATATCTCGAACTCAGATAACTCGAACTTTGGGATAACTCAAACTAAAAGGTCGGTCCTGTCAAAACTTACATTACAGAATTGTTCTAAAATGTATCACTACACATATCTAGAAACACATGTGACAGCTTAATGCAAGTCTATAGTAATGCTGAAAGCTCCCACAGGAGCTTTCAGCATTACTTTAGACCTGCATTAAGCTGTGAGCTTAAGAAATTGTTCAGATCAGAAATCAGATAACTTGAACTTCTGTTATCTCGAACTAATTTGTATGGTGATATCGAAGTTCAGCTGTACTTCAATTTGGCATCATTTTGATAATTTTAAGTTTTAACCGTTCGCTTTCTGTTCACGTCAATATACTTACCTGTAAATAGTGCAGACCCAGATGAGACAGCTTCTGCAGGAGCTGTCTCATCAGGGTCTGCACTATTTACAAGTTGATTGTGCAACTAGTGCACTCCACAGCAGTGATTGCACAGCGAAATACTTGTACACAGTGAAGATATATGTAATTATACAACAGGAAATGGGTAAAGAAGGAGAAATGTATTTTAAAATTCAGCAAGCGAAGGGTTAATTGACATACAAATGTAGTAGCAAATAGTGAAGACCCTGATTCAGCTGCTTCTACAGGAGCACTTTGATCTGGGTCTACACTATTTGCCTGAGTTTGTTTTATGTTACAGTAGTTTGGGTAACTTACAGTAGTTTGAGTAGTTTGGGTAACTTACAGTAGTTTGGGTAACTTACAGTAGTTTGGGTAACTTTTTACTCCATGAGTATACATTTTTAGCTCACCTGAGCCAAAGGCTCAGGATGAGCTATTGTGACCGCTATTTGTCCGTCGTCCGGCGTCCGGTGTCCGGCGTCTGGCGTCCGGCGTCCGTCCACATTTTCAAACGACATCTCTGAAACTGCTGACCCGATTTTAACCAAATTTTGTCAGAAGCATCAGTGGCTAGGGGGAACGAAACGTTGTTCACATTATGACCCCCGGGCCAAAAATGGCCCCGCCCCAGGGCTTATCAGTTTTTCATTGGAAAATCTTTAAAAATCTTCTTCTCTGAAACTGTAAGGCCTAGACCTTTGATATTTGGCATGTAGCATGATCTAATGGTTATCTACAAAGATTGTTCAAATTATGACCCCCGGGCCAAAAATGGCCCCGCCCAAGGGCTTATCAGTTTTTCATAGGAAAATCTTTAACATTCTTCTTCTCTGAAACTGTAAGGCCTAGATCTTTGATATTTGGCATGTAGCATGATCTAATGGTCCTCTACAAAGATTGTTCAAATTATGACCCCGGGCCAAAAATGGCCCCGCCCAAGGGCTTATCAGTTTTTCATAGGAAAATCTTTAACATTCTTCTTCTCTGAAACTGTAAGGCCTAGACCTTTGATATTTGGCATGTAGTATGATCTAATGGTCCTCTACAAAGATTGTTCAAATTATGACCCCAGGCCAAAAATGGCCCCGCCCAAGGGCTTATAAGTTTTTCATAGGAAAATCTTTAACATTCTTCTTCTCTGAAACTGTAAGGCCTAGACCTTTGATATTTGGCATGTAGCATGATTTAATGGTCCTCTACAATTTTGTTCAAATTATGACCCCCGGGCCAAAAATGGCCCCGCCCAAGGGCTTATCAGTTTTTCATAGGAAAATCTTTAAAAATCTTCTTCTCTGAAACTCTAAGGCCTAGAACTTTGATATTTGGCATGATCTAATGGTCCTCTACAAAGATTGTTCAAATTATGACCCCAGGCCAAAAATGGCCCCGCCCAAGGGCTTATCAGTTTTTCATAGGAAAATCTTTAAAAATCTTCTTCTCTGAAATTGTAAGGCCTAGACCTTTGTATTTGGCATGTAGCATGATCTAATGGTCCTCTACAAATTTTGTTCAAATTATGACCCCGGGCCAAAAATGGCCCCGCCCAAGGGCTTATCAGTTTTTCATAGGAAAATCTTTAAAAATCTTCTTCTCTGAAACTGTAAGGCCTAGACCTTTGATATTTGGCATGTAGCATGATCTAATGGTCTTCTACAAAGATTGTTCAAATTATGACCCCAGGCCAAAAATGGCCCCGCCCAAGGGCTTATCAGTTTTTCATAGGAAAATCTTTAACATTCTTCTTCTCTGTGACTGTAAGGCCTAGACCTTTGATATTTGGCATGTAGCATGATGATCTAATGGTCCTCTACAAAGAGTGTTCAAATTATTACCCACGGGCCAAAAATGGCCCCGCCCAAGGGCTTATCAGTTTTTCATAGGAAAATCTTTAAAAATCTTCTTCTCTGAAACTGTAAGGCCTAGACCTTTGTATTTGGCATGTAGCATGATCTAATGGTCCTCTACAAAGATTGTTCAACTTACGACCATGACCTCTGGGCGAAACTTGGCCCTGGCTTATCAGTTTTTCATGGGAAAAATATATTATTTTTCTCTGAAGCCATAAGGCTTAGACCTTTAATTAATGGAATACTGCTTTGCCTTGTGGTTCTCTACCAAGGTTGTACAAATGATGGCCCCGCCCCTGGGGTTTCTCAGGTGAGCGCTTCAGGGCCTCATGGCCCTCTTGTTATCCTTTTCCCTGTTCAATATTCATATAAGAAATTATGACACCATGAATATTCATTGGCTGAATTTTTATAATGTTAACAATTCAAGGATGTTTTTCTTTGACAAAAACTGCAGAATAAGATCTATTTCATTTCAAAAGGAAACAGAGCAGACCCTGATTAGATGATTTCTATAGGAGCCGGCTAATCTGGGTCTACTCTGTTTGCAAGTTATGCATTCATATGAGGGAAAGAGTTAATGCTTTTACACAGTATACTCGGATCAGCTGGATCTTGTAGGAGCTGTCTGATTAGGGTCAGCACTGTTTTCTTATTAAATTATATACCATTAGATCTAATTCTACAGTTTCTGCCATGACTGAAAATTCCTATGCCATTGTAAGAATAAGTATAATTAATATTTGTGATGTCATAA
Organism: Azorinus chamasolen; assembly: GCA_963576725.1. Lineage (NCBI taxonomy): Eukaryota > Metazoa > Mollusca > Bivalvia > Cardiida > Solecurtidae > Azorinus > Azorinus chamasolen. Next base: position 23,236,232 of record OY755243.1, read on the forward strand.
TTTCTTAACCCTTTCCCTGTTGCATATACTTGTAAGATATACTAACATCGTGAATATTTATAAGCAGAATTTTTACAATGGTACATGAACACATGTTATTTCATAAGCAAACAGAACAGACCCTGATCAGATGGCTCCTATGGGAGCCATCTGATCTGGGTCTACTCTGTTTTCAAATGTTGTTTCTATGAAGGAAAGGGTTAAATGAAAATTCATGAATTAAAGATGGTAATGTCAAGAAATAAGCTATGGTTAATAAAAAAAATATGACAGCATTTTCTTCAAATGGATCCCTTGCAAACAAATCTTTGATAAGAAAATACTGTTGACAAATTGATGGAAACGATATGCAATGCTTTTGTCTTATGACTGATTCACTTATGTTCATGTAACTGTCTTTTTTTTCAGGTATGCTTTAGTTTTATTCCCATCTGTAGAATCTGCAGAAGAGCATTTGAAATTGTTTCTGTCACTAAATCTTAAAGCATCTTTCAAGACCAGGAAATAATGACGTCCAGAAAATCCATGCTGTGATGTTCTGGTTGTTAGGAAGGAGTTTATGATTGTTAACCAAGTTAACCAAGTTATAGCAGTTGGACAAGGAAACGGTGAATAGGCTTGTGGTGTGACAGTATCATAACACAAGGCTCAACCTAGAGATGTCGGACAATGAGAAGTTTATCAGAATTCAGGGAGAAGTTGTGTTATTGATTTTGGCTATTCTTTTACGTTACATATGAACTTCTCCCTAAGTTTAACCCTTTACTTCATGTATATTCATGTAAGAAATAATGACATCATGAATATTCATTATATGATTTTGTTTTATGGTATATGGACACAGGATTTTTGGTCAGGACAGAAACTGTAGAATTAGATCTTACATTATTCCTTAACCCTTTCTTCCATAAATATGCCTTTCTACGCCTTTCTGTAAAAATCACCTGTTGAAACAATTGTGATAAAAAGAGCATTTACTCCTATAGGAGCAAATGCTCTATTTATCACAATGGTTTCAAACTACAAAATTCTAAACTTTTCCTTTTCTCTTGTTAATGCTCCTTTTCGGTAGATTTATTCGAAGACGTTAGATCTAAAAATAGCCTATGAGGGAATGGGATAAGCAATAGAGCAGATCCTGATCAGATGGCTCCTTCAAGAACCATTTGATCTGAGTCTACTTTGTTTACAAAGGTGTTAAAAGATATATCTATGAAGTAAAGGGTTAACCCTTTCCCTATTGAAGATTCACAAAAGAAAGAAATACGCCTTTCTATGCCTTTGCAAACAGAGTAGACCCAGATCAGATTGCTCCTGTAGGAGTCGTCTGATCAGGGTCTGCTCTGTTTGCTTATGATATAATGTAGATATGATTCTACAGTTTCTGTCATTGCAGGAAAAACGTGCCCATGTGCTATTTTAACAATTATGCAACTTTATATTCATGGCTTCATTATTTTTTACATGAATATTCATTGAGTAAAGGGTTAACCTCCTGAAAACCTGTTCTGGCGGCACCTCTTTTTGAGTCTACATTCCAATGCAAACTACAGTAAACCCTCTCTATAACGGTCACTAAATTACATCAAGTATTTTGTGTTAAAAGCAGGTGGTTGCTTAAAGCAAGGTGAAAGTAAAACAGAACGCTCCGTTTTACTTTCCCCTTGCTTTAAGCAGCCACCTGCCCTAAATACCAACTATTTAACAAAAATTAGTGGCCATTATAGAGAGGTTTTATTGTACTAGTTAAACCTTTTACTCCATGAATATTCATATTAGAAATAATATATATATATGAATACTAATTATCATGAATATTAATTTATTACAATATCTGAAAGTTTGTAATACCGAATTAACAAGACAAGTTTTTGGCTTGAAATTTCAAATTTTCTTTATTTGAAGGAAAGGGTTAAGTTTATCAAAATACTTCGTTTATTAGGGTATGGACTTTAAAAAATTACTTGCACTGTATGCTTTATCTTTAACCCTTTCCCTCATATCAACGTGTTTTCACGCATTTGCAAACAGAGTAGACCCAGATCAGACGGCTCCTAGAGGAGCCGTCTGATAAGGGTCTACTCTGTTTGCTAACAGAATTTGAAAGTTCTGTTTCTTTACTTTCTAAAATGGTTACAATGTTCTACCGTCCATATTTCTTTATAACTAGTTTGCCCTTGAATGATCAATAGGTATTGAAATTTGGAATAAACATAGAACAGGGAAAGGGTTAAGCGATGCCACTTGCTGCCTATGCAAACTGGGTAGACTCAGATCAGACAGCTCCTGTATGAAACTAGGAACTGTCTAATCAGGGTCTGCTTTGTTTCCTTATGGAATTATGTAGATCTGATTGTACAGTTTTGTCATGGCCAAAATAAAAGTTCAGCTAATAAATATTCATGATGTCATTATTTCCAGAGACATATACATATATGTACAAGACTACATGTCTCTGTTATTTCTTACTGAATATTCATCAGGTAAAGAGATATCTATTTGTGAATGCATGACACAAGTGTGAAATATTTGGATCCAGATGAAACACTGGGTCACTCTGGATCTCATTAGGATCTAGACTGTTTGATGGTTGACAATCTGATTGTATTTTGAAGAAAAATTAACTTTGAGAATTGTAGCATACAACATTTTTAGCTCTTCCGTTTTTCGAGGAAAAATTTACGAGCTTTTGTAGTAACACCGGTGACGGTATTGTCCTTGTCATCCTTAATGTTAACATTAACCCATTACCTCATAGGCTATTTTTAGATCCAACCTCTTTGAATGAATCTACCCAAAAGGAGCATTAACTAGATAAAAGGAAAATTTTAGAATTTTGTAGTTTGAAACCATTGTGATAAATAGAGCATTTGCTCCTATAGGAGCAAATGCTCTATTTATCACAATGGTTTCAACATGTGATTTTTACAGAGGCGTAGAAAGGCGTATTTATGGAGGAAAGGTTAACTTTGATGATGGCAGCTACAATAAAACAAACGAGCGTTTGCACAATGTTTACTAAGTGTGCAAATATATATATACATTCATGTATATATATAATTGACAGTCTTTAGAAAATATTGACTAAGTCACAAACAGTTTGGATCCTGATCAGATATGTTGGTTGTTCGATCTGGATCCAACTGTTTGCAAGCTGGTCAAGTTGCGATTAATCCTTTGAATGTTGTTTGCAAACAGTGTAGACCCTGATCAGAGCCTACACTGTTTGTTATTCAATATTCTCTATCATGTTTAACCCTTTCCCTGTTCTATGTTTATTTCAAATTTCAATACCTACTAAATATTCATGGACAAAATAGTTATATTGAAATGTGGAATGTGAAGCATTATAACCAATTTAGAAACTACAAAAACAGATCTGCCAAATTCCATTTATAACAAACAGAGCAGACCCTGATCAGCCGACTCCTCTAGGAGCCGTCTGATCTGGGTCTACTCTGTTTGCAGATGCATGAAAACATGTTTACATGAGGGAAAGGGTTAAGCCTTACATACCGAGTGGACGCTATCAGTAAACACTTATGGGCTATTCCACTCAGAAAGTTATTCAGCTTTGAAAGGGTTAATAAGAGAAGGGGTGGGAAATTGATATTCTAAAACTTTGTCATTTTGATAGTTTGTAAGAATTTATCAGTTATATTTTGTATTAAGTAAATTGTAACTGCCCTTGTTGTTAGGAGGGGTATAACAGTAATGGCACTGTATTTTTCTTGTGTTTCACATGTTTGTGCATCAGAATACAGTAGAACCAGTTTTAAGCAGCCAATCATGTTTTGAACATAGGAGTCTTAAAAAGCAGGTGGTTGCTTAACCCTTTCCCTGGTCTTTGTTTCTTTGGAATTTCAATACCTACTGAATATTCATGGTCAAAATAGTTATAATGAATATGGAAGGTGTAACATTGTAGCCATTTTAGAAAGTAAATAAACAGGTCTATCAAATTCCACTGGCAAACAGAGCAGACCCTGATCAGACAGCTATCTAGGAGCCGTCTAATCTGGGTCTACTCTGTTTGCAAATGTGTGAAAAGGTGTTTACATGAGGGAAAGGGTTAATGCAGGGAAAAAGTAATGCAGAAAGCTCCTATAGGACCTGGATTAAGCTACCACCTGCCTTACAGACCCATACTCAGACCTATTTTTAATGTTCTATTGTATGTCTCAGTCATAACTTGATCAATATGGTCATAACTTGATCAATATGTGTAAGACTAATGGACTTCAGTTGTGCATAACAGACCTTTGTTTAAGTGAAATATTTGTGCCAAATAAATACAGTTTAACTACTTTTGAGTGGCTTTAATACTTGACCCTTATTGTGCGGGACACAAGTCACTAATGTCCTTTGCAAAAAGTGTATACCCAGATGAGAGGGCTCCTAGAGGAGCCCTCTCACCAGGGTCTGCACTGTTTGTCATGTTACACTTTTCTTTAGAAGAATCCCTAAATATTAACCATAAGATTGACCTGTTTGAATTTTCGAATACAATGTAGTCCACTTTAAAAATCAGCGTTGTAAGGGTTAAATAAAATGTATTAACTCTTGCCCTCATAGAAACGTGTTTTCACGCATTTGCAAACAGAGTAGACCCAGATCAGACGGCTCCTTGAGGAGCGGTCTGATCAGGGTCTACCCTGTTCGCTTATGGACTTTGATAGATATGCTTCTTTACTTTCTAAAATGGCTACATTGTTCTACCTTCAATATTTCATTATAACTCTTTTGTCAATGAATATTCAAAATTTATTAAAAGGGTTTACTCCATAGGGACACCTTTTCGACACCTTTGCAGACAGATTTTACCTTTAGGAGCTGTCTGATCAGGATCTGCTCTGTTTGTTTAATTTGGATTTATGTAGATATGATTCTCTACATTTTCTGTTTGTCCAAAAAATCCTGTGTTCATATATCATTATAAAATTCATGCTTATAAATATTCATTATGTCATTTTTTCTTGCTTGAATATTCATGAAACAAAAGGTTAAGTGCCCAGAAGCATACATAATATTTGGTTGTCAAGCACAATTCCTTGTTAAAACAAGACATTCTTCATGTAAGCCTTTACCTGTTTAATATTCATGTGAAAAAATACAAAAATAATGACATTATGAATATTTATTAGCTGAATATTAATAATGGTCCATGTTCATAGGAGTTTTTGGTATTGACAGAAAGGATGGAGTCGGATCTATCACAACTAACTTTTACAGGTAAACAGAGCTGTCCCTGATCAGACGGTTCCCAGAGGAGCTACGGTAAAACCTCTCTATAATGGCCACTAAATTACATCAAGCATTTTGTGTTAAAGGCAGGTGGCTGCTTAAAGCAAGGTGAAAGTAAAACAGAACGCTCCTATAGGAGTGTTCTGTTTTACATTTACCTTGCTTTAAGCAGCCACCTGCCCTAAATACCAATTTATTAACACAATTTAGTGGTTGTTATAGAAAGGTTCTACTGTATCTGATCTCAGTTTATGCTGTTTGCAAATAGGTGAAAATGTGTTTACATAAGGGAAAGGCTTTAAACCTTTACCTGATAAATATGCCTTGTAACCCCTTTGCAAACAGAGCAGTCCCTGATCTGATGGCACTCTTAAGAGCCACCTGGATCAGAGTCTGCTCTTGTTACTTACTCTTGATTTTGTTCACTAGAGTTGTGACCCTTTGTTTTCCAAAAATTAACCTTTTTCCGTCAGGAGTTATATCTCCAAAACCGCAAGTATCACTCATTGAGCTGGAAACACCAGTGATAATTATTATAGGCCTTTGTTTACGAAAAAGTTAACCTTTTTGTCTACCCAGAGTCATATCTCTTTGTGTCTTATGAAAGGTCATACAATTGTTCACCATCACAAGAGATATACACAAGGGCTACAATCTGAATATGTGCCATAACTCTGGAAGGCCTTTTTAAAAAAGTATGCCCCTTTATGAACTTGTGAAATAAAAAAACACTTAAAATATCTCGAAGGACGAGCATTGGCACCCACATGTGGTTCTCTTATTATAATTAATTATTATTATTACTTATTATTATTATTCCATGATGATAATTATATTAATATAAAATGGTAATAGATCTGATAGTTATAATAGTAGTGAAAATATTGATATGATGATGGTAATATAAATAATTATTATAAAAATAATAATCCAATTGCATTAAAAAACGCCACGTTCATTGACAAAAGGCATTTAAGATCTACCTCATCAATTAATGGCTATGCTAGCTTCTATGCTTATTTCCTACTCTTGCATTGTAGATCCTGCCTACCAAAACGCATTTTTAAAAGACATATTTCTTGTTCAACATGGTATCAATCATTTCTAATAGAATACTTAACATAATAATTATACGCTCCTTCCATGCGTCTCTACATTGCAAGATCCCGTAAAAGAGGCCATTCTGTTCTCATGGACGGCGCCAAAATTTGAAGTACAGTCGAGACTGCCTTAGCGACCCCCTGAATTCAGCAACTCCCTCTCATATGCGACTGCATTTCATCCCGCCCAACGTATTTCCCTATAGTTTTGGTCTGAATTAAGTGACTCCCTGTCTTACGTGACATACGACTGTTAATTTTCAGTCCCTTCGTACGTTCACGCATCTGCAAACAGAGTAGACCCAGATCAGACGGCTCCTAGTGGAGCCGTCTGATCAGGGTCTACGCTGTTTGCTAACAGAATTTCAAAGATCTGTGTCTTTACTTTCTAAAATGGCTACAATGCTCCACCTTCCATATTTCATAATAACCTTTTTGTCCATGAATATTCAGTAGGTATTGAAATTTGTAATAAACATAGAACAGGGAAAGGGTTAAAAACAATAGAACATTCCTCAACTCGAACTATATCGACCGTGTGTGTAACTTATATAAAAACATATATAATAACATATTTATTATTCACATGTTTTAGTAGACATATGACTGCAGCCATTGCTTCAGAAGAATAGTCTTTGTATCGTGAGAAACAGAATATTCAATGAAATTCGATTTCTTTGCAGCTTATATAGGTACATGTATCTGTCTATCGGCTTGGTCAAAATTTGCTCCATAGTAAGCTAGCTTGTTGTTAGATGTTTAAAGGTGTGAATGAGTAACAACAATTAATGTGTTTATCCGCTTACCAACGCTCCCAGACACAATTCAACTGTTGCACGTGTGCTGTTTGGTGTTTGTATTGCAAACAACTCGTAATTACCGACTCTGAAGTTTGTGTATCAAAGATCTCTATACAGACTGTGCAGGCTAATTACTTTTGCATATAATGAACGAATTTGATTATATATTAATGTCTTCATACATTCTGCCTTCATAAAACATTGTCCATATATCTATTTAACTTGTACAATTGCATCAACTTCAAGGGTTTCCGGGATGACGGTAGTCTACTATCGGAATTATGGCCATATTGTGTAATTCTCACGATGCGTGTGATTTTTACCCTTGCACCGGTTTAGAAAAAAGTAGCAATAGACACTCCGTTTTATCAATGATGGCGGAACCGAAACAAAGAAAGAGAGTTGTTTTGTCTCTTGAAGAGAAAATTAATGCCTTGAAGAAGCTGGATCAAGGTATTCCGGCTTACAAAGTTGCTGCAGACATAGGCGTGGGTAAAACCCAAATACAGTCACTTCGAAAACGAAAAGCAGAACTGATTAATGACTACGAGAATAACGCCAAACCCAACACCAAAAGACGACGATATCTAACGGGTAATGAAGAAATCAACGACTTGACTTTAGCATGGGTGAAAGATGCCGTTGGAAGAAGAATTAATTTAACGGGGGCTTTCATACAAGCCAAAGCATTAGAGTTTGCCTCTCGGACAGGAAATAATGAGTTCAAGGCTTCGAGAGGGTGGCTTGAAAGTTTTAAACAGCGGAACAATTTGGTGTATGGAAAAATGTCAGGAGAACGTGTAAATGTAAATATCCAAAGTGTTCAGGATTGGAAAAATAAACTAGGTGACATTTGCTCGGTGTCGGGTCGTTTCGGACCCAATCCGTTTCGGTCCTTAGTCGTTTCGGACCCAATCCGTTTCGACCCTGGTAGTTTCGGCCACATTATAAAATTTGCATTCAAAGGTATTTATAAATGGAACTTGTGTGGAACTTTTTTTAACTATTCCCCTCATATAAACACCTTTTCAGGAAATTAAATTGAAATAGAGTAGACCCAGATCAGACGACAATAATTCTCTTAAAATACTACTTAAATTAGCATAAAATTTAGAATGTGCATCCATATTTAAAATTAATCCGATCATACATGCTGTTAATATCAGGGGTGAGAATTTTCCGCGGAATTCCGCGGATTTCGTTTCTCTCAGGGCCGTTTTTGAGATCGATGTAAATCCGTTGAGAAATTTGTAAGGGGGGGGGGGGGGGTTTATGGCGAATAATTCAGGAAATTATTATTTGCCGATATATTCTTTCACTATTCCAAGTAAATCCGCGTTAACAACGTTTATATCACGTTAACAGCGAGATTTCGGTTCAGCTAATCGAATAACGAGACTCTTGTCCTACAGCCAATCAAAACGCTCGTATTATGCAGTGTTCGTTCAACATTTCCAAGATGGCGTCCGTGATATGAAATTCTGTATCTGTACTGTCAATTAATCTGAATTTAAGACAAAAATGAGAAGCATAGGCAGAGATTACGATAACAGTGTGAAAAAAAAGTTCTACCCAAGATGGCTAGAGAAAGAAATCACGTTGACATTTGGTACAGAAACAAAAAATGTGATAATTGGCGACGATTTATTGAAACTGAAAGTAAACTTCAGACGAGGGAACCTTGTGTAAACTTTGTTCCAAACAAATGAATTAAGGCAAACGCGACTGCGTAGCATATAAGAACCTTCTGAAAAGCATTAAACATGTCCAGTTATTGAAACAGCGGATTTCCAGTCACAGGTAACCTGTAATGTCAAGTATTCACCAGAAAGTTGTCTGTCAATAGCTATTCATAGGTAATGTTAAAGGAACTGGTCAAGATGTATCGATTCAGAAAAGTTATATTTTGTTTTTAATAAACCAGTTTAATGAATTAGAAGATGGTTTATTGACATAAAAAAGTAATCAGAATCAGAGTTTGAATGTGAACTTTGTCTAGAAATTGTGACTGTAATGTGAACTTTGGTGAATTTTGTCTAGAAAGTTAACTGTTACAATACCATGCCAACTTTAAATCAAATGTTGTATCTTTATCTGTGATCACAGAGTTCCATTTGATTTCATTTTTAAAACGTGTGAGTTTTAATTGCTTGTGTTTGACAAGAAATTAATCTGGCAATGTTGAATAGATCCAATAATAAACTGAATGTAAATTGTATGGACATGTTCTACAACTGGTTTGTTTGAAACACAGCTCATCGTGTATGACATGCAACTCAAGTATAATTGTAAAAAAAACCACATGAATGACAGACCCAAGTGAAAATGCAGGAGAAGGCTTCTGAAGTGCTCAGGAAAGCTATATTTCATTTTGCTTCGGGGGGCTTCGCCCCCCTGAGCCCCCCACATGGGCGCTGCCCATGTCCCGCAAGGGGCCTAGGCGGCCCCCTTGACCCCTACCAATTTTCCTCTTTTTTCACCAACGGCCATTCTCACCCCTGTGTTATTGGGTGATAAATGATTAAAGAAATAATGGAATAATTACTACATTGTAACAAACTATCGCGGCTATAAACACCTCATTGATGAGATTAGCGCAAACAAGTATACTACCATTAATTAACACTTAATTTGTTATTACTATATAACTCAAACAACATTGCAATTGATTCTGGTTGTTGGATAATTAACATTATCATTGTCTATTTCATGGATTCAATAAACTCATTCAATAAGAGTTTACAAAAACATTAATTTAATTACAAATTTACACAATTATCAATATTTGCAGCATGTTTTTCCAGCAAATATTAAACATTTTATTCTTATTGGGTTGAGGAACAACTAAGTGCAATAGCACTACATAGGATTTTAGACATAGGGAACTGTCCAATCTGACTGGATATCTCTTTGCTTTCTTTATTTCTTGTCTCTTGTTAATGGTCAATTTTCTTAAACAGTAAACACATTTTGTTTTAAATAAAATTTGATGTCTATTGCTGATATATCCCACGTATCCCTTGGTCGTTTCGGTCCCAAATGTGGCCGAAACGACCAAGGCCGAAACGGATTGGGTCCGAAACGACCCGGGACCATTTGCTCTGGGTATAAGCCAAAAAATATTCTAAACATGGACGAGACCGGATTGTTTTTAGCTCACCAGAGCACTTTTGTGCTCAGGGTGAGCTTTTGTGATCACCTGATGTCCGTCGTAGGGCGTCAACAATTTCAACATTTAAAAATCTTCTCTGAATCTACAGGGTTCTCAGCTTTCATCTTTGGTACATAGCATCATCTGTAGGTCCTCTACAAAAGTTATATAAATTATGCCCCTGGGGTCAAAATTGGCCCTGCCCCAGGGGTGTTCAGTTGTATATATACTTCTTCATATCAGAAACAACAGTTTAAAAGTTCCCCCTTATTCAGAGATAAGCCAGTGCTCTGATAGGACTAGTATTGGTAATCACCCTTAGCCTGATCAGTAAGTAGAAATTGTGTTTAGACAAATTACACACACTCATTTTAGATTGAGAAAACTATGTGGATAATTCTCAAAATGCAGAAAGATCTTAAAGCTTTTTCCCATATCTATGCCCTGCATTAAGCTGCCAGCTATCAAAAAAGATTCTATATTTGTATCCGTTTTGAAGTTCAGCTTAATACAAATTCAAGTGTTCTATTGCATCTTGGAGATCAGTGTCTATTTTTAGCATACATAAAAGGTAGGTTATCTCCCTTTTGCACTTTTTGATTACAACCTGAATGCCTCCCTTCTGGATAATGGCAGTTGCAAATTAGATCTGACCTGTAAATAGAACAATTAACCCTTTACTCCATAAATATGCCTTTCTACACATTTGCAAACAGAGTAGACCCAGCTCAGATTGCCCATGTAGTAGACATCTGACCAATCTGCTCTATTTGCTTATGATAAAATATAGTGCAAATTGCATTAAATTATTTTCATTTTGTGTACAATATACATGTACTTATAATATGTTTACTTAAGCCTTTCCTTCATATAAATGCTTTTTCATGCATTTGCAAACAGAACAGACCCAAATCAGACGGCTCCTATAGCAGCTGTCTAATCAGGGTCTCATCTGTTCGTCAATGGAATTTGAAATATGTTTCTTTACTTTCTAAAATGGCCACACTGTCCCACTTTCCATATTTCATTATAACTATTTTGTCCATGAATATTCACTAGGTATTGAAATTTTGAATAAACATAGAACAGGGGAAGGGTTAAAGTACATCAATCTTAAGATAAGATATATGAATAATAATATGAACTCGTGAAGATTTAATGGAAATATCTGAAATTTTGAACATACAGTCAAACCTCTCTATAACGACCACTAAATTACACCAAGTATTTTGTGTTAAAGGCAGGTGGATGCTTAAAGCAAGGTGAAAGTAAAACAGAACGCTCCTATAGGAGCGTTCTGTTTTACTTTCACCTTACTTTAAGCAACCACCAGCCCAAAATATAAACTAATTAACACAATTTAGTGGTAGTTATAGAGAGGTTTTTCTGTATAAGTATAGATTAAAATTCTTTCTGAATTAAAATTGGCCCCACACAGGGCCGGCTAGTTTTCTATAGAAACATATAGCGAAATCTTTGAAAACCTTCTTCTCTGATTGTCTCTTGTTTAGGGACACAACTCGACGCACATTACTCGATACTCTGTTTGCAAATGCGTGAAAACACGTTTGTATGAGGTAAAGGGTTAAAAACTGCACGATTCTAAATTTCCCCGCGGGAGCACGTCCCCGACCCCTACTGGCTATAGCCACGGTGCGAACATTACTTTTTTTAAGGGGGGGGGGGGGTCCGCATGCCATTGGTTTTCCCTCGGAAAGCTATGGTCCCTCTTAGTCCCGTTTCCTAACTTAGTCTGTACATAGTGCGTTGTACTGCGTAGCCGCATCACTAACAACTGTTTGTGGACGATATTTCCAACATTCGTTCAGATTACTCTTGAATTGATTTAGGTTGACCACTGTTTTTTACAGGCAGCAGCCAGGCTACACCATTCTTTTTGAAAGTATGAGAGTCCTGCAAAAAGTTCTGTCACTAACGGGTTTCCGTAGTTTTATACCATGTATATTTTAAAACGCTTCACTGCACCTGAATAGTGTGTTCACTATCTAACGATATCCGTTTATTTCGTGCAAATCGCTTTACAAATGACAAAGTTATTTCAAATTGAAATACATGCAGTAATATACACTGACCAGTTTACGTGTCTCAATGTAAAATGGACGAAAAGGCTGCAATTCGTAGCTATGTCAAATGTCGCATTAGGCTTGATATAGATTCAAAGCAGATATTTGAAGAATTGTGTGGTATATATATGGACCTAATGCCATTTCAATACGCACAGTTTTTAGGTGGATCAAGGCTTTTAAAGCTGGGAAATTATCTGTTGAAGATGACACCCGTCCTGGTAGACCTAAAACCTCTGTTAGTAAGGCAAACGTCGCTGCTGTAAAGGTTGTGGTCGAGCAGGATGCGCGATTGTCTGCGAAAGATATAGCTAGTTGTACTGGCATGTCAGAAGGTAGCATACAAACAATTCTGAAAAAGCGTTTGGATCTGAGAAAGGTTTGCGCTAGGTGGGTACCTCATTTCATCACTGACGAACAAAAGAAAAACCGCCTTAAATGTGCCCGGGAACTTTTGAAAACATACAAAGGTTGTGATAGTCGGGTTATTTCTAACTTGCTTACAGGTGACGAAACCTGGGTGCATATGTTTGAGCCACAGAGAAGGGCTGATAATAAGCAATGGAAGCAAAAAGGTCAGAAACGTCCACGTATTGCCAAGAGAACCATAAGTTCAAAAAAAGATGTACGCAATATTCTTTAATTCGAGTGGGCCAGTCGTTCAAGTGCCTTGCCCATCTGGTCGTACAGTCACTGGACGATTCTACAAGAACTCTGTACTAAAGAAAGTCAAAGATTTTTTTTACGTCCAAGCAAAGGATGGACAGGTGTCCATCGTATACATGATTACGCCTCCTCTCACAAGTCTTCTGGCTTCTGAAAATGTGAAAGTTGTAAACCACCCACCTTATTCACCTGACCTGAGTCCCTGTGACTTTTTCTTATTTCCTAGACTGAAGAAAATGTTTTCTGGAAAGAAATATAAGTCCAGAAGTTCTCTTGGCAGCACTATCTATCAGTGTCTCCAACAGATACCTAAAGAAGACTATTTTTTCGCTTTTCGAGACTGGGTAAAAAGGTTACAAAAATGTGTTTCGGTAAAGGGGGTATACTTCGAAGGTTTGCAATAAAAAAAAAATAACTAGAGGTTTGTTTTTGTCACAAAAACAGATGTCTCCCCCTCCCATCCTCTTTCCAATACATAAGTGTAATGTCTGTAACTCCAAACTTATCAGGGTCTAATTTTAAGTCATCAGGGGAAATAACATCAGGGGTAGACAATTCAAAAACCCCGGGTACACAACAACATGTGCTGGTCAACATTCCTGTGAAGTTTGGTGACTCTAGTACTAGTGGTTTCAGAGATAAACACGACGCAAAGTTAAGTTTCTCTTATTTTAAGTCATAAGGGGCAGTAACTCCAAAGTTATCAGGGGAGACAATTAAAAAGCCCAGATGCACAACAACTCATGCTGGTGAACATTCCTGTGAAGTTTGGTGACTCTAGCCCTACTGGTTTCAGAGATGCGTGCAGCACAAAGTTTCTCTAATTTTAAGTTATCATATCAGGGGCAATAACTCAAGAATTATCAGGGAGAGACAATTAAAAAAACCCAGGTGCACAACAACTCATACTGGTGAACATTCCTGTGAAGTTTGGTGACTCTAGCCCTAGTGGTTTTAAAGATATGCATGACACAAAGTTTCTCTAATTTTAAGTAATCATATCAGGGGCAATAACTCCAAAGTTATCAAGGGGGACAATTCAAAAATCCCAGGTGCACAACAACTCATGTTGGTCAACATTCCTGTGAAGTTTGGTGACTAGCCCTAGTGGTTTAAGAGATATGCACGGCACTAAGTAAAGTGTGACGGCACTAAGTAAAGTGTGTCTAATTTTAAGTCATCAGGGGCAGTAACTCCAAAGTTAACAGGGGAGACAATTCAAAAATACCCAAGTGCAAAACAACTCATGCTAGTGAACAATTCTGTGAAGTTTGGTGACTCTAGCACTACTGATACTTGCGACACAGTTTGTATAAATTTAAGTGTTCATATCAGGGGCAATAACTCAAGAATTATCAGGGGGGGACAATTCAAAAAACGTAGGTGCACAACAACTCATGCTGGTGAACATTCCTGTGAAGTTTGGTGACTAGCCCAACTGGTTTCAGAGATACGCGCGACACAAGTTTGTGACGGACGGACAGACAGACAACTCCGGCAAAAACAATAGGTCTCCCCATAAATTGGGGAGACATAATTACACGTATCAATGACAGAACTTTTTGCATGACCCTCGTAATTAATTTTGGCGAATATTATCAATCTGTTACGAGTTTTTGCAAGCTATGCAAGGCCTTTGGTCGATGTTAGACGGTGTGTCTACTGGCTACAGACACGGTGGGTACATTACATGTTTTTTTAAGAAAGGGGGTGGGGGCGCAGGTCATTGGTTTCTCCTCGGAAAAGAAAGTGTCTTTGTCCAGTTTGTAAATACCATATTAATATTATTCCTTTCCCGTCGATATATCAACGTTGACAGCCCGAGAAATCGAAGACTATCGTCGTAGGGCCAGTCTTTGATCTCATTGACCAGTGTTGTTGTGCAGCCCTGTGTATTCTGCAGAAGTAATACATCTTCTGAGTTTCTTAAAACGAGGGGACCAAACGGTGGTTGCATACTCCATATATGGTCTGACTTGTATATAACGTTAGGAACTCTCCTGTTTATACCATGGATGTTCAAGTAAGAAGTATTGAAACTGTGCATATACATGTATATTAATGGGCTGAATTCTTATAATGCTGTATACTAGTCACTGGATGTTTTAGTGATGGCAGGAACTGCAGAATCATATCTATACCATTCCACACTGAGCGAACAGAATAGACCTGGATCAGATGACTCCTACACTAGCCAGATGCGGATCCAGGATTTCAGAATAGAGGGGGGGGGGGTAGAATTTTTTTAGGAAGGGGGGCGTAGGTTTTTATGTTTTATGACATAAATAAATAGTGTGTAATACATGTTGAAAAAGAGCTGTGTTAAAGGCAAGTGGCTGCTTAAAGCAAGGTGAAAACAGAACGCTCCCATAGAAGCAATGTTTTACTATAACCTTGCTTTATGCAGCCACCTGTTCTAAATACCAACTACATGTAATTAACACACTTTAGTGGTCGTTATAGAGGTTTTACTGTATATAGATCTAAAATATTACTAAAGATTTATTTATTATTTTTTTTGGGGGGGGGGCGTACGTCGGCTCCACCCCCTCCCCTTCCTGAAGCCGCGCCTGGTAGCCGTCTGATCTGGTTACAAACTGTTTACAAAAGCACCAACATGCACCTCTACCAGAAAAAAGTGTTCATGAAAGTACAGTTTTATCCGAAGTGATGTTCGTGAGTTAAATGTTCTGACTGTCTGTTCCAGAGACGGATCTTTCTGCTCCATTGTACTTCAACTACAAACGTACATTATATTTACCTACGTGGTATGAAAGTAGAAACGCAGAAGCAATTATTTACTTTGTGCTGATATTAAACATTAATAATTTTGTAAAATCCATGTTTTAATTTGAAACAAGTGCCAGAAGAGATCCATGAAAAAATACTAAGTTCTGCGACAGACACAACCTCCATCGCAGTTATCTCCCCTAATCGCTTCGCTGATGACCGCACGTAGTGACGAGGGTGATCACTGTGGGGAGTTTGATATGATCACCTATGATACACTGCAGCCGTACGAATAGCCTCGGTCGACCAAATTAATATTTATTTTCTAACCTAAATCTGTCGTTGATATAAGTAACGGAATCATGTTTTATTATACGGGTCCGTCAGGTACTCTCACAAAATATGTAACTGTGGGACCAAGTCATCTGTTTGAGAAAATAGTTTCAGTACAAAAATCTGCTGACAATATGGATTTATTGGAAAAGGTATTTTGTGATGAGAATGTATTTGTTATTCCCCAACAGTGAGGCTGGGGTTGTTAATAAGTTTGCACTGTGTCAATCCTACAGTCTATCCTTCAGTCTCTTGGCTGCCAATTCCATCTGGGTCATATTTTTTTTAAACAGTTATTCAATCATAGTACTCCGAACGTGCTTGTTTTGCATTTCCTGTACGTTAACGTTAAATAGTGATTTCCTATGTACAACTAAAAAGTTACTTGAAATTTTTTCAATAATTGTTTCTTCTTAGTAACTTCACCCTCACTTATTATGTCTCCCCCCATATTTATATTGGGGAGACATATTGTTTTCGTGAGAGTTGTCTGTCTGTCTGCCCGTCTGTCTGTCCGTCCATCACACTTTTTGTCCGGACGATAACTTCAATATGCCTGATGCCAGTTGATTGAAACTTCATATATGGAAAGAGCATAATGAGAGAAAGTGTCATGCACAAGGTCCATAACTCTGGCTTTACTAATATAGGAGTTATTGCCCCTTGTAAAAAAACACCAACACTTTTTGTCCGGACAATAACTCCTATATGGCTCATCCCATTGGATTGAAACTTCATATATGGAAAGATCATGACGAGAGGAAGTGTCATACACAATTAAGGTCCATAACTCTGGCTTCACTAATATAGGAGTTATTGCCCTTGTAAATTTTATTCACATTTTTTTTGTCCGGACGATAACTCCTATATGGCTCATGCCATTGGATTGAAACTTCATATATAGAAAGATCATGACAAGAGAAAGTGTCATACACAAGGTCCATAACTCTGGCTTCACTAATAATGGAGTTATTGCCCTTGTAAAAAAAATTCACAATTTTTTGTCCGGACGATAACTCCTATATGGCTCGTGCCATTGGATTGTAACTTCATACATGGAAAGATCATGATAAGAGAAAGTGTCATGCTTAAGTTCCATAACTCTTGTTTCACTAATATTGGAGTTATTGCCCTTTGTAAAAAAAATCACAATTTTTGTCAGGATGATAACTCCTATATGGCACATGCCATTGGAGTGACACTTCATACATGGAAAGATCATGATAAGAGAAAGTGTCATGCATAAGATCCTTAACTCTGGCTTCAATAAATTGAGAGTTATTGCCCCCTTGTACATTTGTTTAACGCTTTCTTGTCCGGATGATAACTCCTACATGGCTCTTGCCATTGTATTGAAACTTCATACATGGAAAGAGCATGATGAGAGAAAGTGTCATGAACAAGGGCCATAACTCTGGCTTCAATACTTTTGGAGTTATTGCCCTTTGTTACATTTTTTGTCCGATCAATAACTCCTGTTTGACTGATTCTATTTGAATGACATTTCATTTATGGAAAGAGCATAATGAAAGTAAGTGTCGTGCACATGGGCCATAACTCTGGTGTCAATATTTTTGGAGTTATTAGCTGTTATCAATTTCTTCTTGAAAAATGGGGTGTGGAAAGCGCATAATGAGGGGAAGTATCAATCATCAAGTCCATAACATTTTTAGTGATTTCCCTTTACATATTGTTTTTATTAGAGGGGAGACATCCGTTTTTGTGACAAAAACCTCTAGTCTAGTTCTTTTTGAAATTCATAATCGCCTAGAAAACAAAACCAAGACAGGCAGTATATTTAACCTAAAGGACACAGGCATAATGTACAACCTACAGTGTATACTGAATGAAATAGCAGATCTACGTTTTGTTAAGTCAGTTGCAAATTTGCACGCTGTCTGCTATTATAATAACAAGCAATCCTTCGTAGATCTAGTGACCTGTACTAAAACATCTCGAAACATTGAATTAATTTGGCAGAGGTTTAATACCATAATTGTTTTTTTTTACATAATTATGTCAACATTTCAATGCCGCTGAATATCTTTTTTAAAGATATTTCTTGTTCGCACTATATTTCCTTTGAACATAAACTCCAATAATACGGCCACCCCACTAATCCACTAATACGGTCCCTAATATTAGTCCCATATGTGGGACCACCGTATGTACCTACTGTTTTCACGTCCTCTATATACGGGCAGCTGGTCGTCGATCAAAAATAGGCTGTGTGTACAGCATATTACACGTCTGTGTGTACAGCATATGCAACTGATAAACACCCTTTAGATTGTCGTAAACGTGTGATAGGCAGGCGAGGCTGTTTAGTTAGTTACATGCAAACTGAGAAATAATGCTAGAACATGTTTTTAAGGCGTGAATTAAGAGATTTGATTACATGTAATTGATAGGTTCACTATTGCTTAAAAATTCTGTTTTGTTTGCCGTAAACGTGTAAAAGGCGGTTTTTACGGCAGTCGCGGCTGTGTTTATATAACTGATCACGCAAATTGGGAAAATAAGCTTGGATTAACCGACACTGTAAATATCGCTGCCAAGAATTGTCAGAAATACGTAGAAAGAATGGAGAAACGAAAAAAAAGAAAAGAACTTAATATGAAAGAAAAGGTCACGCTGATTAATGACAGTATGGGTTTAAGCCAGCGAAAATTGGCTGAGAGATACGGGATTGGGAAAACCCAAGTGCAGACAATTCTAAGGAGGAAAGACGAGTTTATGGAGAGGTATGAGCAGCAGAACATAGACAGCAGCAGAAAAAGACTGTATAAGAAATCCCCATTAAACGAACTAAATGGACTTGTGTGGAGCTGGTTCCAGAAAACACATTCTCAAGGACTACCAATAACTGGGCCAATGGTGCAGGAGAAGGCACTGTTATATGGAGTACAGTTGGGCATTCCATTATCAGAGTTCAAGGCATCAAGCGGCTGGCTGAACCGCTTCAGAGAGCGCCACAACCTCAGTTTTGCTACTGTCTGTGGTGAAAGTGGCAGTGTATGAAACTTTATATATATTAAGACCACCCCGCTATTAAGACCATCTTTGTCCGGTCTCATAGGTGGTCTTAATAGCGGAGCTTTACTGTCTACATACAGAAACCTTTAAAAATCTTCTCCAAAATTGCTGAAGACTTGATCCTATTGGAACCGTCTTATCAGGATCTACTGTGTTTGCTCATGATATAATATAAATATGAGTCCATATATATATATTATCCGACATGGTCTTAAAATCCTGTGTCCATGTGGCATTATAAAAAAAATCTAATTCATATTTATGGACATGTCTTTCTTTCATGAATATTCATGCATGGAGTAAAGGGTTAAAGTGATATTTGGTATGTAGCTTTATTATAATGCGTTACAGATCAAGTTTTAATTTTGTTATGCTGCATTGTATAAATTATGCCCCTGGGGTCAAATTGGCCCCGCCTCAGGGCCGGCAAGTAGAGAGACATATAGTGAAAACTTTGAAAACCTTCTCCTCTGATTGTCTGGTGAGGGATATCAGGACCATTCTGGTCCTCTTGTTGTAAGGAGTATAACGTTAACGTACTTCTAACAAGTTGTTGGTAGATTTGTGAAACTTTAAACATTGATAGAGGTTGAGAAGAGGAAGTGTATTCATAGGAGTTACTGCCCCTGACTGGACTTAAAAAACCTTCTGGAGCAAACTACTACATTTCTTCACCAATGAAGCTCAAATTTAGCATAGCATTGCATTTACATGTATAATGAATATGGAAAAATAGTCAAACAGGGAGAGCCACACACGAAATGACACCGCGCCAAACACCATCAAACAAGAAACGGTAAAGCCACAAGACAAAACATAACAGGACGCATATCAAGACGAAAAACATTAAACATTAAGCATATTAAACAACAAAATTGACCATAGGCTGAAAGCAGGAGTACCGCCTTGGAACGGCCAGTAACCAAAATAAGCTACTGGGGGACTTAATTAAACCTGGTTTACGGGTACCCAACCTCGTCCTTATCCCACTTTCACCAAGTCAAAATGTAAATAAAATTCCCCCTCCAGACAACTCCACAACATGCATAACGATGTCTAAAATGAAATGATTTGAAAATAAACGTTCGAGGTAAACAAGCGACGTCATCATTTAAATGACGTCATAATTTAAAAGTACGGGGAAACTATATGAAACACTTCTACATCAACATTTTATAAAAAATAAATCGCAAGAAGATACAAATACTAGTGGATATTAAACAAGCACAACTGATTTGTTTGAAAAAGAATAAACTTGACATCGTAGACATGTACTCGATGACTATTCAGAGGTCAGAGCAGCTGTGGAGAAGTCATTTGGGGTACGACAGAACTGGCAAAATACAAATATCTTATTTCCTCCCTCCGTAAACGGGTTTAAGAGGGAATCTTCATAGAGTATTAAGCCTTTTCCGTCGTCGCACAAGCAAAGAGGAAAGCATAATGACCAACTGTAAAGGGGTCGACCACCAAGCATGTAGTGTGCTGCAATATAGAGGGGTCATATCCCTTTTTAATGAATTGCTTGATACGATTAACAAACAAAGTATCGAAATATGTGTGTCCAATAACTTTTCGAAGTTTGTATAACTCCGGATGTGAAATACCTAACTTTAGAAAAGTACGTAAATTACAATTGTAATTGCTGATGAGTAGAACATTACGGTGGTAAAATTTTGAAAATGTTTTACGAAGTTTGTCATATCTGTAGAAGTTTAGATTTTGATCACATTCATTTTATATGAGTCATTCCAAGAATTAGAGTTATTGCCCCTGATTGAACCCTAAAAA
The DNA here is from genome assembly GCA_963576725.1 of Azorinus chamasolen. Classification (NCBI taxonomy): domain Eukaryota; kingdom Metazoa; phylum Mollusca; class Bivalvia; order Cardiida; family Solecurtidae; genus Azorinus; species Azorinus chamasolen. The sequence continues at coordinate 23,257,167 of OY755243.1, forward strand.
TCTTGTGCTGTAAAGACTACTTCTACATTTCATCACCATTGAACCTCAAATTTTGTATATGGATTTATAATGATGTTTAGATGTGTGTGACATAAATTTCATGCGAGTCATTCTGTGATTGGACTTTAAAAATCTTTTTACAAATGTCGATGAAAGGATTGTTGAGCTATATTGCCTCTTAATTGTATTGAAGTCATAATGTATCTTGTGACAAGGTGGTGGATGGGTGTATTAATCACCTTAAGTGAAATCACTATAGTTTCATAAGCAAACAGAGCAGACTCTGATCAGATGGTTCCTTCTGATTTGGGTATACTCTGTTTGCAAATGCATGAAGACACATTTACATGAGGGAAAGGGTTAAAAATATGTTGGAAAGATCAGTTATTTATTAACACTTTTCTTTACAGTACATGGTACTATAAGACAAGACTTATAATTTGTGTTTTCAGCAACTTGTTATAGCCAAGACGAAAGCTAAAGATAGCATTGATAAGGAAGAGCCTAATGCAGAAAGAGAAAGGTTAAAGTCTCCAGAAGCAAAGGAAAACGTCTACAAAAGAGTCGATGATGCCATGGGTAGGTGTTGCACAAAGCTTTGAAATTATTACTAGATTATAATGCCCCCTTCAAGGTGGGAGGGGCATAAAGCCTTGCTCTTGTGTGTCAGTCTGTGTGTCTGTACATCTTTGTTTGCAAATCATACACCAGTCGAAGGATTTATTTCAAACTTTTACAGACAAATGTTTACCAGAGTTATGGGACTTTGAAATTGTCTCCATTATATATAACATATACACATAGTGAAAAATCTTGTGTGTCCAACTCCTCGTACACCAATGGGAGGCTCTGCTTTCACAGATCAGCAAAGTTGGTGTAAAGATGTACATATAGAGGGGAATGTTTCGTTGCAACTTAATAACCAAATACATGCATGTACAGTAGTAGATGTGCAAAATGCAATTGTCATGTGTTTTGCATGAAGCAGCGACCTGCTTGAAAGTATATAAATTTTAATTCCTCTCTACTAGAATTCTAGTTTAGTTTTACTGTATAACTATTTTTTCCATGAATATTCAGTTAGTAGTACTTAGTACTGAAATTTGGAATAAATATAGAACAGGGAAAGGGTTAATAATCATAATGGGAAAAGTCATGCATGAATAGGCATTTAATTAACCCATTCCCTCATAGGCTATTTTTAGATCCAACCACTTTGAAAAAATCTACCGAAAAGGAGCATTAACTAGGAAAAAAGGAAAATTTTAGAATTGTGTAGTTTTTAAACCATTGTGATAAATAGAGCATTTGCTCCTATGGAGCAAATGCTCTGTAGCTATTTATCACAATTAATGGTTTCAACAGGTGACTTTTACAGAAGCATAGAAATACGTATTTATGGAGGAAAGGGTTAACCCACATACAAATGATTTTTCAAGCCTTTGTAAATAGAGTAGACCCAGATCAGACGGCTCCTGTAGAGCTGTCTTATCAGGGTCTGTTCTGTTTGCCTATGAAATTATGATAGACCTGACAGTTTTTATTAGCTCACCAGAGAACAAAGTGGTCAGGGTGAGCTTTCGTGAACCTTTGCTACATAAGTACGCCTTTTAATGCCTTTGCAAACATAGTAGACCCAGACCAGATATCTCCTAAAATGTCTACTTGGTTTGCTTCTGGAATAATATAGTTCTAATTCTCCAGTTTCTGCTTGGGGAAAAAATCATGTGTTAATATGCCATTGTAAAAATTAATCTAATTCATACTTATGATGTCATCTTTTCTTTTTGACAATATTCATAGAGTAAATGGGTAATTAATCATAATGGGTTTGGATAATTTGGCAATTTATGAAATAGAATGCAACATCTTACCCTTTACCAGATAGAAACACTTTTCAATCGGGCAGAAAATGTAGAATTAGATCTATATAATTCCATAAATTCCATTATTGGCAGAAAATGTAGAATTAGATCTACATAATTCTATAAATTCTATAATTGGCAGAAAATGTAGAATTAGATCTATATAATTCCATAAATTCTATAATTGGCAAAAAATGTAGAATTAGATCTATATAATTCCATAAATTCCATTATTGGCAGAAAATGTAGAATTAAATCTATATAACTCCATAAGCAAACGGATATGACATACAGGAGCTATCTGATCTAGATCTTCTGTGTTTGCAACAGTGTCAAAGGGAGTATGGATTAGAGAAAGGATTTAACTTTGCCCGCTAAGTAATTTTTCGTCTGCGGCAATTGTCGTCTGCTTCAATTCTTAAAAAACTTTTTCCTAATTTCTTTGCAAAAATATGATCAAGATGACAAACAGTTTGGATCCTGATGAGACACTGCATTATGTGGCATCTCATCTGGATCCAAACTCTTTGCATAGGTAATCACAGTTTCGCCGCTAGCGTGCACAGAGTTATAAACCTTTCCTTCAAGAATATTCATGTAAAAATAATGATGTCATGAATATTAATTAGACTAATGTGTTATATTAGCACATGGACACAGGACTTTTTGGCATTGGCAGAAACTGTAGAATCATATCTGAGTAATTATCAAATTTCGTCTAAATTGTTGTCTTTCTAACATTTTTCAATGATAATGTTATAGAAAGGTGCATTTGCCAAATCTTAAAAGACAGATACTGTTATGATTTTGCAAATCATGTATAAATTTTATGTCAGTATGAGTTTTGAGTTGTTTCAGGCACTGTTTATGACCCAACATTATACATATTTTGGCTGTCCCACGTCAGAACCACACATATACTTCGATTTATGAATAGTAGAAATACAATGAAAACTGTAAAAAAAACAACTTCTGATATGTAACTGTCTAAGGTCTTATTTACTCAGTGGAAGTGTAAAATTGATGACTTTTGTAAAGTTTTTTTTATTGATTTTATTCTCAATTTGACTGTCCCTAGCATATAAGTCACTCCTGTAACAAAAAAGTTTCATATTGCGAAAATAATAAGGGCACCTTAATTAATCTTCTCGATCCAGCTTTAAAGATCGACTTGTCCATTTTTATGTTCTTGTCAATGGAGCATGTGATATTCTAAAATGATTGGAGGAAGCTGTAGTAGAAGACATAAATGTTAGCCTGGTATGTGCGTAATTTTGTGTTTTGGGTCACTACTAGCTGTTACATGTTAAATAATTTCTTTTTCCACAGATATTTTGTTAACCCATTCCCCCATATTGACGCCTCTGTAAAAGTCACTTTTAGAAACCCCCTTCTGATAAATAGAGCATTTGCTCCATAGGAGCAAATACTCTATTTATCAGAATGGTTTCAAAAATTTCCTTTTCTCTAGAAAATGTTCCTTTTGGTAAGACTTTTTTAAAGAGGTTACGTCTAAAAATAACCTAAGTGGGAATGGGTTATAATACCTTTGTGTTATTTTCATCCAAGTGATGTATTTCCCGTTACAAGAAATTACACCACATAGAAGGGTTTGCATGTATTTTAATAGCATAAATACGATACCTGGTATGGTATGCTACTCTCTTCCCCAATTTACACTATCCTCGAAGTTTTCTGGGGGGGAGTCCCGCAGACGGCCGCATAAACATAGACTATACCGCACGGCAAGTCCGAAATTTATAGTTATATTCCTGCTCTTCCAGATGCCATATTAAAAAGCTGAGTCCTCCGATCCAATATTTATCCTCTCATATCGCTTTGTTTGTATTCCTTGGACTGTTTATTAGACTTTTTTTTGTTTCATATCAATCCATTTTCTTGTGCTAGCGTTTTTTTTGTTGTCAGCGTGTTTATACGTCATGCCGATTTCCAGCAAAAGTCAGTCATCCGGGTCTTGCGGCCACATGAAGGCTAAGTGGGATACTCATCACAATTGCCTGTCGTGCTGTAAGTGTTCGCGATCCAATCCGTTTGAATTATCTAAGGATTGGACGGCGCGGACACTTGGAGTAAAGCTGAGCACCGGAGGACTTACTCACAGAGGCGGAAGCGTTCCAGGGCCGGGTCTGTTACAGACTCGTCTGGGAACCGTTCTCCTAGTGAGACTTTAGTACCTATTGGAAGGGAACGACTTCGTCGTTCCCCTCACATCCCGCACACGATCAAAGCAGAGAAGGTGAAGCATACCATAACAGGTATTGTATTTATGCTATTAAAATATTTTTTTTAAATGTATAATTACTTTTAATTAGTAAATACTTATCCACCTCCCCCCTGCTTCTTCTTTGAGTGAGAAGAGAAGGAATATCTAGCTGTATAAAATAAAATCTTGCCATGCGGTATAGTCTATGTTTATGCGGCTGTCTGCGGGACTCCCATCAGGAAATTTCCAGGATATAGTGTAAATTGGGGAAGAGAGTAGCATACTATAACAGGTAAGTATTTACTAATTTAAACTCAATAAAGTAATTTTAGTATTTTTACACATGAAAATTTATTTTAAGAACAATTTATATTCAGAATACATCACTCTTGTTACAGAAGTTTTTGTAACAGGAAAGAAGAAAATTGTTACAGAGGTGACTTCATTATTTAAGCAAATATCTTATATATATATTACCAGTAACTTTTGGCTGTTTGTTGGACATTTATTGCTGTAAGCATATCAAGGGCTTGGTGCAAAACTATTCTAACTCCTTCACAAAGTGAAGGAGTTAGAATAGTTTCGCACCAAGCCCTCGATATGGTTTTAACATTACAGTAGGTGAATGCAGTCCCCATTCATATGCTTTTGGCATCAGAAAACCAAACATTCATAGATTTTGTTACAGGAGTGATTTCACATGTTACAGTAGTGACATTTCTTATTCTTCTGCAATGATTTTGAGTTATATTTGAGATTATTAGATAATAGCAGAACCAAGTAAATTTCTTTAAGATCTTTATCACGTCACTTAATTATTTAATGTTCATTAAAGAGTCGCAGAACCAGACATTTTTGCATTTTTGCACTTTGTCTGGAGCATACCTCAAAAACTGTAATAGATATCAACATGAAACTTCATCTAGGTAGATTGATCTTGATGAGGAGAAGTGCAGTGCACAAAAACCATTACTCTCTTTTGCATAATTCAGGAGTTATTGTCCTTTGTTATTTTTCATACTTAAAATTTGTCTGCAGTTGTGGAGCATCCATCGGTTCTACCGATTCTCTTGTTATTACAGACATGTGTGACAAGCAAATGCTTCAAGATGGGCTTATCTATTTATTGTTAAGTGATCATACATTAAAAAAAAGTGTTTTCCTATCTATATTTTAATAACTACAATAGACAGCATTAATTTTCTATCATCCTGTCAACTGTTGGTTATAGTCCCTGTAGAAAAAATCATTATGTTACACGAAAAAAGTTATTACCGATCTAACTTGACCCTTCACACCAATGTGACAAAATTTGATATTGACGTGTCTATGTAATTTCATAAGCAAACAGAGTAGACCCTGATCAGACAGCTCCTATAGGAGCCGTCTGAGCTGGGTCTACACAGTTTGGAAAGACGTGGAAAGGTGTATTATGGAATAAAGGGTTAATATGGTCTCCGAGTTCATATTCACTAATAATTTCAGTCTAAATTTGGTCTCACTTGTGTTTTTTTGCTTTTTAATTTGTAGACCAGTCAGAAGTTCAAATAATCAAAGAGAAACAAGTGGATCCTGCTTATGAGAGGAGTGTACACATGGTAAGAAGATATGCACAGCTTGCGTGAATAAATGCCACAGTTTACAGCAGTAGAGCAAATGTGACTGGGGACCCCCGGGTGTTATGCAGCGGATCAAAAAGGACGGCATTTCAATAGAGAGTTCCCTGCAGATCTAGGCCTTTTTATGCCCCCATTGACGATAGTCAGGGGGGCATTATGTTTTGCCCCTGTCTGTCCTATAGGAGCTGTCTGATCTGGGTCTACTGTTTGCAAATGTGTGAAATCACATTTATATGAAGGAATGGGTTAGCTGCTTCCAAAAGGCTGATGAATATTAATGTAATAAATAACAACATCATGAATATTTATTACAAATGTAGTTGAACTGGTATAATGTTATATGAACACAAGAAGAATTTTAGGCCATGGCAGCAACTGTAGAATTGGATCAATACTATTCCTGAAGCAAAGTTACTAGACCCTGATCAGATGGTTTCTACAAGCTACAAGAGCTGTCTGATCTGGATCTTCTCTGTTTGAAAACGTAACAAAAGAAAGTAGTAGGTCAAAGGTTAAAGCATTTTCTTTTGCAATTTCCAAAGTTCTTTTTTTCGAAAACACTGTTAACCTTTTCCCTGATCTATATAAACATGTTTTCATGCATCTGCAAACAGAGTAGACCCAGATCAGACGGGTCCTACAGGATCTGTCTGTTCAGGGTTTGCTCTGTTTGCTAATGAAATTTGATAGATCTGGTTTTTTTACTTTCTAAAATGTCTACAATGTTCCACCTTACATACATGTACAATTATTTCATTATAACTATTTTGTCTATGAATATTCAGTAGGTATTGAAATTTGGAATAAACAGAGCAGACCCTGATTAGACAGTACCTAATGGGAGCTGTCTGATCAGGATCTACCCTGTTAAGGCATGAAAAGGCATTTATATGAAGGAAATGGTTAAATGGTAGGATCTTTATATGGCATATGTGTCAAGATTTTACATAAAAATATTTATTCTTTAATAAAAATTATTACATGTTGTATTTGGTATTTTGGATAAAAATTGATTTGTTGTTGAAATCGGTATATATCAGAATGAAATATCGCTATTTATTTTTTTAAAGTCCATTCTGCCCGAACTACTTTTTCAATTATCTCCCTTTGATAAGTAAATCCTGGGTACTTAACCCTTTCCTCCATAAATTACCTTTCTACACCATTGCAAACAGAGTAGACCCAGGGTCTGCTCAGTTTGCTAATGAAATGATATGGATCAAAATAACCTGGCACAAATGTTCACCGCACAAAGACGATGGGTCTCATTCAACTCCCTGGTCCATGGGTCAAAGGTCAGGGTCAAGGGTCGGGGCATAAGTGTTTCACAAACACACTCTTGTTTATAATGTTGAAAAACACAGTACATTTTGGCTTATGTAGAAACCGTAGAATCAACTCTAGTTGTCTACCATAAGCAAACAAAGGTCCCTGATCAGGCGACTCCTATAGGACTCCTACTCTGTTTAATATAAACCTGTTTTCACGCATTTGCAAACAGAGAAGACCCAGATCAGATGGCTCCTCTGTTTGCTAATAGATTTTGATAGATCTGTTTCTTTGCTTTCTAAAATGTCTACAATGTTTCAACTTCCATATTTCTTTATAACTATTTTGTTAATGAATATTCAGTAGGTATTGAAATTTGGAATAAACATAGAACTGGGAAAGAGGACTTATATATATGGAGAGGACTTATATAGGCAGCAATATGCCTGTTGTCCAATCCTTTTCTTCATTGAATAAAATATTGTTGAAATTAGAACTGGGAAAGGGTTAATAGATAGATCCAAATGTAGATTCAGCTATACTTTATTGTGCGTAGAAAAATGAGCAGTTTATTTTTGCTCTTTTTCATTAAGTTTGATGTTATAATGAAAAGAATATTTTCACTGACATAAGGGAGACAACTTCAACATTCCCACTCACCTTTGGCATGTGAGAATAATATGTTGTCTCCCTTTAATTATTCTCTATTTAGTTTGTATTACATATTCGCTGTAAGCATGGTTGTATGGCTATACTGAAAGTTTTAAGTTCTTCTGTGAAGCCACTGACCAGATTGCAATATAATTTTGGTGGAATATATCTAAGGGGTCATAGTGAGTGCAATTTTCAAACTGTTTGATATGTTCAGAGCTACAGATAACGGTGCGTACTCGAATACTAAAATCGTCATTTCTCCACCATACCCTATGTTGTGACCACTCTTTAGAATCGTCTCTTCGAGACGATTCTAAAGAGTGGTCACAACATAGGGTTTGGTGGAGAAATAAAGAAGTTATATTTGGAAATATGTCAATTTACGCATATCTGGAGCTCTGTATGTTGCAACACATGGCTGCCAAGATTGACCTTGACCTTTATACAACTATAATGCAGAGACATTTTTGTCCCCAATGGGATCCAAAACTGCTGAATGGTGGCCATATTTGAATATGCAATTTCCTTGTTGAGTGATTTTCTACAGTTTTCATGTCATTTATTGTAAAATTTATAAAAGTAATCGACATGTTGAGGTACAGTACATGACACCTGTATGCTTGGGCTAAAATAATACAGAAAACAGTGAAGTCCCAGGTCAGATGCCGCCTTTTCAAGGTGGCATCTGACCTGGGACTGCACTGTTTTCAATGGTGCCAACAGGCGACATTTGCGCCGAAAGAGTTAATGTAAGAAAAAATGATGTCAGGAATATTAATTAGATTAAATAGTATAGCATATGGACACAGGAATTTTTGGCCGAAACTGTAGAATCATATCTATATTATATAATAAGCAAACAGAGCAGACCATGATCAGATGGCTCCTATAGGAGCCATCTGATGTGGGTCTACTCTGTTTGCAAAGGCGTAGAAAGGTGTATTTATGGAGGAAAGGGTTAATATCTTTGCAAAACAAGAGTAGATCCAGATGAGATGGCTCCTGTAGGAGTCATTTGATCAGGGCCTCTTCTGTGTCTTGCTTATGGAATTATATTAATCTTGATTCATCATTCTACAGTTTCTGCAATTACAAAAAAATGTGTTCGTATATTATTTTAAACATTCAGCTAATAGATATTCATCCTGTCATTTATTACATGAATATTCAAACTTATTGTGTTTGCAATGGTTGTTTTTGACAGGACAGAATGTGTTTGACAGGGACAAGTTCTTCTCCACCAGAATCTCGGTCTTCTGAGAGTATAAGGAAAGTTCTCAAACGGATTGTAGAGAACAAAGATATGGAACTCACTTTTGAAAGTGTTGTCGAGGACTTGGTGCGACGAAAGGATACCGCCATTGCTCAGAATGAAAGCCAGCCCTTCAAACAACCCGTCAAGCCCAAGAAGGTACCAGTCACAAGGGACCATCTAGATCCTGTGATACAACAATTGGACCCCACTGCATCCTGTTCAATGGATAAGTATACTGAAGAAGATGCAGTAGTTGAATTTTCTGTGACTGAATCAGATTCAAGCATGGACACAGATCTTGTGTGTGCTGTAAGCAAAACATCTGAACTCGGAATGCATCAAGGTCAGTATTCTAAGACGATCGTGACGTTTCACTGGTGCAATTTTTGCAACTTTGTAAGTGAGGAGAAGGACGGCCTTCTTCAGCATGTGGTGAAACACAGGTTTCACTGTAAATATTGTCAATATCAATCTTTTTCACGTGTAGCTGTTATCAAGCATGGAACTGAGAAACACCCGGCTTTTTCAGAAACAGAAAAAAATCTTCAATACTGCTGTTACCTTCCTGATGTAATTCAGGATCGTGCTGCAAAGAAATGCAAGATAGCTGACAGTCTACCAGATGAGAGTACCCAAAGCATGAAGAAGGCTCACTTGAATTCTAATGACACTGACGTAACTCTGAAAATGGAAGTGGAAGATGTAGATGTTGATCAAGAAAATGAGTCTGGTGCTATTGTGATGCATAACAGCACAGCCAACCCCCCAATTTCATTATCACCCTCCAGCAATCTTGACAGTTTCCAAGGGCAACTTCCTAAGGCAGAGGAAAAACATAAAAATATACAGTTGCCAGTTATATCCAATATTATGAGCGGGGAACAGGTGGTTTCAGCAGTGGCAGATATAACAAGTGGCGAACAGAGTCATGCCTCAGCCCATACCTCGTGCACTTCTTCAGCTTTTACAGTAGGGTCAGTTCCTACTGTTGGTTCATCCAAATATTGCCTCACCTGTAGATACTGTAAATTTCTCACCTTCGTTCCATCAATCCTTAAAGTCCACCTCTATGCTTCACATCCAGATCAGGCATATAAGTATGTTTTAAAGTTAGTGTCCTCTCTTGAAGATCAGGAGAAAATTAAAGTGTCGGATAAGAAGATCTCAGCCAAGCTAGTGGAAGCTACTGTTCATATATGCTCTACTGTTCCTACTATAAACTCTACAAACTCTGCACCTACCAGCATTTTGCAATGCCAAAATAAGTCATTTGGAGTTGAAAGTGATAATGATGAGCTTGATGCTACTAAACTGGTGAAAATTGAAGAAACAGAAGAAGAAGCAATACAAATCTTAAATGTGCACACTGTTATATCACCGTACTAGATGCAGACAAAGTGAATTTGCATCTACTTCAAAAGCGTAGAGGTTGTGTCATGTATGTGCTTGATATGAGGGCTGTGAAATTTGATTAACCCTTTCCCTATTCTATGTTTATTTCAAATTTCAATACCTAACTCTACTGAATATTCATGAACAAAATAGTTATAATGGAAGGTGGAACATTGTAGCCATTTTGGAAAGTAAAGAAAAAGGTCTATTAAATTCCATTAGCAAACAGAGCAGACCCTTATCAGACGACCCCTATAGGAGATGTCTGATCTGGGTCTACTCTGTTTGCAAATGCGTGAAAACACCTTTATATGAGAGAAAGGGTTAACCCTTTCCTCCATAAATATGCCTTTCCATGCCTCTGTAAAAGTCACTTTTGAAACCATTGTGATAAATAGAGAATTTGTTCTATTTATCAGGATGATTTAAAAACTACAAAATTCTAGAATTTTTCTTTTCTCTAGTTAATACTCATCTTAGGTAGATTTATTCAAAGAGTTTGGATCTAAAATAGCCTATGAGGGAATGGGTTGCACTCCATGGCTTGATTGAAAATACTCCCCACCCGTTGATAACTCACTTGTCAAATCTCTAGAAAAGACAAAGCAGTTTGTATTAGAGACTAGACATGTGACCAACATTTTGTAATCATAAATGAAATGGTTCAATTAACACTTTACTCCATGAATATTCATGTAAGAATTATGACATCGTGAATATTAATTGGATGTACTTTCATAAAAGTATATGAACTCATAAAAGTTTGGCTGTGACAGAAGTGTAGCATTAGATTTTATATTTTTCATAAAGCAAACAGAGGCTGAGCTGATCTTGGTTTACTCTGTTTACAAAGGCATAAAAGGGTGTATCTATGGAGTAAATAAAGGGTTAATGCCTTTGCAGACAGAGTAGCCTCAGATCAGATAGTTCCTAAAGGAGCCATCTGATCAGGAAATAATATATTATATGATAAGCTTATGAAATAATATAGACCTTATTCTGTCATGGCCAAAAATTCCTATGTTCATAACATGTGCCATTGTAATTAAATCATCTAATATCATTAATATTCATAATATCATTATATCTTGCCTGAATATTCAATAATATTGAATATTTCAATAAGTAAAGATTGTCACTTTTTAGCTCACCAGAGCACAAAGTGCTCAGGGTGAGCTTTTGTGATTGCCTGATGTCCGTCGTCCGTCGGCGTGCGTCGTCCGTCCGTCGTGCGGTGTGCGTCGTCAGTCGTCAACAATTTGAACCTTTAAAAGTCTTCTCCTCTGAATCTACAGGGTTCTCAGCTTTCATCTTTGGCACATAGCATCACCTATAGGTCCTCTACAAAAGTTATATAAATTATGTCCCTGGAGTCAAAATTGGCCCCGCTACGGTCCCAGGGGTGGCCAGTTTTCTCTAGCTGACTGTTGTTTTCTGTACAAGTAGCAGAATGCTGGGCTCACTTAGGTTATTCATGGGGAAAACTTCAAAAAAATTCTTGTCAAAAACTACATGTCACAGAGCTTAGATATTTGGTGTATAGATTAACTTAGTAGACCTTATTGACAGTGGTTAATATCATAGTTCTGAGGTTAAAATTGGCCCTGCCCTGTTGGTTATACTTTAAAATTGACTTACACTATAAAGGTTCCTCTGAGCTAGCACTCCATCAGATTCTGTTATGCAATCACTTGAGAGGGCAAGTTCCTGGTCAAAACTCTATGAAGTTGTCTGCTTCAGAATTAGTGTCTGTTTGTTCACACTGTTTTTAACCCATTCCCTCATAGACTATTTTTAGATCCTGTTTCTTTGAAAATTTCAGAATTGTGTAGATTTGAAGCCATTGTGGTAAATAGAGCTGCAAAAGTTGTTTCCTTCCATATCTTTTAAAAAACAAATGTCATAGTGAAAGACAGTTTGGACCCTGATGAGATGCCAAGTTACTTTGTATCTCATCTTGATCCAGACTTGATCCAGACTGTTTGCAAAGGTTATTATAAATGCTAAAAAAAAACAAAGCAAGTAGCTTGTGTAATATTAGCAGGCTTAAGGTATAGGACCTTTGAAGAGTGAGTGATCAGCCATAAGCATATTGACTAGGGATAATTGCAGATCACTTTTGCATATGGATGGGTTTTCTTGGTTCGCTAAACTTGTATATAACCAGGGCTAAATGCTAGCTAATCCAAATCTAAATCGCAAGCTCATTAAAAAAAAATTGGCTAGGATTAAGTTTGCAACAAGCTTGCAGTTGCAAGCCAATTAAGGGAGACAGGCATATCTCTAGTTAAACATTTACTGGTGTCTATTTTTAGCATACATTTAAAGGTAGGTTATCTCCCTTTTTGATAACAACTGGATTGCCTCCTTTGTTTTTAGTAGATTTGCGGTAATATTGCAGACCCAAACAAAGAAAATTGTTATAGTTAGATGTCGCCTGTTGCACATAATTAGGACAATTAACCCTTTACTCCATTAATAGGCCTTTCTACACCTTTGCAAACAGAGTAGACCCTGATTAGATGGCTTATGTTGTAGCCATCTGTTCAATCTGTTGTTTGCTTATGATATGATATAGTGCAAATTGCATTACATTATTTTCATTTTGTGTACTTTTATTTATACTTATAATATGTTTACTAACCCTTTCCCTCATGTTAACACCTTTTCACACATTTGCAAACAGAGCAGACCCAGATCAGATGGCTCCTATAGCAGCTGTCTGATCAGGGTCCGCTCTGTTTGTTAATGGAATATTAAAGATGTTTCTTTACTTTCTAAAATGGCTACACCGTCCCACCTTCCATATTTCATTGTAACTATTTTGTCCATGAATATTCAGTAGATATTTAAATTTTGAATAAACATAGAACAGGGGAAGGGTTGAAAATAAATTAAGATATGAATAATAATAACTCATGAAGGTGTAATGAAAATATCTGAAATTTTGAATATCATAAGTACATGTATAGATTAATTTATTCTTTCTGAAATTCAACCAATTTGCCCAGGGAGAGGGTTTACATACTTTGTACATGCCTTCTTTAGATTGACATTGTAATATGTTTTCATTTTCTTAAAAAAAATTCATGTCGGGTCCTCTACAAAAGTTACATAAATTATGCCCCTTGGGTCAAAATTTGCCCGCCCCAGGGCCGGGTAGTTTTCTATAGAAACACATAGTGAAAACTTTGAAAATCTTCTCCTCTGATTGTCTGGTGAGCGATGTCAGGGCCTTTCAGGCCCTCTTGTTTTTCTTATTACCTCTCTGTATGCTGAGAAATCGAAAGTGGCGTTTTTAGCTCACCAGAGCACAAAGTGCTCATTGTAAGCTTTTGTAATCGCCTGATGTCCGTCGGCATGTGTCATGCGTTGTCCATTGTGCGTGTTTCAATTGTGTGGATGATAATTATCCACAAAACAAGTGACTGTAGTCTTGTTAACCCTTTCCTTTATATAAATGTGTTTCCACGCATTTGGAAACAGAGTAGACCCAAATCAGACGGCTCCTATAGGAGCCATCTGATCAGGGTCTGCTCTGTTTACTAGTGAACTTTGATAGATCTATTTCTTTACTTTCTAAAATGGATTCAATGTTCTACCATCCATATTTCATTATAACTATTATGTCATTGAATATACAATAGGTATTGGAAATTTGGAATTGGAAATAAACATGGAACAGGGAAAACCCTTTATTTAATGATTAAGTGAGTATCCATATAAGGATTAATGACAGTATATGTTGAAATATAAATTTGGACTCCCCCTCTAGGAATATTTATGAAGCAAACCCTCCAAACATTTTTTGTTGCAGAATATGAGTTTTATTGCAAACAGGAGCCTCCCTGATTTGGGTCTACACTGTTTGCAAATGACTGATATATTTTTTTCCTGCATATTAAGGGTTAATTAGCTGAATTTTTGTAATGGCTTATGAACATTGAAATATGGCAGAAATTGTAGAATCAAATCTACAGTTGAACTCTGTTGACCTTGATCTTTGACCTACTTTTGCAAATCTTTAAATGCCTAAAATTTTGGAACCAATAGGTCTAGATACTTTCATATCTTGAACTTCAAGGGGCCATACGAATTACTTATAGTTAACAGAAGTTCAAGTCACCCGATTCCTAATCTGGACAGTTTCTCAAGTTAACAGCTTAATGCAGGTCTAAAGGATTGCTGAAAGCTCCTGTATGAACTTTCAGAATTGCTATCAACCTGCAATAACCCTTTCCATCATATAAACATGTTTTCACGCATTTGCAAAAAGAGTAGACCCAGATCAGACGGCTCCTATAGGAGCCGTCTGATCAGGGTCTGTTCTGTTTGCTTATAGACTTTGATAGATCTCCTTATGTAGTATCTTAAATTAGCTGCAATGTTCCACCTTTCATATTTCATTATAATTATTTTGTCCATGAATATTCAGTAGGTATCGAAATTTGAAATAAACATAGAACAGGGAAAAGGTTAAGCTGTCACATGTGTTTCTAGATACCCATAGTGATACATTTTAGAACAGTTTTGTATTGTAAATTTTGGAAGGACTGAACTTTTAATTCGAGTTATACCGAAGATATCGATTTCACTGTTTATTGATTTATAAGCAAACAGAGCAGACTCGGATAAGAGAGCTGTTCAAGCAATTGCATGATGTTTGTAATTGCATGATGATGTGTCTTTATCAAATAAAGGGTCAATTTGATTTTATATAATTAACTCTTTCAGTGGAGGAAATGAGTCCTTTGAAAACAGTGTAGATCCAGATGAGAGGGCTCCTAAAGGAGCCGTCATCAGGGTATGCTCTGTTTGTCATGGTCAACTTTTTAGCTCACCAGAGCACAAAGTGCTCAGGGTGAGCTTTTGTGATCGCCTGATGTCCGTCGTCCGTCGTCCCGCGTCAACAATTTGAACCTTTAAAAATCATCTCCTCTGAATCTACAGGGTTCTCAGCTTTCATCTTTGGTACATAGCATCACCTATAGGTCCTCTACAAAAGTTATATGAATTATGCCCCTGGGGTCAAAATTGGCCCCGCCCCAGGGGTGGGAAGTTTTCAATAGAAACTTATAGTAAAACTTTGAAAATCTTCTCCTCTGACACCAAAAGGTTATTAGCTTTCATATTTGGCACATAGCATCATGTTCAGGTCCTCTACAAAAGTTATATAAATTATGACCCTGGGGTCAAAATTGGCGCCGCCCCAGGGGTGGGCAGTTTTCAATAGAAACAAATAATGAAATCTTTGAAAATCTTCTCCTCTGAAACTAGAAGGTTCTCAGCTTTCATATTGGCACATAGCATCATGTTCAGGTCCTCTACAAAAGTTATATAAATTATGGCCCTGGGGTTAAAATTGGCCCCGCCCCAGGGGTGGGCAGTTTTCAATGGAAACAAATAGTGAAATCTTTGAAAATCTTCTCCTCTGAAACTGGAAGGCGCTTAGCTTTCATATTTGGCACAGATCATCATGTTCAGGTCCTCTACATAAGTTATATAAATTATGCCCCTGGGGTCAAAATTGGCCCGCCCCAGGGGTGGGAAGTTTTCAATAGAAACATAAAGTAAACCTTTGAAAATCTCCTTTGAAACCAGAAGTTTCTCAGCTTTCATATTTGGAACATAGCATCATGTTCAGGTCCTCTACAAAAGTTATATAAATTATGCCCCTGGGGTCAAAATTGGCCCCGCCCCAGGGGTGGGCAGTTTTCAATAGAAACATAATATTATAGTAAACCTTTGAAAATCTTCTCCTCTGAAATCAGAAGTTTCTCAGCTTTCATATTTGGCACATAGCATCATGTTCAGGTCCTCTACAAAAGTTGTATGAATTGTGCCCCTGGGGTCAAAATTGGCCCCGCCCCAGGGGTGGGCAGTTTTCAATAGAAACAAATAGTGAAAACTTTGAAAATCTTCTCCTCTGAATCTGGAAAGTTCTCAGCTTTCATATTTGGCACATAGCATCATGTATAGGTCCTCTACAAAAGTTATATGAATTATGGCCCTGGGGTCAAAATTGGCCCCGCCCCAGGGGTGGGTAGTTTTCAGTAGAAACATATAGAGAAAACTTTGAAAATCTTCTCCTCTGAAACTGAAAGGTTCTCAGCTTTCATATTTGGCTCATAGCATCATGTTCAAGTCCTCTACAAAAGTTATATAAATTACGCCCCTTGGGTCAAAATTGGCCTGCCCCAGGGCCGGCTAGTTTTCTATAGAAACATATAGTGAAAACTTTGAAAATCTTCTCCTCTAATTGTCTGGTGAGCGCTTCAGGGCCATTCTGGCCCTCTTGTTCATAAAAAAATTGCTGAATAATCATGGTAAGCTTAACCTGTTTGAATTTTGGAATGGTCCATAATCACAGTAAGTGACTTTAATTAAGCGTTGAAACGGTTGGTTAACCCTTTCCGTGTTCTGTACATGTATTTATTCTAAAATTCAATACCTACTGAATATTCATAGACAAAATAGTTATAATGAAATATAGAAGGTGAAACTTTGTAGCCATTTTAGAAACTAAAACAGATTAGCAAACAGAGAAGACCCTGATCAGGGTCTACTCTGTTTGCAAATGTGTGAATAGGCGTTCATATGAGGAAAAGTGTTAATCAGAAAGTTATCACATCGGTAAGCAGCTACATGCATGTGGTGTAAGTAAGTCATTGTTCTGTTAATTTTCAGATAATCTCACAATATTGTAATAAAACCATGATATTGTGATAAACTATGGAAAAGTGTTTTTGTAAACCTTATATCGAGGGCTTGGTGCAAAACTATTCTAACTCCTTCACAAAGTGAAGGAGTTAGAATAGTTTTGCACCAAGCCCTCGATATTTCCTCCTGCCTATCAATACATGTGTACAAACTTTGTTTTTATTCAATGGAAATATTCAGCACTGATAGTTCATATTAACTGGAATTTATTAAAATAAATTGTAATTTTGTCGCTTTTTTTAGTTCTTTCAAGCCTTTTAATTTGGGAAACCAGTAAACGAGCATTAAGTTTAGTTCAATTTAGGAGGGATATTGGTTCATCCCAATATCCAGGATCTACTCTGTTAGCAAAAATTATCTCCAGAATTCGATTATGTCTTCCTGATTAACCCTTTAATCCATATGTACGTCTTTCTATACCTTTGCAAACAGAGTATACCCATATCAGCCGGCTCCTACAGGAGCCGGCTGATCAGAGTCTGCTCTGTTTGCTTATGAAATAATGTAGATTATGATTCTACAGTTTCTACCTTAACTAAACATTCGTGTGTTCTTGTGCTATTATAAAAATTAATCTTATTAATAGTCATGATGTCATTATACATGGATGCCCATGAAGTAGGCTAAAGGGTTAAATTATGAAAGACTGTTGTACTTCGACGTTCAAAGGTTTAAACGCACATGAACTACTAGATAAGATGTGAAACGAAACGATGTACATGTACACAAATGTATATGAAATTTAACTCTTTACCTAACAGAGCCACCTTTTTAAACCGGGTAGACCCAGATCAGACGGTGCCTATAGGAGTCATCTAGTCGGGCTCTCCTTTGTTTGTTCATGGAATGGTTTATGCAGATCTGATTCTACATTCCTGTCCTAACCCCTTTTCTCCATAAATGCGCCTTTCTATGCCTTTGCAAGTAGTGTAGGGCCTTCTCTGTTTGCTGATGATTTGATATAGATATGAACATACACTTTCTGCAATGGCCCAAACTGTCATTGTGATAATTCAATTAATATTCATGACGTCATTATTTCTTACATGAATATTCATGGAGTAAAGGGTTAAACCCCTGCAGTGTCATATTCATAGTTTAATCAACATATCTGAACCATATACCTACGCGGTGCATTTTAGTAAAAACAAAAATTCAAAGGACTCCATGCAGATGTTTATCACCATAGGAGAAACTGGTTAACCCACGGTGGTCACAATTTTCTCCTTCTATGTTGGCCTTTTTATACTAACTTTGTACAATAGAACCCCTCTAAAACACCACAACCCTTTACCGTATAGGCTATTTTTAGATACAACCTCTTTGAATAAATCTACTGAAAAGGATCATTAACTAGAGAAAAGGAAAATTTTAGAATTTTGTAGTTTGAAACCATTGTGATAAATAGAGCATTTGTTCCTATAGGAGCAAATGCTCTATTTATCACAATGGTTTCACAAAGTGACTTCTACAGAGTCGTCAAAAGTCGTCAATATGCGGGAAAGGGTTAACACATTCTCTCAGGACTACTGACACCTTTGTAAAAGACATTTTTTAAACCATTGCGATAGAGCATTTACCACATAGGAGTAAATGTTCTATTTATCACAATGGTTTAAAAACTACACCATTCTAAAAAAAATCCATTTTTGTAATAAATGCTCCTTTTCGGTAGATTTAGAAGAGAATGTGTTTTTTACAAACGAAGTAAATTAGACAAACAGCATACAGGTGAACTTTAACCCTTTCCCCGTTCTATGTTTATTCCAAATTTCAATACCTACTGAATATTCATGGACAAAATTGTTATAATGAAATCTGGAAGGTGGAGCAGAGTAGCCATTTTATAAACTAAAGAAACAAAATTCATCAAATTCCATGAACAAACAGAGCAGACCCTAATCAGAGGGCTCATATAGGAGCCATCTGATCTGGATCTACTCTGCAAATGTGTGAAAACACGTTTATATGAGGGAAAGGGTTAAGGGACCATACAATTTACCTCGAGATAACAAGAGTTCGAATCATCCAGTTTCTAATCTGGATAGTATCTCGAGATCACGGCTTAATGCAAGTTGAAAGTAATGCTGAAAGCTTCGGTAGGAGCTTTCAGCATTACTTTCAATCTGCATTAAGCTGGACATCACGTGTTTCTAGATATGCGTAGTGATACATTTTAGAACATTTTTGTATTGTAAAATTTTGGAACGATCGAACTTTTACTTCGAGTTATCGCGAAGTTCGAGTTATCCGAGTTCGAGATGTCGGAGTTCAACTGTAGTTTGGTTATGCAAACATACTTAATGAATAAGATTCACATGTACGTACAATAAAACATTTCACCCACCTTAGAAATGTATGGTTTTTGTAATAATAAACAGATCAATGCTTGGTTCTATAATTTTTGTCTCGACCATGAATTGAAGAGCGGGAAAATCTGGAGGGAAACTCACTGTTGTGTAAATAAACTATGGCTTAGTTTCGCGTCAGATTTCCCCGCCCTTGAATTGTTTGACTGAGACAAAAGTTAACCCTTTACTCCATAAATGTTCGTCCTATTAGCCCATAGTGAGCAGAAACGGGCGTTAATCAACACAAACAAACAAACCATAAATGTGCCTTTCTACACAGTGACAGAGTAGACCCAGATCAGACAGCTCCTACAAAGCCTGTTCTGTTTGCTTAAAGCTATCGTGCATATAGATATGATTCTACAGTTTCTGCCATAGCCAAAATTTCTCGTGTCCATGTGCTATTATAAAAGTTAATGTAATCAATATTCATGATGTCATTATTTCTTACATGAATATTCATGGCATAAATGGTTAAAGAGTCGAGTGTTGATTTGTAGATTATATAATAAAAGTAGTCTTAGCATGCTTATAATATGCGTTTCATGTATGCAATTTACTGAGTGATTTTGCAATACCATTTTCATATGTCAGTCTTTAACCATTTGCTCCATGAATATTCATGTAAGAAATAATTATGCATGTATCATGAATACAGTAAAACCTCTCTATAACGACCACTAAATTACATCAAGTATTTTCTGTTAAAAGCAGGTGGCTGCTTAAAGCAGTGTGAAAGTAAAACAGAACGCTCCTATAGGAGCGTTCTGTTTTACTTTCACATTGCTTTAAGCAACCACCTGCCCTAAATACCAACTAATTAACGAATTGAATTTTAGTGGCTGTTATAGAGAGGTTTTACTGTAGTTATTAGATGAATAACACATGGACACAGAAAGTGTTAGGCGTGACAGTAACGGTAGAATCATATATATTCTATATAATTAGCAAATATAGCAGACCCTGGGAGCCGTCTGATCTGGGTCAAGTCTCTTTGCAAAGTCGTAGAAAGGCGTATTTATGGAGTATAGGGTTAAGAATATCCCAAACATTACCAAAAGAATTGCATCATGTATTTGAAAACAATCTCAGAACATTTTGTCGAGATATGAAGGAGAAATATGGCCATGGCAGGTACCGAAACTTGATATCTTATATAATTACATAGGCAAACGGATCATACACTGATCAGACGGCTCCTACAGGAGTCGTATGATTTGAATCTACTCTGTTTGCAAAGGCATGAAAAGGTCTCTCTATAGGTAAAGAGTTAATGCGAATAAGGCATAAACTCAGAGGCTACTGGAAACCATTTACTCCCATGAATATTCATGTAAGAAATTATGACGTCATGAATATTAATTAGATTATTTTTTTAAACAGACACGTGAACACATGGAAGTTTTAGCCGTTGCGGAAACTGTAGAATCATATCTATATTATATCGTAAGCAAACAGAGCAGACCCTGATCAGACGGCTCCTGTAGGAGTCGTCTGATCTGGGTCTACTCTGTTTGCAAAGGCATAGAAAGGCGTATTTATGGAGTAAAGGGATAAACCAGAAAGGGACTCGGTATATATGACATTTTCCAACAGTGTGAATCTAGATCCGATGGATCCTAGAGAAGTTTAATTCTGCTCTAGAGTTTTGCTCAGGGCTGTTCCAGGAAAAAAGGCCTGGGGGGGGGTAGGAACGTCGATGAATTAAAATTTTGTGGGTGGGGGGTGATAAAGAGTTAAATTTGTGTTGGTGGGGGCGATTATTTCAATTGTAATTGTGTTGTATTGGGGGTTATTACATATTCCAATTTGGGGGAGGGGTGGGGGGGGGGGCATTAAATACGGTAATTCAATCAGTATTCTGACAGAAACTTTGGGCACACGATGCTATGTTTGGTGTGTGGGGGTGTAAAATGAACTAACAACGAAGTATCATGCAGATTCACGTTACTAATACACATTCAAGACCTACCAGACATTCGTTTGGTCTGACAGAATTCTATAGACAAAGAAGGAAAGTAAAATAAAACAGTCGAGCAGGAAATGCCACACAAAAATAAAACGGCCCGGCTAAAGCACAATACTAAACCCTTGTGTACACACAGTGGGTTACCCAGAGATTAGATAGGGGAAAATTTTAAAGACATAGGGGCACTGATTTTGAAAACGTTTCATCGATTCTATATCTAAATGAGACTGTCTGATCAAGATTAGTGTGTTTTAATTAGATTTAAATCTAAAGGAGACTATTTTCACTGCATTTCTGGCAAATGGTATCAGTTGTCTCAATGACAGAAAATTCTTCCATATCTTGCACACAGCCAAAATTTTGGTCCTGCTGAGGCTCCTGGAGTTTTGGAAACACTGGAACTTTACAATAAATATTTTTTGTCATCGAATTACATATAACAGAATAACAATATATGCTGTCAATATGATTTGCATGCAGAAAACAATTTAGTTGCAAATGCTATTAGATGCATAAAACAGCATATTCATATTTATAGTAAAACTTGTTAAAGTTTGAGGGGTAAAAACTCTAGAAAGTACTATTTAACCAGAAATTTCAGTTTTCTTGGTGGTGGGTGGCAAGTTAAATATAAATCTAGTGGCTGTGGGTATCTGACTTATTTTAATTCTCTCGTTTAGGGGGGTAAAAAAAATAAAATTGTGTTGGTGGTACCCCTATTTTTGGCCGGCGTTCCTACCCCCCAGGCCTTTTTTCCTGGAACAGCCCTTAGGCCAAATATTTTTGTTTGCGTATGTCATTGTAAAAAATATAATTACCCAATTAAATGTTCATTGTGTCGGGAATATTCATGGAGTAAAGGGTTAACCCTTTCCTTCATGTAAATACTTTTTTACGCATTTGCAAACAGAGAAGACCCAGGTCAGACGGCTCCTAGAGGAGCCGTCTGATCAGGGTCTGCTCTGTTGGCTAATGGATTTTGACAGGTCTGATTATTTTACCTTCTAAAATGGCTACAATGTTCCGCCTTCGGACCATGAATATTCAGTAGGTATTAAAATTTGTAATAAATATACATGTAGAACAGGTAAAAGGTTAAGTGGTTCGCCTACGCTGCAGTGTATTGTTTGTGTATTGAACATGTAAACAGATAAAGTCACCCAAGCAAGACTATTGGTATTTACCTGAAAACCGGTTTTCTATGTGTTACTATAAATAGACACACACCAAAGCACATTGTATGCATGGGACATTAGTGAACGGTGACACATTCATTTACTTTCAAAGCGTGACGCTTAAATTATTCAATTTAACTGTATAATTGGTATCTGGTTGGATGTTTCATATCTGTGTTTAGTTAGGAACCTAGGGGTGTGTCACCTGGTTTTTATAAACAATGGCTGAAAGTGACACGGGAGCTGATGGTGTCTCCGAGGAGATTCAGTGGAGCGATGAACTAACAGAGATAAACGAATTCCAAAATGATAACGGTTTGCCCCAAGTGGTTCGGTTTGAGGACAGGATGGCCAAGGCCGGGGTCCCCGGGGGATCTCTACCCACGGGAATCAAACTGTATTCTGACCAACCGGTGTTGTTTTATCAACGCAGTAACAAGCGATACGTGAAGGCTCGAACCATATACCATGACCGGAAAGGACCGTATTACGAGGTGGGCCAGACTCTTGTTGTGCCCGAGGACTTTGATGGTGAGTGGTTGATGAACATTGTACACGGTACATTCATCCATCCTAGAAGTTTTTCATTTTTTGCCAACAAACACACGATAACAGTTATTGATAAAGGGGGGGGGGGTTACTGGCCTCTATCGGGATTCGAACCCCGGACCTCTGGACTACACGTCCGACTCTTAAACCTTGTTGCTAAAAGGTTAACCCAACAGCAAGGCTGTTGGAGATGCCTTACATCGGCCGATCACTACTGTAATTTAATTTTTATAAAGGCATATGTACACATGAATGTTTTGTATCGGTAGAATGTGTAGTCATATCCGTTATAATTTGATTAACAAACAGCAGACCCTGGGTCTACTCTGTTTGCATGTATGACAGGTTAGTATGGGTATTATCCATTTACCATTAACCCATTTGCTCCCAGTGGATTCTTCCATGGTTATAAATTGGAATAGTCTATCTTTTATCTAAGGGATGTCTGGTCTAAATTTTCATGTTTGTTTTGTTTTGTATTGACTTTCCTATCAGCAAACAGTGTAGACTCTGATCAGACGCCGCATTATGCAGAGTCTACACTGTTTGCCTACGTCCCATATATGAGATCGCGGGAGCAAATGGGTTATTTAATTATCCCTTTACCTGATGAATATTCATGTAAGAACTAATGACACATATATGAATATTTATCAGCTGGTTTGGTTATAGCAGAAACTCTAGATTCTAATCAACGTGTATATTATTTCATCAGCAAACCGAGCAGATCTGATCAGGATCCGTCTGATCTAGGTCTACTCCGTTTGCAAAGACATCAAAATGTGCATCTGCCAAGTAAAGGGTTGATAAACCCTGCTTCATAATTGTATTTCTTAACTCTTTGAATTGAAATCCATATTTCCCAAATATAAAAATGTAATGACATGTTTATAATCCGGTTGCTGAGACAAACTCTTGAAATCTGATTTGGATCCAAACCATGTTTACACATTGCAGTCCCGTAGTATAATTAACAATACCAGATTTACATTCTAGTTTAATCTTAAGATATAATCACGGTGCGTATTGTCCCGCTGCCATGCCAGGGGCAGCTTAAGTTAACCTTTTCCCTGTTCTATGTTTATTTCATATTTCAATACTTGTACCTACTGAATATTCGTGAGAAAAATAGGTACGGGTACAACGAAATATGGAACAATGCAGCCATTTTAGAAAGTAAAGAAACAGATCTATCAAAGTCTATTAGCAAAATGAGCAGACTCTGATCAGTCGGCTCCTATAGGAGCCGCATGATCTGGGTCTACTCTGTTTGCAAATGCGTGAAAACACGTTTATATGAAGGAAAGGGTTGACCTTTTGCATGCTAACGGCGAACTTGTATCAACTCTTTCTCTGCCAACTTTTGTCGTCAGCAAACTTTGTTATCAGAAATAGTCACAGTAACACACATTTTGAATCCAGATGAGACGCCGAGTTACTCGACGTCTCATCTAGATCCAAACTGTTTGCATAGGTAATTACAGATGCGACATTGGGCAGCGAAAGAGTGAACTCTTTGCATGCTAACGGCGAACTTGTATTAACTCTTTCGCTGCCAACTTTTGTTGTCTGCAAACTTTGTCGTCTGCTACAAATTTCATTTTATGTATCTATTTTTCTTCATTTTTGTTTTAAGAAACAGTCATAGTGATAAACAGCTTGGATCCAGTTGAGACACCGAGTTACTGTAGATTCTGAACAGGGTCTGCTCTGTTGGAATAATATAGATATGATTTTACAGTTCCTGTCAGGACCAAACAAAAATCATGTGCTCACATGCTTTTATGAAAAATTATCGTCATTATAATGTCAATATTAACTCGGAATCTAATCAGGATCCATGCTTTTTGGCACTCGGCCAATAGTTTCTCAAAAGATTGTTCAAATCGTAGTAGTCAAAGCTGTGCAAGACCAACATTTAAACAGACACCTTAGAATTAAATCAATCCCTCCTGTTGGCGCATTTTGACGCTGTAAAAGTCATTTTATGAAACCATTGTGATAAATAGAGCATTTGCTCCATAGGAGCAAATGCTCTATTTATCACATTGGTTTAAAAAAACAACACTATATAAATATAAAATGTTGCCCTTTTCTAGTAAATGCCCCTTTTCAGTAGATTTACTGTATTCAAGAGACTAGGTCCAAAAGTAGTCGGGGGGGGGGGGGGGGGGGTAATATGCTGAATATATAGATATATTTTGTCAAAACTCGATTGATGCTTTTGGTCAGTAGGGACCATAATGTATTTTCTAGGAATATACATAACAAAATTAAGTTTGTTTACGGCTTCCTGTGAACTGTGGAGGCGGGACTAGAATTTACTGCATCATCGCAATGTGATATGATGCGACACATTTAATTTTATATGCATCACTTTGCAAATATGACTCGTCCATTAACTGTGCAATTCTTATTGATCTTACACGTAACACTTGTTTTGTTGGAAATAGAGATGATTCGTTGAATCTCTTGAAGAAAGTAGTACCGGCGTTTTAACCCATTACTCCATGAATATTTGTGTAAGAAATAATGACATTATGAATATTCATTTGATTAAATTTTATTCTATAGCATATGGGCATAGGAAGTTTTGGTCATGGCAGAAACTATTACAGTTGTATCTATATTGTATCATAGGCAAACAGAGCAGGCCCTGATCAGACGGCTCCTCTGGGAGCCGTCTGATATGGGTCAACTCTGTTTGCATAGAAATGCGTATTTATGTAGTAAAGGGTTAATATTACTTAATAATATACTCTGAACAGAGTTTACAATTGGGCGTGCGTCTTGATCAGTAGTTCTACATGTATGTATACATGTATCCCTTTGAATACTGAATACAGGAAACTTGTCTTAAGCGACCATTTATTTATTGAACATAAGAGTCTTAAAAATTAAAATAGGGCAAAAATAATTGGAGCTTTCTCCATTACTTTTGATCTGCATCAGGCTACCATCTGCTTTAGACTCATACTAACATTAATTAGACCTTTTTGATGGCCGTTTAACACGTTTGATGGCCTATCTTGGCTCTGCTCTATTTAAAGTTGAATGACCCATCAGTGTTTAACTGTACAGTCAATTCAGTATGACAACTAGATGATTTCGAATGACAAACAGGACACACCCTGATCGGAGGGCTGATCTAGGAGCTCTCTAATATGGGTCTACCTTGCCAATGCCAGTAGGCTATACTCGTCTCCCACGGACAAAGAGTTAATAATCAATCAAGTTCTTATATATCGTTGCTTATAATTAGGATAGCGTCTCAAACTACTAATACACTTGTCTGTATATTTCCAGGCTGGTTTGAGATCGTCCCACCGGATTTTGGTCGAGGACCCTTCTGCCGCTCTATAGAGCAAATAGCTGACGTCATGCCCCGGAAGTTCTTTACAAGAACCAACATCCGGGCAATCAGGATCGTCGACAAGACAGAGGATGGCGAAGCTGAAAAGGAAGACAGTGGACAAGGCCAAAGTTTTGTTGAACGACGCATCCAGGCTGGTTCTGTGTTACGTGTAGAGGGTACGTTTGCTGGAAAGTGGCAGACAACTGCCCAGTCTGGACTGATTAAGCGAAAGAGTAAAGAATGGGTGACTGTTGAGGTAAAATATCTTAAATGCAAAGATGACGACGAAAAAGAAATTCTCATTCCTTTCACAACTCGTGGAAAGTTTAACATAATCTACGAAAGCGGAACGAAAGATAGTCGCACAGTGTACAGAATGAAGGACATACTTTCTGATTTCCAAATCCCGTTGAAAGTACGGATGGTGTATGGGAAAGCGCCTGTTGTGCCATGCATATTCACCGGAATGCTTGTTCTGAAGGAGGAAGTAAAAGAGGACTCAATCATAGCTAGTACTATTTCCTACAAAAGGAATGTCCTGTTTGAAATACCCGTGAGTGCCAAGTGTGACGTCAAGGTTGCATTACTAGAAGACGATTACTGTGACATGCGGACTTACATTGATGCCAACAACTTGTGTAAGAAATACGCTTACGCTTTTTCAACATTGATCAAATTGTCTCCGGAACTTGACACAGACCAGCAGCCAATTCAGCACATTCCGACGGAGCGGCGCAAGAATCGGGACGAGAGCTTGAAGACACTTGATTTGATCACGAACATTAGTCTGACAGATGATGAACCTAGGGACTTCTTTATGGATTCATCCGACACAGACTCAATACAGAGTAGTGATGCACCACTCGGTGTGGGTCAGATGATGGAACTTCAAGAAATAGTCTTTCCACGGAGCAGCCAACACATCAGTAGTGCTTAACCCATTCCCACCTAGGCTATTTTTAGACCCAACCTTGAATAAATCTACCAAAAAAGGAGCATTTAATAGAGAAAAGGACAGTTTCATAATTGTGTAGTTTTTTGAAACCATTAAGATATATAAAGCATTTGCTACTGTGGAGCAAATGCTGTATTTATCACAGTGGTTTCACAAAGTGACTTTTACAGAAGCGCTAAAAGGCCCCAATATGCGGGAATGGGTTAACACACTCTCTCATGAATATTCATGTAAGAAACAATGATATCATGAATATTAATTAACTGATTTTTCATAATGGCTTATGAAGACAAGTTTTTTGGCATTGGCAGAAACTGTTCAATCAGACCGGCCGCATGGCTCAGTGGTAGAGCGTCCGCCTGCGGTACGGAAGGTCGTGGGTTCGATCCCCGACCGCGACAGACCAAAAGTCGTTAAAAGTTGGTACTAGTAGCTCCCTTGTCTGCGCTCGACATTAAAAGGTGTAGTTCTAGGACTGGTCGGCCCGGTGTCAGGATAATGTGACTGGGTGGGATGCCCTTGCCATGTGCCCGCGGCAGGGGTATTTCAGTGAGGCAGCACTATAACTTGTCTCATGCGGGTGCCGTCTGCATATAACTGAAATACTGTTGGTCGGACGTTAAACCCAACTCACTCACTCACTCTGTTCAATCAGATCTATGTTAGTTCATAAGCAAACAGAGCAGACCCTGATCAGACGGCTCCTACAGGAGTCGTCTGATCAGGGTCTACTCTATTTGCAAACGTGTAAAAAGTCGTCTGTGTGAGGTAATGGGTTAAATCTTATCATACTGTTAAATATGCATGTTCCATCTTGTAAGTGCTGTAAAGTTCGAGCTTTTGAGAAACTGTCAGATTGGAATTTGGATATTGATGAGACCGGATACTTTGGGCCTCACCTGTATCCATGCTGTATGAAAAATGCAAATCATATATCGTTAACATTGAATTTACTGCATACATCTTCCCTTGCTCAAAACGTGTCTCTTTCTTAAAGCCATTCTCCTCCCTGTGGATTCTTAAAGCTATACTCCTCCCTGTGGAAAAAAAAATGTCTTCACAGGATCTTTTACAATTTTGACTACTTTCGTTTTCATCAATCTTTTGAGATATTATTGACCGAATATCAAACAGTTTGGTTCTTGATAAAACGCCGAGTTACTCGGCATCTCATCTGGATCCAAGCTATTTGCATTTACAAATACCAGTCAGGTAGCAAAGTATCTCGGATAAGAGTTAAGCTATAAGATGTACATGTATTGTCTTTTTCTACAAACACACAATCCAAATGTCAAACAGTTTGTATCCTGTTGAGAAGCCGAGTGACTCACAAATATGTGCGTAACTTGCAAATATTAAGTAATAATATACAAACATGCTTTCTGTTGTTTTTTTGCAAATCAAATTCTACCCTAATTACCCTTAACCCTTTCGGCGCCAAATTTCTAATTGTCGTCTGCAATCCCAATTTTATTAAAACATTCGGTACAATAAGGAAATGAGATAAATAAATGCATATTTCAAAAGAATAAAGCACATATATAGAAATAAGAGTTTTCAGAGACAAAAAGTGACGTCCCTAATCAGACGCCGCCTTGAAAAGGCGGCGTCTGATCTGGGACTGCACTATTTGTCGTGGCGCATTTATGCGACTTCGGCAGTGAAAGGGTTAATATTAAGACATGCAAATTTAGGCAAATAGTGCAGACCCAGATCAAACCGCTCCAGAAGGTACAGTTTGGCCAGAGTCTACACTATTTGCTGCTATATCAGTCTTGTTTAATTTTATTATCATATTACTCAGCTTTACAAACTGGTGGAAAGTGGGAGAGTGGTTGTCTGAAAACATCGGGAAATTAGTTAGGGAGAAATTAGCGTAGCTAGCGACACGCACTTACGCACGTGCGTAGCATCTATCTGAAAGGTAAAAACATTATTATGGCCAAAAAAGGAACACAAATCAAAGGTTAAAAACGCAGACTTTAATAAACGACGTCTCGTCACGTAAGCTTTAACCCGTTCCTTAATATTTGGAACCATTGTTATAAATAGAGCATTTGCTCCTACAGGTTTCAAAACTACTAAATCAAAATTTTCCTGGGGAGTATGCTCCCGGACCCCTATAGCCACGGTTGTACATTGCATTTGGATTCAGCTACGCTCCTGATTAGGGGTTTCGGTTTAACCCTTTCCTCCATAAATACGCCTTTCTACGCCTCTGTAATAACCACTTCTTGAAATCATTGTGATAAATAGAGCATTTGCTCCTATAGGAGCAAATGCTCTATTTATCACAATGGTTTCAAACTACATAATTCTAAAATTTCACTTTTCTCTAGTAAATGCTCCTTTTGGGTAGATTCATTTAAAGAGGTTGGGTCTGAAAATAGCCTATGGAGGAAAGGGTTAACAGATCACATGTAGCATA
The DNA here is from genome assembly GCA_963576725.1 of Azorinus chamasolen. Classification (NCBI taxonomy): domain Eukaryota; kingdom Metazoa; phylum Mollusca; class Bivalvia; order Cardiida; family Solecurtidae; genus Azorinus; species Azorinus chamasolen. The sequence goes on from OY755243.1 coordinate 23,286,947, forward strand.
GTACATGACTGTAAATGTTGAACGAATGTTTCCTAATTATGATGTTCTTCCTGATAATGCGCCAGTTATAGTTTTGAATGTCGACCCTTTGCTTGATTTAAATAAAGTAACAAACATGTTGCTCACACGACTGTTGTCTAAGAATCTTTAGCCGTTCTAAAGCTATTGAACTTACGAGAAGATTCTAAAGAGTGGTCACAACATTATTATATAGGGTTTGGTGGAGAAATAAAGAAGTTAATATTGAAAATGTTTTAATTTGCATTTTATCTAGACCTCTGTGTACATTTACAAGAATGACAGATTTTCAAAATGTATATGTAAGATACCCAGCCAACAGGGCCTATTCAATATATCAGGTGAAAAGTCATGTACAGTGCTCCCTTCCTACAACGGCCCTCTCAACAACGATACCCTCCTTATAACAACGCATGTCACTGTTTCCGAAACAACAAGGCTCCAGAAACAACCTTTTTCCATCGTATTTTCTTTATGCCTCCATCAAACCCTATGTTGTGACCACTCTTTAGAATCGTCACTTTGTGACGATTCTAAAGAGTGGTCACAGCATAGGGTTTGATTGAGGCATAACGGTTTTAGTTCTCGAAATACACATTATCTGGGGATCTGCAAACAAGCTAATTATATTTGATTTTCCCTCCCTATAACAACTCCCTCTGAACAACACATACAATAGTCGTATCCCAGAGTGTGTCGTTGTAGAGAGGGAACACTGTCACGACCACACAACCATTAACATAGACACTATAGTGCTGAAATACTTTTCGTCTGCTAAATAATAGGGAAGTTGGCAAGAATTTTGGTATACCGACTGATTTTTAATGGTAAAAAAACGTATTGAGATGACAGCATTTCAGCAAGACCTTGTCTATGTATTCTCAAGATGAATTGCACTGTAAGGCTAAGATGTGCAATTTCGGGACACGAGTAGGTTCAATGATCAAAAGTAATTATAAGGGGGACAACTCTTGACAGGCTACATTGCAGAAGATCATGCTTTCGTATTGTCATTATATTTAGTTCGAATCTATTTGAAAATAGATTGCAGCGTGAAGCAAATACACATATCTTTACTTCGAGTTTTATACACTGAATTCTACACTGTTGTGAATAAGTGGAAAATGTGATATTCTCCTACCAATGCGATAAAGTTATATGTTTACGTTGATCATAAACATGTAATGGAGGGGCGCACGTGCTTACCGTGGGAATTTACACAGTCTTTACACTTTCCTGTCGAGACTGGATACACACATACATTGTATATGTTCATGGGTTTCAACACATTGCGAGTGTAACTTTGTAAACAAATACATGAAGTCGGAATCAGTATTTGTCGTCGTGAAAAAAAGAATACTGCACACATATTCCGTATGGGAGAAGTAACTGAGTAATAACAGACATGGACTATGGAATTGGCTGATGGATTGAACGTAAGTTTTAACCCTTTCACCACCGCAGTCGCATAAATGCACCACGACAAATACTGCAGTCCCAGATCAGACGCCGCCTTTTCAAGGCAGCGTCTGATCAGAGACTTCACTTTCTGTCTCATTCTCTATTTCTATATATGTGCTTTATTCTTTTGAAATTTGCATTTATTTATCTCATTTCCTTATTTTACTAAATGATTTAACAAACTTGGATTGCAGACGACAATTAGAAATTTGGCGCCGAAAGGGTTAGCTATAATTATCAGTTGATAGACGACCGCGAAATTAGTGAGCGATGGTCTCTAGTGACTGGGTCTGGACTCTTGTGCCTTTCTGTCGGATCTAATTCGTTCAGTATCACAGATGTCTTTCAGCACAATTGTTTCCGAGCTGCCTGTAGCCATAACTTTACACCCTGCGATCCACGTTTTGTGAAGTAAGCCCTTGCGAACAAGTTTACGAACCTCATATGCAACTTGCTCACGAAGTTGGGTTAAGTTATCTTGGACGTAGATCCCAGCGCCGAGAATCTTTCTCGCTTTGTACACCCGCTCCCTCGGATTTGAATTAGAAAGTTTCACAATAATCTTCCTATCCAACCCTAGTTTCGGCTTGCCTTTTCGATGGCATTTGTCAATGTCAGAAGATGATAGCTGTGCAGTGCATCTGAAGCAGGATCTATAAGTTCGACATCGACGTTTTCTGCAGGATTTTTTGTATCTGCAGGTATACCGAAGACATCTAAGCACATTCTCCTACCATATTAGTGATACTGTTCCAGTTCGTCATGCTCAAGACGCAGTGAACGCAGATCATTTGAGTCCATTGTTTTCAGTGCCCAGAGTTGTCAACTCTCCTTGCAGTTGAGCTGTTCACGCTTCCACAAGTTGTTCAATATCTGTTTTAAGCTCTCGCATTAGTTCAGTTGTTAGATTTTTTGCAAGTAATGGGTCTAACTTCTCGGCCGTTTCATTTATGACACTTGTAGACAGTACAGTAAAACCTCTTTATAACGGCCAATAAACTACATCAAGTATTTTGTGTTGAAGACAGGTGGCTGCTTAAAGCAAGGTGAACGTAAAACAGAACGCTCTATAGGAGCGTTCTGCTTTACTTTCACATTGCTTTAAGCAGTCACCTGTCCTAAATACCAACTAATTAACACAATTTAGTGGCCGTTGTATAGAGAGCTTTTACATGTATACCAGATGAATACTCTGAGGCAACCATTGTTGCTGTAGTAGCGGGTGGGGTAATTGCCAATGAACGCACTGAGTAGGTTACATCCGAGTAAAAAAAAATGTCTACAGATTCAAAATATTCCGAATCTTCACTTTCACCGTTTAAATGTCCAATAGTGAAATGATTAGATATAAATTATGAATGTAACTAAATATTCTAAGATTCACATATCGAACTTAACCCATTTGCTCCCACGATCCCATATATGGGACGTAGGCAAACAGTGTAGACTCTGATCAGACGCCGCATAATGCGGCGTCTGATCAGAGTCTATACTGTTTGCTAATAGGAAATTCAATATACAACAAAACAAAAATGAAATCCCTTAGATAAAAGATAGACTAATCCAATATAAAAATGGGAGAAAATGGGTTAAATCCAATAATTTGACTACAGCGCTGTTGAAGTTTTACTTACTGTGGTTTGCAATCACATTTGTCACTCGATTTCAATCGAACTAATTTTTATCATTATTTCTCGACAGTATGAACATGCATCTGTCTCATTCGATCATATCGTTTTTAGGAATTCTCGTCCACTCCACTAGGTTACAAGGGACAACATACGGAACATGCCTTTTCTACATGCTAATTAATGCTTTAGTAGTTGTCATTTGCCACGGAGGCTACGATTTATTTGCGATTTTCCTGCGATGTTTTTGTTTACATGGTCTACGATCATCGTACGATTATTTGTGTATACTGATCGGGGCTTATCCGTACGATGACTGAGCGGCGACCGTACGGAGATCTGCGATCTCCGTACAGTCATCGCGCTGTCTCCGCTTGTAGGGCGATCTCCGTAAACTCATCGCAAGGCAAATGTAAACCAGACATAATGTCATTTTTTTCTTTGCAAATGGCCGCCAATGTGTATCATTTTTCAATAGGGATGAAATGCATGAAAATAGATGACGTGGTTCATATACACTTATATATGTGACATCTACATTGTATTTCTAAAAGCTATGCTGACCCACGTAAAAAGTCTAACGTTCCTATCGACTTCATTTCTCCGCCATTTTCCAATTTGATAAGAGCGTGTTTAGAACGGACAAACATTGATTTTAGGACTGAAATCTTGATTTCAAGACGGGTTCAGTGTAAACTCGAACAAAGAGTTCTTAAATAATGATAATACAAGTGATTTAAATTTGCTTTCAATCCGGTAAGAAACAAAAACAATCTCGATCCAAATTGAGTTACAAAAGCGAGTGAAGATCACAGTATTTTAATATATCACAAGGGGATTTAGAAATATTGGTCCTGGACCTGAGTAGAGAAGTGTGACGGTTTTTATTTAAGATCAGATTTCACTGTTCTTCTTAATGCTTTCAATTCTCTGAGTTTGACCTGTGATTTTGAAACGCGTTCACTCTCACCACCCACGATTGCTTTCTGTTCAGATTCTTTAGGGTTGTTTCTATTCTGCACTGCAAATCTTTCTCGAACTTTAATTTCCTTGGAATATTGATCTGCTGTTCCGCTTTTCATGTAAATATATTCAGAGCGTAAAGTTCCTGTTTCGAGTAGATCTTTGCCATTGAGCGCTTGAAGAAATTCCGGAAATGGAGCAACGGGGAGTTCTAGAAGCTTTCTAGTTCCGTCAAGCGTTGACGCGATCACTGTCCAATCCTTAATGATGTCAATCACCTTAATGATAGTAGTAAAGCCGCATGGTTTGCTCGGGTGTTCCCCTTGTAACAGTTTCAGTACTGTTGGCTTTGTAAATACTCCAATAGCAACAAGTTGTTTTAAGGTATACGCCCTCGCGTTATTGTCTGCTTTGATCGCGTTCCCTTGCGGTTTCTTATGTTCCACGACATAAAACTCCCCAGTGACGTCAAAAGGAATTAATACGTCAATTCCATTTTCGGACTCGCACACTAGACAGCGGAGTAGTTTGCGCCTTGTGCCTGCCTTGTCGGATTTGTACTTGACGTAGTCCTCGAACAAGCTGATTACCCGATACAGACCCGTTGGGAAGAAAAGTTTCTCATACATAATGTTCTTCTTATTGAGAGGATCTAATAGGGAGAATCCTGGAAACTTCTTGGCGGAGAAGAAAACTCCAGGCATGACCCGAGCAAGGTTGGCGATGTTCAAGACTGGCACTGAGGTGTCGTCCATGAGGCGAAACCATCCTATATGAAAACAGTAGTATAATACGTAAAGAGATGTTTCAGAACTACATGTGTATTTGGTCGACAGTTATCCTTTCTCAAAGATGTTTGAACAATACAATACAATACATTACAAACACCACAACACACCACAATAAATACAATACAATACAATACAATGCAGTAAAGTACAATACAATACAATGCAAAACAATACAATGCAATACTGCACTACAATGCACTACAATGCAATGCAAAGTAATATAATTAGTTTAAAGTTAAACATATTTTATTTCCAAATACATTTATACATACAAGTACATACTATTGAACATAATCATTTTGATGAAATCGGATTGGACGGGAAGCTAAGTTTGCTTATATAGACCAAAGCAAATATAATTCAAAGCAATAAAATGTAATACAATACAATGTAATACAATATAATATAATACAATACAATGAGATAGAATAAAATGCTATACAATACAATACAATGTACGCACAATACGGTTCAGTCAGCACAATACAGTACATTATAGCTAATACAATACAATGCAATGTAACAGAATACTATTCTATAATACAATACATATACAGTTGAACTTCGATATCTCGAACTCGGATAACTCGAACATCTGGATAACTCAAATAAAAGTTCGGTCCCTCCAAGATTTATAATACAGAATTGTTCTAAAATGTATAACTATTCATATATAGAAACACATGCGACAGCTAAATGCAGTTCTAAAGTAATGCTGAAAGCTCCTACAGGAGCTTTCAGCATTACTTTAGACCTGAATTAAGCAGTGAACTTGAGGTATTAGTCAGATTGTAAATCGGATGACTCGAACATCTGTTATCTCGAACTAATTTCTACGGTCCCTTGAGATTCCAGATATCGAAGTTCAACTGTACTATATTTATACTCCAGGGGGCGGTACAGACCCCTTTGTCTCCTACAGGATCTGTCTGATCCGGGTCTACACTGTTTGCACATGCATCCAAATGCGTATCTGTGGAGTATACAGTAAAACTCTCTATAACGACCACTAAATTACATCAAGTATTTTGTGAAAAATACCAACTAATTAATACAATTTAGTGGCCGTTATAGAGAGTTTTTACTGTACGTATTATCACATACAAGTGAGCGCTCCTCTAACCCGCATGATGTCCCGCGGTACCTGGCCTTACCTTGATAATCTACGGGTATCACGATGACTGAACCCGTTTCCCTGTACTCCATCCGTCCTTTGCTTGTCGGCACAGCTGCTAGGCTTGACACGTTCCTAGCCACAACCTTAAACCCCTTCACCTCTTTGTATAATAATAGGGGCTGCTGTAACAGTGCGCTGGGGTCCTTCTTTGCCCGGTCCTTGCCCTTGCCCTTCGCCTTCATTTTAACTATAACCGGAAGAGTAGCCTCCTTAAGCATGTCAGCCAAAGACAAAGGACGGTCTACCCAGACCAGATCGTCCACTGGCGAGCTTGTTGCCATAGTTACGCGATACTTTTTCGGTATGGTTCAAAATAGCTTCGCGACTTTAAAAAATGTCAGTTAAATAAAACAAAGTTATCACACTGTAGAATAAAATCACGCTTATTATGACATACAGTTCTAAAAAAAATATTCTTCAATTTTAATCACATTTTTACGTCACACATGCCAGCCATCTGGCGAGCATCTCATATATGACTGTGATATTATAAATAAATACAGTTATGTATAAGTCACGATCGTTAATCAAATACGTCCGTGTCTCCACTTCAATATGTATGAAACCTAACTTTTGCTGTCTTAAAATGGGGGAAAATATTTAATCTATTGACAAAAATCGATTTCTTTTCTAATTCGTTTACCTCTGATCACTGAATTTAAATACTGTCTCTTTATTACGCTTACGACAAACTCACGATAACCTACACACACAGTTTACATCCAGATAAAACTCCCAGGAACCCGTCGTCTCGTCAAACCCAAAATGTTTGACACTCGAATTAAACTTTTGAAAAACGTGGAAGAAAAGTAATCTGAAAAGTGCGGCAGACGACAAGTGTTGCAGCCGATAATAAATTAAAGCGCGCAAAGTGTATGCACTCTATCCCTACTTTTAGTCTATGGTTTGTATTCTCTACCACCCGAAGCGGATAACTGACATGAATACAAAATATATACACGATTCACTGATGTATCAACCATTCGCTCCATTGATATTCATGAAAGCTAGAATGACATCATGAAAACAGCTGAGCTTCGGTATCTCGAACTTCAAGGGACTATACAAATTAGTTTGAGATAATAGAAGTTCGAGTTATCTGCTGTCTTATCTGAACAGTTTCTCGAGCTCACAGCTTAATTCAGGTCTAAAGTAATGCTGAAAGCTCCTGTAGGAGCTTTCAGCATTACTTTGGACCTGAATTAAGCTGTCATAAGTGTTTCTAGATATCTGTAGCGATACATTTTTAGAACAATTCTGTATTGTAAGTTTCGAGACTGAACTTTTTGTTCGAGTTACCTCGAAGTTCGAGTCATCCGAGTTAGAGATGTCGAAGTTCAACTGTATTTTTATACCCCCCTTTTGAAAAAATGGGGGTATATTGCTTTGCACATGTCGGTCGGTAGGTCGGTCGGTCGGTCGGTCGGTCTGTCTGTCGGTCGGTAGATCGATGGTTTCCGAACGATAACTAATAAACGACTTGGCCTAGAATCTTCAAACTTGCTGTGGTGGTTGGTCATGACAAGTAGATGACCCCTATTGTTTTTTAGGTCACTAGGTCAAAGGTCAAGGTCACCATGACCTAAAATGGTGAAATAGTTTCCGATCAATAACTGCTCAAGGGTTTGGCATGGGATCTTCAAACTTGCTGTGGTGGTTGGTCATGACAAGTAGATGACCCCTATTGATTTTGATGTCACTAGGTCAAAGGTCAAGGTCACCATGACCTTAAATGGTTAAATGGTTTCCGATCAATAACTGCTCAAGGGTTCAGCTTAGAATCTTCAAACTTGCTGTGGTAGTTGGTCATGACCACTGGATGACCCCTATTGGTTTTGAGGTCACTATGTCAAAGGTCAAGGTCACCATGACCTTAACTGGTAAAATGGTTTCTGATCAATAACTGCTCAAGGGTTTGGCCTAGGAACTTCAAATTTGCTGTGGTGGTTGGTAATGACCACTAGATGACCCCTATTGCTTTTTAGGTCACTATGTCAAAGGTCAAGGTCACCATGCTCTTAAATGGTCAAATGGTTTCCAATCAATAACTGCTCAAGGGGTTGGCTTAGAATCTTCAAACTTGCTGCTGTAGTTGGTCATGACAACTGGATGGCCCCTATTGTATTTGAGGTCACTAGGTTAAAGGTCAAGGTCACCATGACCTTAACTTGTAAAATGGTTTCTGATCAATAACTGCTCAAGGGTTTGGCTTAGGATCTTCAGACTTGCTGTGGTGGTTGATTGTGACCCCTTGATGACCCCTAAAGTTGTTGAGGTCACTAGGTCAAAGGTCAAGGTCACCATGACCTTAACTGGTGAAATGGTTTGCGATTAATAACTGCTCAAGGGTTTGGCTTAGGATCTTCAAACTTGCTGAGGTGGTTGGTCATGACAACTAGATGACCCCTATTGATTTTGAGGTCACTAGGTTAAAGATCAAGGTCATCATGACCTTAACTGATGAAATGGTTTCCAATTAATAACTGCTCAATGGTTTGGTTCGGGATCTTCAAACTTGCTGTGGTAGTTGGTTGTGACCACTTGATGACCCTTAAAGTTGTTGAGGTCACTAGGTCAAAGGTCAAGGTCACCATGACCTGAATATGTGAAATGTTTTCAGATCAATAAATGATCAGTGATTTGGCTTAGGATATTCAAAGTTGCTGTGGTGATTAGTCACGACCGCTAGATGACCTCTATAGTTGAGGTCACTAGATCAAAGGTCAGGGGGTCGGGGGGTATACATGTTTTACAAACATCTCTTGTTTATCTGAATTTTGATAATAGTAAATATACACAAGATGTTGTAGTATTGGTAGAAACTGTAAGATGAGATCCATTTTAAAAGGAAACGGAGCAGACCCTGACCAGACGACTCCTGTAGGACATGGGTCTATTCTGCGTGAAAAGGGGGCGTTATATGAAGGAAAGGGTTAAGCAAAATAAATATTCATATAAGACATAATAGCATCATGAATATTAATAAGATGGTTTTTTTTATAATTACACGTAAACATAGGAAATTTTGGCCATGGCAACAATTGTAGAATCATATCTAAATCATTTCATAAGCAAACAAAATAGTAAATGACAATTGGGTCTCACTTAAGCATGTGAAGGTATAACCCTTCAAAGCCTTCCCCTCATATACATATAAACACATTTTCATTAATTTGCAAACGGATTAGACACAGATCAGACGACTCTTATAGTAGCCATCTGATCAGAGTCTGCTGTATTTGCTTTGGACATGATATAAAATCTGGTTCTACAGTTGATGTCAAAGCAAAGAAAAATATATTGAAAAAAATACATTATAAAAGTCAGCTTATAAATATCCATGATGTCATTATTTCATATATGACTACTGTACAGGGAAAGGGTTTACCGCCAATTAACCTTTAGCCTGCTGAGCAAATTTTGTTTACAGATTTTTTCTCCTACTACATTTTCAAAATTCAAGCTATAATCAATTTGTCTACCAAAATTCAATCATGGTGTCAAACAGTTTGGATTCTGATTAGACACCGGGTTACTCGGCGCCTCATCTGGATCCGAACTGTTTGCATAGGTAATCACTCATCCACCCATAGCAGGCTAAATGTTAAAAGCCGTCTGTTCATATTCTCGTCTGCTTCAGTTTTCAAAGAGGAGTAACCATCAGCTTTATAAAAACAAAACAAAAGTGGAGCGTCTAACGGGTTGAATCTTGATGAGTGATTCGGCGTCTGATTTTATGGCTAAATGCATGTACACAAAACTGTGACGTGTATTTTGACGCAATAATCTTTTAAAAAAAAAGATCCTTAGTGGTCGAAATATTAGATCAGAGCTATTCAAGTATTTATGTATCAATTCCCTTTTGGAATATTTTGTTCAATGGGAATTTTATAGATCTAATTTTATAGTTTCAACCATTATGAAAAAAACAAACAAATCCTATTTCTATATGTTCCATTTTATTGATTATGTACATGAATATTAATGAGATGATACAATTTATGAATATTAATGAGATGATACACTTTTCAATAAATGTTAAATAGGTAAAGTGTTAATGCTTCATTCAAGATAAGTCGCTTAGGTTATACAGTAGAACCCCTCTAATGCGACCACTTAATGAATAAACATGGTCGTCTTTATGAGCAGGTGGTTGCTTAACCCCTTCCGTGCCACAATGACGGGCTTATGATATCACATGCAAATAGTTTGGATCCAGATGAGACGCCGAGTAACTCGGCGTCTCATCAGGATCCAAACTGTTTGACAATCTGTTTACTGAAAACGGAAGAAGTGCACACACTTACACTAAAAATAAACGAAACTATGCACAGCAGACGACAATGCTGGCACCGAAATGGTTAATGCAGGGCAAAAGTCCTGCATTAAGCTACCGCCTGCATCTTTCACCTAGAATTATACCCCTTTTAGGTGGTCACATTAGCGGGGTTTTACTGTAGTTTAAACATATTTTATTTCATAATAAACAGAAATGGGGTTGGGCAACAAGTTCTTCCAACTTAGATAAAGCCCTTCCCTTACAGTGAATGGAAAAATAAAGAGCCAGTATAGTATACGTCGCTTACTCAGGATCCAGCCTGTTTGGTATAGGCCGTTAGGGTGCGATTGGCAGAGAAAATGGTTAAATATTCTAGTGATTATTTACCACTCGAATCAATAAACACAAAATCTACGCCAGAAGTCCAAGTCGTCAAGTAAAAACTAAGGAAATAGAGTCGGATGTACAACAAGCAAAACAAGCTCTATAGAGCTTTTAACACCGACTATATCTTTTGATTATGATCAACCTACATCTAGAAACTTTGTCATTTTGTCGTCTGCAAACTTTGTAGTCTGCTACAAATTGCATTTTTTAATTCATGTTTATTAAAAAAAACCAATCACAGTAAAAACCAGTATCCATGCTTGTAAAACGTTTTAGTTTAGTCTGAGTTCGTTCTCAAGTTTTTGATTGGTCAGATTTGAGCCAAAGGCTCAAATCTGACCAATCAAAAGCTTGAGAACTAAGAATTTGGCGACTCAACTGGATCCAAACCTTTTTGTATATGGGTGATGAGACACTGGTAACGAAAGCGTTCAATAATAACAAGACGGTGAATAAAAGAAGTTTGCACAAAAAATATCGATAACCGTTTTCTTGATAATCCCTTCATTTTAATGCATTTGCAAACAGGGTAGACCCAGAGCAGACAACTATTATATTAGCTATCTGGTGAAGGTCTGCTTTGCTTATATGTTGCACTGGCAATGCATTAGAACCATATTGAGCAGAGGTGGCTGCTTAATGCAGGACAAAATAATACAGAATGCTTATATAGGAAAAACGTAAATCTTAACAAAAATGTCATTTTTTCTACTTAACGCTATTCTTTGTGTTCTTTTGTGCAAGGTCTATAATGGATTTACTGGTGATATTCATATTCGGTTCAAGATGGCCGCCATTGTCATCATTTACACATGATGCATGTGTGTATCGTTTAAAAATACGAGCAAGAACCTTTGGCATTTCATCATTGTCCACAAACTCTTTCATGAGCAATATAATTGGTTTACGCTGATCGTTCGCCTCGCTCATCTCCATCTGGCACCAATCCTTTTTGCAGAAAGTTTTGGATACAACAAACACTGCCACGCTCGATTCCTCTATACAACGCATTATCTCACCATGTAACTGCAGACCAAGACGAAACTCTCTGTCACCAACGCAAACTAGGTTTCTATCGGCATTTGTCGATTCCACGAGAGCTAATTGCAGTTGTGGGTAAATGTTTTTCATGACAAAGTCAGAGTCTTCGGAGCAGAACGAGAGAAACACAAGATATCTTTTATCGAAGTCGTCCGTTTTCAAGTACTTGACGAAGTCTTGGTGACGTTGCCCCTTCTTGCGACGATGACGCCATACTAACATTATCACCATTATCAATGCTATGACTGTGACAGAGCTAGGGATTAACACTTTTAAAACGTTCATTAAGTGTTGGTGGGCACATTCTCTTTCGATGAACTCTTTAGCAGAGGAAAGCATGTCCAGATTCTCTCCATGAAACTCGCACGCATATGTGACATTCTGACGGTGGGCATTTGTTGAAGTCTGTAGCCATTCAATTGTACGATACGTTTCTTGTTTGCAACTGCATTCATATGGGTTATAACCTATGTTCACCTGAAAGGAGACATGAGGTGTTTGCACTTTTACTGGTGTCGGTGGTTTTTGACTTGTTGTGTTGCCTACGTTCGACATTTGTTGTATTCTCTGAATGTCTGTCTCTCCCCTCAAACTGCCAATCTGCAGGTGTGTGGTTTTGTCAATAATCTTTATCAAATTATGAGATAAATCCAGATATTGAAGATTCTTCAGTTGATAGATATTAAAGCCAAGAGACTGGAATTTGTTTCGAGACATATCTATATACTCAAGATTGACGTTATTTTCAAAGAAATGTTTTGGAATATTTGCAAGTTTATTTTCGGCGATGTAGAATTCTCGTAGTTTCTTTGAATTTTGTAAGAGCTCTCCGAACTTTATCCAGTGTTTGGCTTTCATTTTGTGTAAGTTGTTCTTTGATAGTCTTAAAATCTGCAAACTTTCTATTGGGTATATGCTTTCTGGAGCTAGGTATTCCATGCCATTTTCAGACAGGTCCATTTCAGAAAGGCTATTTTGCATATATTCGGGTAATGTAAGCGTTATATTAAACCTTTTGATATGATTTCTGCGAAGCACAATTTTCTTCAGGTGAAGGCCACACGCTGTCATGTCTAAATGGTAAGAATCAAGGTTAAACTCACCTTTAAACACTCCACTGGCAAACAAATTTTCGATGCTATTATACACATTGAGCGCACCACACCTAAAGTTCACCATGGCAAGCGTTAAGTCTTGTTTGGTTACTGGTAAGAAGACGTCTGTTATATCCAACGTGCGAAGACTTTTACAATCCGGAGAGGTTTGGAAATCCTTAGGATAAGATATCACTGCGTTATTAAGTTTGATGTACTCTATAGAATCGCACAATAAGTAAAGTTGACTGTAGTCTAACACGGCTATATTCGTATAGGATATATCAATATATTTTAAAGCACGACCAGCAGAAACAGAGCGTATAAAATTGAAGTCCACGTACAAAGGTTCGTTCTGCGCGGAACTTAACTTCGAGATGCTCAAGTTTGTCAGAGTCGATAGGACCTGACGTACCGTCCCGTCCCAAGCCAGCGTCACGGGTTGCTGTTTTAAGTTGAAATTATTGGAGAGATCAAGCGTATTAACTTTGTCAAGCCCAACAAAAGCAGAACCGTCTATAGACCGCAAATCGTCACCATGTACACCAAGATGCTCCAGGTTTTTAAGTTTTACGAAAATGTTGCCGGGAAGAGCATTTCCTTTTTCTCCATGAATATCCAAAAACGTCACATTTTCCCAAGAAGAATGGTCAAACACCGAAACATTCAGACTGTCGAAGTTGAATTTGTTTATGTACACGCGTGTTATATTTGTAGGAATTTCATCTGGTATGTCTGGTCGAGTACATTTCAGTATATTTTCATCGCGATTACACTGTTTCGGACGCGGTTCCACTGTCATAAGTCGACACAGAAGGAACAAAATCACAAATTCCTTCGAAACTAACATGCTTGTCTAGCAAGAACTCAAGTAAATGCGTCCGCTTGCTTCGATTTTGAAAGTAGTAATTTCTTCTTTTCTGTTCAAAATGTTATCACACTGTGGAAAAGCATTCACTGTATCGGATTGTACGCTGTGATAAGGTTTTGTTTCATGTTTAACATGTAACTACATATATTTCACCGCCAATGTCGCATCTGAAAGTACTTATGCAAAAATATTGAATCCAGATGAGACGCCGAGTAACTCAGCGTCTCATCAGGATCCAAAACAGTTGGTTATTGTGACTTTTTAAAACAAAAATGAAGAGAAAATGAATATTGTAGCAGACGATGTTTGCAGACGACAAATTTGGCAACTAAAGTGTTAGCCTACGTAAATTGAATATCCCCGGCATGATGCAAAATAATGCAATAACCAATCGGGTTATAATCATTCACGATACAAATTGTTTTCTTCTTCCTGTTTCAGATGTACAGTATCACAGTTAAATATCTTTAAAAATCATACATAATTAACCCTTCTCGTGCTGAATTGTAAAATACATTTGTCCTTCTTTACCCATGCCCTGTTGTATAATTACATATATCTTTACTGTGTACACGTATTTCGCTGTGCAATCACTGCTGTGGAGTGCACTGGTTGCACAATCAACTTGTAAATAGTGCAGACCCTGATGAGACAAGAGCAAGCGAAGGGTTAAGTATAATTCTGGGTATTTTACGAAAGACCGGTGGTGACTTACTTCAAACTTCACGCTTCAAACTTCACAAACTTCACACTTCAAAGTTCACAAACTTCAGATTTCAAAGTTCACACTTCAAACTTCAAAGAAGTTAAATGAGACAGCAAATGATCTAAAAAAAATATCACAATGGTTTCAAAACTACAAACTTCTAAAAGTGTCCTTTTCTCTAGTAAATCATCATTTTTGAAAATATTTCATCATTTCTCATCAGGATCTACCCAAAAAGAGCGTCAGATTCGCTCCCGAATAGGGATTTTAGTGAAATCGAGCACTTGTTCGCTAACTATATCGTTTCCGACTAAATAAAAAACACGGTTTTCTGAATGTATTTGCCCCTCGTACTCGCTAAAACGGAGACAAAGTATGGGATATTTGGTACCAGCGTGTAGATAAAACATTTTTCTTTCCATGTAATCTTTGTTTTGTGGGAAAATTCCCCTTCGGTCGAAAATAATTGCAGTTGAAGCGGAGCACCCGAGGATCGGATGGCCCAAGAGTTATTTGCCTTTCTCTTATAATAGAATATACGAAATTTCAGCTTTGTCTCAAAACGCTCCAAGCTTTATTTTTTCGGCCCCAAATGTTACAAAACGTCAATTTAGGGACATTTTAACTTATTTTAGACATATTTCATGAGCCTAAGGCCTGTGGTTACAAGGGGGAACATTTAATGCAAATACATGTACTTTTTCCTTCCAGCGGGTCAAGCGAACCACCCTCTAGAACCGCTCCTGGGTAAGTTGTAAATTTAATGCACGCTTTTCACGTCAACGATCAGACCATTCGCCAGTGTAAACAATTATGGTTGAGAATGGAATCCTATTCACTACAGTTAAGGCCTGGTCACAACCCGCCGTGCGTGTTTTTAGCACGTACGTTTTTTGGGGAGGCCAGGGCTGCTACGTTTTTCTGAAAACGAGGGGAAGAAGTAGCAAATGCAGGGAGGAACGCACGTCACACGCACGGTTGCGCAAGGTATACGTACGTGGCACGCACGACAGCCTGGCCCTGTTCGGTTGCATGCATCGTACGTTGCACGCGCGGTAAGTGAGTTGAAAGTGCTTACAACGTGCTCACAACGTACGATCTCCGTGCGATTGCCGCATTATCGTACGGAGGCCGTACGGTCCACGTGCTGCTCACGTACGGTACACGTGCGTTTTGTCAGTTCATTTGACAGTAGAACTGGGGAAGTGCCGAGTGAGTACAGACCACGTACTTATCACGTGCGCAACACGCACGTGCTAAGTGCGCCGTCTGTAGAGCAAGCGACTGTGGGAAAAAGATTAAAACACTCACGGAGTCAGTGCGTTGTGCGCACGTTGGCTGTAGAAGGCACGCGCGTCGCACGTACGTTGGTGAATCCGTAGCCCGAACGCAGCTCGAACGCAGCGAAAGTTTTGCATGCACTAAAAATGCTACGGCGTGCCTGCGTGCTCCGAAATCCGTACGGAGGCCGTACTCACCACGTACGGATCCCTATTTGCACGTAGACAACACGCACTTGCACGTACGACGGGTTGTGACCACCGCTTTAAGTTAAATTGGACATCTTTGTTGGATGCAGACGACAGGGAAAAAACGCAGGTAAGTTGTTTTTCTTCTTCGACAATATAAAGCACACTAAATACTATGTCCTCTGCTAAAGAGACCGTCGGGGACAATGTTTGGAAATTCAAAGCAAACCCAACATTTGGTGACAATCTGTTTGGTCTCTGGGTGGGCATCGTTTTGCTCGTCGTCTCATCTGGCTCCTGGCTGTTGGTTGTGACAGGTGTCAGTCTAGTGCAGGGCAGAAGTCTCTATTCTTTATAACTGTCCAACTAGGGTGTATAGTTCGATTTCGAGTGCTAAGCCGTGACTGCACTTTTCTATTTATAGAAGTTGCAACCATTCTAATTTATGGGCAAGTGGACAATGGTTGTCACAAGAAGCTCGTGGTAATCGTGCAGTATTATTATATACAGTAAAACATCTCTATAACGGCCACTAAATTACATAAAGTATTTTGTGTTGGAGGGGCAGGTGGCTGCTTAAAGCAAGGTGAAAGTAAAACAGAACGCTCCTATAGGAGCGTTCTGTTGTACTTTCACATTGCTTTAAGCAGCCACCTGCCATAACTATCAACTAATTAACACATTTTAGTGGCCGTTATAGAGATGTTTTACTGTATATGCTTATAACCTGTCTGTGTTATAACAGGTATAACACCGGAACAAACACATGGTTTGTGACGCGTTTTACCTCTACGGGTGGACTGGCCCTAAAGGTCACAGCTCACGGGTCAAAATCGAACCATACTGTTACATCATATAAGGCATGCTCAAATACACAAAAAGCGATATATCTATCAATGTGTGTAAAGACACATAAACGGCTATATAAATTATAGTCATGATAATGTATAAAATTAAGAAAACAAGTAAAAGCAGTGAAATTGATGATCTCGAATGACCAGAAAATATAACAAAACTGAGGATAAAGTACGATACTTTTTACATGGATATGCAGTGCCCGAACTTCGTCTATCAGAATGTCTAGCTGTCAATACGCAGATCATGCGAAACGTATTATCCCTTATTTTATTACCCCTTTCCCTGATGTCGGAAATGATGACGTCATGAATATTAATAAGATTATTTTTATAATGGCATATGAACATAGGTCATTTTGGCTCAGGCAGAAGCTGTAGAATCAGATCTTTATTACACCATAATCAAATAGAGCAGACCCTGATCTGGGTCTACACTGCTTGCAGATGCCTCAAAATACGCTTACATAAGGGAAAGGGTTATATCAGCGTTGTTGAAAATAAGTCCACATATGGCCTCGTCTCTTGATCTCTCGGCTCTTGATCCTGGAATAGGTATAGTTCATAGAGGTTATTACACGGGTGACTAAGGTCGCACAGTGATATTGGCCCGTCACCTTGATATTGGACCGAGGGCTTTAGCACGAGGGAACTATATCAAGATACGGGCCAATATCACTCTGCGGCCCTAGTCACCCGTATAATAACCGGTCTATTACATTTGTACGACTCCATTTTTCAACTGATATTGGACCATTTTGAGTGTAAAAACGTTACTATTCATAGTAACAAATGTCATAATCTCTGTTACGGCCTGTGGCAAAAGTGGCCCCCATCAGATGACGTCATGATATACAAATGTACAGTAGAACCTATCTTAATCCATAACCTCATAGGCTATTTTTAGACCCAACCGCTTTAAATAAATCTACCGAAAAAGAGCATAAACTAGAGAAAAGGAAATTTTGTTAGAATTTTGTAGTTTGAAACCATTGTGATAACTAGAGCATTTGCTTTCATCCTGCATTAAAGAAGTTAGGACTTCTTCCATGAATATTCAACAGGGCAAGGGTAAAGCGGCCATTTATTTTTTAACAAATGTTAACCCTTCGCTTGCTGAATTTTAAAATACATTTCTCCTTCTTTACCCATACCCTGTTGTATAATTACATATATCTTCACTGTGTACAAGTATTTCGCTGTGCAATCACTGCTGCTGAGTGCGCTGGTTGCACAATCAATTTGTAAATAGTGCAGACCCTGCAGGAGCTGTCTCATCTGGGTCTTCACTATTTACAGGTAGGTATATTGACGCGAATAGCAAGCGAAGGGTTAAAAAATAAATGGCCGCTTAACCCTTGCCCTGTTAAATAAAATCATGAGTATTGATTAGCTTATTTCTATAATGGCACCTGTCCACAGGATTCTTTGGTATTGGCGCAATCTGTCAAGCCAGAACTATCATAGCTTCATAAGCAAACAGGGCAGATCCTGATCAGACGGCTCCTAAACAATATTTTATATAAGCTAACTAAAGTTGTCATCTGGAAAAGGGTTTGACGGTGCCTGTCTGCCAGACAACTTCGCCAGTTTAATAGACTTTTTGTTTGAAAAACTGGTTTATATTTCGATAACTGATACTGCTCATTTCTTTTTTCAAACAATCATCTGTAATTTAACTAATTATATTCTTTCTGAACATAATTACAACAGAAGTTAGGCAGGAAAAAATATTGCAGAAAAAAATATGACAAATCAGTATCAGTATCGGGGATCCAACTCACACCAAACTCGAAGAAAAAAACCCGTCGACAGACAGCAAATGATGTAGATCTAGATCGTGATCAGGCGACATCTGCAGGAGTCATCTGATCTGCCAAACTCGCCTACATGCGCCACTGCAAATAGTGTAGTCCGTGGTCAGACGCCGCCTTTATTATTGTTAATAATAATAATGATACTAGATCTACTACTACTAATAAATAGTAGTACATGTATATATAATAATAGCAATAATAATGATATCAATAATGATGATAATCATAATGATGATAATAATAATAATGATCATGATCATCATGATAATAATAATAATGATAAATGAATGAATGAATAATAACAATAATAATATTTATAATAATGAATGAATTAATTAATTAATGAATTAATTAATGAATGAATTAATGAATGCATGAATTATAATAATAATAATAATAATAATAATAATAATAATAATAATAATAATAAACATTACTTTCATTAATTCCGTTATTATTATTGTAATGATTATTATTATCATTATTATTATTATCATTAATTACAGTATTATTTTTCTTACTACTATTACTATTTATTATAATAGTAATAATAATAATAATAATAATAATAATAATAATTATAACTTAAAATAATGATAAATAATAATAATAATACGTTTTGTAATAATAAATGATACTTGCAACACTATGCAATGTAACATTCTACTTACCCCTGTTATTGTCTAAGGGAAGCAACTCTTACAATTTTTCATTATAGTAAAATACGAATTATCCCCCTTTGACCATAAATATCCATTTACGAAATAGTATAATAATTTTATAATTATAAATAAAAATAATAATAATAATAATAATAATAATTTGTTTTAATAATAATTACTTTTAATAATAATAAAAATAGTAACAATGATAATTATAATAATAGACAATACTTTCATCAATTCCATTCATCCGTGTGGTCAAAGGGAAGCAACTCTTACAATATTTCCTTTTAGTAAAGTACGAATACTCTCCCTTTGACCATTATTATATAAATTTACCAAATACATCTGAATAGATCAAGGTCACGGCGAGCCCAGAACAATCTTAAACTGTATTTTTATATTTATAAGCTATACATTTACCAAAGAGCTAGGTACGTTTTTGGCCGATTTTGGCCCAATCTCAGAATGACGCGAAATTTTAACATATGTAAAACCAATATGTTCTCATTCGTATTCTAAAATTTCACTATGATTGAACCAATACGTCAAAAGTTATAAGTGTTTTGATTAAACCCTTGCCATACTGAAAACGTAATGATATAACGTCGACGACGTCACAACGCAACATTTTTAACCCTTTGCTTGCTGTATGTCACAATAGCGTCGTTTGCAAACAGATACTGCTTAATATAAATTGCATTGAAGGATTTTAAAAACAGACTACGGATATGTAGCTCCAATGTATATAGATCTATATTGGTGAGAAATAACCCCTGTTGCGTTTATTGTACAATCTGTTAGTAATACACTTACCTATTACCACAGCTATACTCCTTTTCCGATTTACCTGCATATCAAGGACATGTTATTTGTGAAACGATTTTATTTGAAACTGTTCTTTAACTGTAATATCTACGCTCAGATGCCGAAAATCCACATTTATTGAAGTTGATTCGAAACAACTGAAAGCAGAAGACAACTTTTCCTGCATAATAAAGCTGTTCAAATGGAAAAACGAAAACTTCCGGCCGACATATTTACACGTAACGGACATAAGGGACAATAGATCTATTCATTTTACACATGGAAGTATATCTGTACATCAATCCGTGAAGCAAATGTTTTTAGGGCGAGTGTAAAACATAAACAAATTGATATATGTAATAGTAGTAGTATTACTTGACCATTTTAAACTGAAACACATCAATTTCCGTTAGCGTTTCCGGCTATACTCGGGTGAATTCGATTATCATACATACAAATACATACGAATATATACATACGGAATATGCACGGAGTCTCAGTGTAATCTGGTAAAGTAATAGCAGCACTTTATTATCCTCCATATACGAAGAGCATAATATATATACATAGAGCTACACATTAATGCATACAGATGTATCAAACGTGCAAATAGAGCTAGAGTTATGTAATTCTATCTGCAACCAGACTAGACCCTGATCAGATGACTCTTATGTGAGTCCTTAGGTCTTTGTCTGCTCTGTTTACAGTGCCATTAAGAGGAGTGTATTTCCCGTTATTCCCACAGTGCCTGAACATTACAGTGGCCTGTCAAGTGCCGGAGTTTATGATTGTTGAAGTACCGGGACATTTAACCCTTTCATATATTCATGTGATAAGTAATGACGTCATGCGTATTAATAAGATCCTTTTTATAATGGCATATGAACACATGCCATTTTTGCTCAGGCAGAAGATGTAGAATTAGATCTGCATTACATCATAAGCAAACAGAGCAGACACTAATCTGGGTCTACTATGTTTGCAAATGCGTGAAAATGCCTTGTAAATGTTCCCGCATGGTGGAATCTACTTAGTTCCGACGTGCTGTCAGACCGATTTGTTCTTTGTAAGCTGGCAGTGTTTTATACCAAACCGAAATCTGTTACACTTCTATAATTAGAAATTGTAAATACATGTAAAGCAAAATATGCAAACAGTATTGACCAAGATTTGGTGCCATAACTGAGACATATGCAAACAGTAGAGATCAAGATGTGATGCCATAGCTGAGACATATGCAAACACAGTATTGACCAAGATCTGATCCTATAGCTTGTACATATGCAAACAGTATTGACCAAGATTTGATCCTATAGCTTGGACACATGCAAACAGTATTGACCAAGATCTGAGGACTCCTGGTTGATTTATTTGATCAGGGTCAAGACAGGACGTTGAACCCGTGGATGTCAGTGGTTTATACCAGTGTCAAACATCTGATTTGGACGAACAGTCAGAATGTGGGACTGAAAGGGTTAAGTGCTTATGCTTTAAAACAGTGTAGATCACTAGCTAAAGTGAAACAAGAGACAAACTGTGGCCTGCATGCTTCGTATTACACTACCCTCTAAAGCTCACGCTGCAAAAAAACAAAGCTTTAAAGCCATGATGAAAATGTTGGTATATGGTTTTTAACATCCATCTTTCGCCTTCAGTAACTGAATAATTTGAATAAATGTTTGCGATCTACAAAGAGAACAGGTGCACCGCAGTATTAAATGCGTTTGTTTTCGTCTTCGTCTCCAGTCCATTGTGATTCGATATTACTTTCTATTCACAACATGACATTGGAGGTCATGATACAAGGATACAGACATTAATATTTACCACATCCTTTTCGAAGCCTGTAATATGAGATAAATGCATGCACATTATGGCAACTCGGGTTACAAGCAATGAGGAAAATATGCAGCTAAACTTATCCCACAGTAAAGATGTTAAAACCGTAATTAAAGTTATCACCCGGAAACGAAAGTTTGTCGTCGCTTGTCCGGTAAACGCCAATCTCACAGGAATCTGGTTAAAAGTAAGAATAATTGACTCCGTTCACATACAAAATATTGCATCAGCAGCGGGGATCGAATTAACAGTCTTCCAAACACTCGATTGAGCTATTTCGAACACATAGTGAATTGAATTTGTATATAAACTTACATAACAACGTAAACACTGTGACGGGAATAAATAAATTGATATTAAATATTATGGTCATATTTTCGATTCAAATAGACATATTCGTTCTTTTTTTTAGTGTTAGCTGATGTCATGCTGTACTGATAATTAAATTCCAAATGTTTTCCTCAAATTTCACAGGTAAAATCATATTCGACAAACCCTCTGTCACTTACTTATCTGAATAGATTTTTTTAACCCATTACATCATAAGCTATTTTTAGACCCATTCTCTTAGAATAAATCTACCGAAAAGGAGCATTTACTAGAGAAAAGGATTTTTTTTAGAATTGTGTGGTTTTGAAACCATTGTGATAAAAAGAGCATTTACTCCTATGGAGCAAATGCTCTTTTTATCATAATGTTTCAGAAAGTGACTATTACAGTGGCGTCAAAAGGCGTCCATATGAAGGAATGGGTTAAACCAATTAAGTGATAAGAGCAAGGTACTTTCGCAAACACCAGTATTATAACTAACATACATGTATATATATATATTAATTTACTTGTAGTGTCAACAACTGCAGTAACCAGATACAGTGCTTAGACAATAATTCGAAAGGCAAAATAGACATCTTTTTCATATGATTTTGTTTTCATGTTTACACATTCGATTATTATTCATTATTCGCATCGATGACTTTCTTGTATTTTGTTGGAGAACAAAAAAATTATAAGATTCGACGAAACCGGTTTATTTTGTATCACGGGGAAGCTTTCTGTTCCAATGATAATCTTCATAAGAATGGTTGAATATAACAGATTCCATGATATATATTATTGAAAGTATGCATTTATTGTAGGGACTATCACGTTAACCCTTTCAGTCATATAAACGCGTTTTCACGCATATACAAACAAAGCAGACCCTGATCAGACGGCTCCTGTAGGAGCCGTCTGATCAGGGTCTGCTCTGTTTGCTTATGGAATAATTTAGATATGATTCTACAGCTTATTTTTGGCAAAAAAGATCCATGAGTTAATAAGGTTGTTTAAAAAAATATCAATATTAGATCAGAGCAGTTCAAGTATTTATGTAAAAAATGTTCTAATTTTAATATTTATGACGTCATCATTTGTTCAATGAATATCCATGGAGTAAATCCATGGAGTAAAACCACGGCTCCTATAGGAGCCGTCTGATCCGGGTCTACTCTGTTTGCAAATGCGTGAAAAGGCGTTTACTGAAGGAAAGTTTTAAGCATTACTTGATTGATAATCATAGAAATATTGTCATAATGCATATTAGATGATTTTTATGGTGCATGAACAGAGACATCGATTAAGGTTTTGATCTAATATGGCTCGTGGTGAAGCTGGAATTTGCAGCCAGGTTTATAGGCTCATTATTCTGTTATGCAAAATGATAACTGGTGAATGAGGAAGCTTGAGCCCACGTGGGCGTACTCGGCGTTTGATCAATTATTTAAAATGTTGTGGAAACAGTATATTGGTGACAAAAGGCGTACTGACGCTTCTCATTAAACTAAAACATTTCAAGTATGAGTTCTGAATTATTCAAAACCATGTTTGAAACAAACGATTATGTATATCAAGTAACGACCCTTTTCAAATCCATCAATAACGCTATTCTCTCTCGCTCTGTTCCAACTTGTCTGTTGTTTCTTTTCTGTTTTTCCTACCTATACGTTATTCCTTTATCATGTCTCATTTGGGTTTTTTTCTCCTTCATTCACTCCAATTACGTTTGCCTTCTCTCTCACTCTCTGTATATCGTAAAGTATTATTTTACGGTTCGCCACGCCACTTATCTCATTTCTTCTTCATTCTCTCCCTCTACTTTATCTTCTCTTTCGTTCTATGTATATGGTATAATATTAGTTTACGTTTCATAATGTGACTTATCTTCTTTCTTTACCATTCTCTACCATCCCTTTTCCCTTCTCATTCGTGCTCAACATATTTGAATAAATCTACCGAACTGGAGCATTTAATAGAAAAAAAGAACATTTTAGAATTGTGTAGTTTTGAAATCATTGTGGTAAATAGAGCATTTGCTCCTATGGAGCAAATGCTCTATTTATCACAATGGTTTCAACAAGGGACTTTTACAGAGGCGTCAAAGGACGTCAATATGAGGGAATGTGTTAAGACACTCGGCGGCTTAATGCATGGGTAAGTAATGCAGAAAGCTCATCTATGAGCTTTCTACATACAGGGTGAAAGACACGCGGAAAGCTCGCTCCTCTATGAGCTTTCTACATACAGGGTGAAAGACACGCGGAAAGCTCGCTCCTCTATGAGCTTTCTACATACAGGGTGAAAGACACGCGGAAAGCTCGCTCCTCTATGGGCTTTCTGCACGACTTTAACCCTGCATTAAGCTGCCACTTGCATCAAATATTCTCAATTGTTCACGACTAAAATTTCGAACTATCGAGTTTTTACGTATCGTCGTGTCACTTATGTTCATTCTCTCTCATTCTCTCCCATTACATTTTTCCAATCATTGCTCTCCCGTTCTCTGTATACCATATACCAGTATTTTACTTTTCGTCATCTCACTTACGGCATTTCCCCCTCATTCACTCTGTATTGTTTTCTGTATAGCATATTCTATTACAATGTATTTGTATCACCATGTCACTTATAAATGTTCTTTCTGTCCCATTCCCTGTCATCACCATTCCCTTCTCTCTCCTTGTCTGTATATCACATAGCTCCATATAAGATGCGTAAATTGATTTATTTCCAAGTATAACTTCTTTATTTCTCCACCAAACCCTATGTTGTGACCACTCTTTAGAATCGTCTCGAAGAGACGATTCTAAAGAGTGGTCACAACATAGGGTTTGGTGGAGAAATGACGATTTTATTATTAGAGTACGCACCGTTATCTGTAGCTCTGTATAATATCATATACATCGCGTTGTTTTCCCTTGTCTATTGTTCTCTCTATCATATATCATTATCTCCATCGTGGCTTAACTTATATTGTTTCTCCTTCATTCACTCATATCACCTTTCCATTCTCTGTCTTTCTCTCTGTCTCTTTCTTTCTCTCTCCCCCCTCTCTCTCTATCTGCATGTCTGTGTCTCTGTCTGTCTCTGTATGTCTGTCTCTGTCTCTCTGTGTGTGTTTTTCTCTCTGTCTCTCCCTGTCTCTGTCTCCCTCTCTCTCTATCTGTCTCTGTCTGTCTCTCTCTGTCGATTTATGTATCATAATTATACTATTATCATTTGCATCATGTTGGAACTTATGTTCTTTCTCTCTTATTCATTCCACATTATCTTCCTTTCTCTTCTGTTCTCTCCATCATATATCATTATCTCCGTCATAGCTTATGTTCCCTTTTCCTTCATTTATTCCCACCGCGTTTCCCTTTTGTCTCGTTTTCTGTTTCATATCAGTGTTTGTCCAGATTGGTGTTGAACCCGTTTGGTCGTGAAACTCATCAATTGATAATAAGGTAAATGCAGCCTCGTTAAACTGAAAGATGAAACGCCTCTCAATAATGAATAACAATCGTCAACGAGGCAGAATAATCGTCAGGGGATACTTTATCGCATTTTTATGTTACCGTATAATTTGTCATTTGAATTACGTCATTCAGCTTAGCCCTTAACCCTTTCCTTCATATAAACATATTTTCACAAAATTTGCAAACAGAGTAGACCCTGATCAGACGGCTCCTATAGGAGTCGTCTGATCAGGGTCTGCTCTGTTTGCTTATGACATGATATAGATCTGATTCTAAAGTCTAAAGTCTTTTGTCAGAGCAAAACATTTACCTTGAAAAATTCACATTTTACATTATGAAAATTTAGCTAATAAATATTCATGATGTAATAATTTCCTACATGAATATTGAACAGATAACATTGAATATGCATGTAAAACTAATGACTGCTTGAATAGTAATTATCTGAATTGTTAGGATGTCATATATAAGGGGCAATGGGATGTTTGACCATTGCATGAACTAATCGGTAAATATTATGAGCCGTCTGGTCTGAGTCTACTCCGCTTGCAAAGATCGTTAGAAATATTTCTTATCCAGTTTAACTCTTTTAAGTGACCAATGGCTGATTAAATACGGACATATTATAAAGCAGGCGGATGCTTAACCCTTTCCCTCATATAAACGTGTTTTCACGCATCTGCAAACAGAGTAGAACCAGATCAAACGGCTCCTATCGGAGCCGTCTGATCAGGGTCTACTCTGTTTGCTAATAGAATTTCAAATATCTGTGTCTTTACTTTCTAGAATGGCTACAATGTTCCACCTTCCATATTTCATTCTAACCTTTTTGTCCATGAATATTCAGTAGGTATTGAAATTTATAATAAACACAGAACAGGGAAAGGGTTAATGCAGGAAAAGGATAACACAGCAAACTGAATGCCAATTTCTTCTGCATTCTCCTTTTACCAAACAGATGCTCTTTTAACGCATTTTGCAAACAGAGCAGGCCCAGATTAGACGAATCCTGTAAGAGTCCACTGACCAGGGTCTGTTCTTATGGAGTTATGGACAGGAGATGTCTGATCTAGGTCTACTCTGTTTGCAAAGGCGTTAAAACGTATCTATGGATTAAAAGGCCAAAAACAAGTGACCGCTTAACCCATTACCTCATAGGCTATTTTTAGATACAACCTCTTTGGATTAACCTACCGAAAATGAGCATTAACTAGAGAAAAGGATTTTTATTTAGATTTTTGTAGTTTGAAACCATTGTGATAAATAGATCATTTGCTCCTATAGGAGCAAATGCTCTATTTATCACAATTGTTTCACAAACAATATAAAGGAATGGGTTAATGCAACTGAAAACAATACAGATGCTTATCACATTCCCTCCTAGTAAAAGTCACATTTTTAAACCATTGTGATAAATAGAGCATTTGCTCCTATTTATCATAATGGTTTAAAAACTACACATTTCTGAAAGTGCCCTTTTCTCTAGTAAATGCTCCTTTTCGGTAGATTTATTCAAAGAAGTTGGATGTAAATATAGTCTAGGAGGGAATGAGTTATTTTCGGGTTTTTTTCGCGGTTTTCTCTTTAACTTCCGTTGACCGTATACTTTTTTTAATTTAACGGTATACATGTATTCACCTGTAGATACCCTGTTCAGTAGGCTAGAAAGACAGACGGACCGACGGAGTGACGGATGGGCGGAGGGTCGGGAAAACGGATTGACATACAAACGGACGGATCGACAGACAGACATGCATATAGGCAGGCATACAGACAGGCAAATAGACAGACAGATAAGACAGACGGTGTCTGTCAGGCAGACAGACAAACAGACTTACTGACTGACTGACTAAGGGCGGATGAGCGGGAGGGCGGATCGACGGACGGACGGACGCACGGACGGACGGGCGGACAGACAGACAGACTACCAACAGTTATTCTGAATCTACATGGTTGATATATTTTCCAGCTTTATCACACTTTCGCTTAGATGATTTATTTAGTTGCCCCATGAGGCCCATGCCAGTGGTCGTTACCTGCAACTAAATTGTAATACTAGAATATTTATGGCCTGTAACTCTTTGTTTCGCGTGCATAATACGACACGGTGCAGATGAATACCTGAGGAGTTTCAAACAATACGAACAATGTTGTTTGCGCATGTTTATTTCACCCTTTGCCGATTCTGTGTTTAATCCAAATATCAATACCTACTGAAAATTCATGGACAAAATAGTTATAATGATACAGTGAAGCCTCATTATACCGGCATTCGTTACAATGGCACCTTCTTTATACCGGTAGTATGCACTGAAAGAAAATTACCGTTAAGTGTTTGAAACAACCGATGAATAAATGCCAATAAGACAGGCGATCGTTTAATGCAGAACACAACCCCTTACCTGATGAATATTCATGTAAGAAAATATAACTTCTATGAATACGTATTGTATGAAATATTCTAAAGGCTATTTTATGTATGGGAGAAATTGTGGAATCAGATCTATATAACGTCAAATGCAAACATAACAGATCCTGATCAGACGGCTCCCACAGGCGCCATCTGATCTGGGTCTCCTTTGATTGCAAACGCGTGATAAAGTATCATTTGTGTAACGTTTCAGATTACTAAACCACCCAGTATATCAAACCTTTATTTTGTATCATTATGGGCGTGGCCTGAATGACATTCACAAACAGTTTGGACCCAGATAACACCAGGATCTACGCTGTTTGACTCTTGATGAACCATTTTCTCCAAAGCCGTAACGGATCGGGACAAAAAATTGGATATTTACCCTTTACTCCATGAATATTTATGTAAGAAATATTGACATCATGAATATTAATTGTTATAAAAGCTCATGGACACAGGAGGTTTTGGCCATGGCAGAAACTGTAGGATCATATCTATATTATATCATAAGCAAACAGAGCAGACCCTGATCAGACGGCTCCTATAGGAGCCGTCTGATCTGGGTCTACTCTGTTTGCAAAAGGCATAGACAGGCGTATTTACGGTTATGCAGACCTCTTTTGTTTTAGGAGCCGTCTGATCAGGGTCTGCTCTGTTTGCAAAATGCATAGACAGGCGTATTTATGGTTAAGCAGACCTTGTTAGTTTTACAGTATGATAGTGATTGTTCGTTGTTCGTTACGCAGTGTCCAATTGTTTAGATGCTGTTGGTACCGCGACTTCACCGTTTACTCTAACAATGCATGCTTGTAACAATTATCCGCGTATGTCCATTTTGCAGTGGAGGCGTTTCAAAAATGTGACTTGTAGTATAATATTAACCTTTATCCCGCTATCCGCGATCTAGATCGTATTTGCAAACAGCTTGGATCCAGATGAGACGCCGAGTAACTCGGCATCTCATCTGGATCCAAACTATTTGGCACTCGGTCAATAGTTTTTCAAAAGATTTAATGAATCGGAAGTTAGTAAGATTTGATCCAGATCAGAGTTTTTGGGCAGACGTGATTTTTTAGCATGTCATATATTAAACATTTAACGCTTTACGTCATGAATATTCATGTAAGAAATAATGACGTCATGAATATTAATTAGTGTAATTGTTATAATAGAACATGGACACATGTAGTTTTGGTAATGACATAAACTGTAGAATCATGTCTATATTATATCATAAGCAAACAGAGCAGACCCTGGTCAGACGGCTCCTGTAGGAGCCGTCTGATTTGGGTCTACTCTGTTTGCAAAGGCGTAAAAATGCGTATTTATGAAGTAAAGGGTTAATGTTAAAATACTTTATAAGAGTACAACATTTAAATTAGGAAGCATGCAAACAATACAACCATCTGATCAGGGTATGCACTGTTTGTAGTTGAAAGCACTCTCGCAAATTATACCCTTACATTTGGAATAGACTCTGACGTTAAACAATGATGGGACATTCCATTTTAAACAATCAGGGTTTAAAATGGTTAAAAAACCGGTCTGAGAATCTGCAAAAACAAACCTGCAAAAAATTGGAGCCTACTCAAATTCTAATCAATTGCATTTTTATGCATTTTTATGCATTTTATGCATTTTTATCCGATTCGTTAAACATTTTGAGAAACCATAACCCAAGTGTCAAACAGCCCATATCTGATCTGGATCCAAACTGTTTGCAAATGCCAGTTAAGTGCCGTTTGGCAGGATCAGGGTTAAGTTTTTCTTCAGTTACTTTTCAAAAACATGATCGGCAGACAGTTTGGTTGCAGTCTAGATCTACACAGTTTACAGATACATGTATTAATGTATTACCACAAATTCTTTTATAGATATCAGTTACATAATAATTACATGGATTCCTCGATATAAATACAGCCAGACCTTTCCAAAGCGACCATCTAAACTATGCATAACTCTGGGTCTTATAGGAGGTGCGTGCTTAATGCAGGACGAAAGTAATGTAGAAAGCTCCTACAGTAGCTTTCTGTGTTACTTTCGTCCTGCTTTAAGCAATTATCTGTTTTTAAGGAAACCTACTTCTGTTCTTTAAGTGGTCGCTTTAGAGGGGTTCATCTGTGTGATATGCATGACAAATAACCATTCCATTATTACAGTCGGATTTTCGACTTGGGAAATTAATGTGATGTAAAGCTTAATTGATTTCAAATCCAAACCGAAACGTGCGCCATAAAATATTAAACAACAATTTTCAATGCATTGTTTGTTTGATCAGAATGCATGAAAACACATAATTTTATCGTCAGATCTAACTCATTCCACACTAGAGATGAATTCGTGATAACAAAATTAAACAGTTTGGATCCAGATGTGACGACAAATAACTAAGCGTCCAATCAGGATCCAAATTGCTTGAAACCCTCTTAAAATATACATTAACCCTTTCGGCACCAAATTTCTAATTGTCGTCTGCAATCCAAGTTTGTTAAATCATTCAGTAAAATAAGGAAAGGAGATCAATAAATGCAAATTTCAAAGGAATAAAGCACATATATAGAAATAAAGATTGAGACAAATAGTGAAGTCCCTGATCAGACGCCGCCTTGAAAAGGCGGCGTCTGATCTGGGACTGCACTATTTGTCATGGTGCATTTATGCGACTGCGGAGGTGATAGCTTAATGCAGGACGAAAGTAATACAGAAAGCTCCTCCTGCATGCAGGAGCTTTCTGCATTACTTTTGTCCTGTATTACACATCCTCCTGCTTTTAAAGACACCCATGACTTATCCATAAAGTGGTCGCTCTATAGGAGTTTTCCTATATCCAAAACATAAAAAGCGATCTGAACTTGAGTCAACTCGAATGGAAAACAGGTCTAAACCTTAACCCCTTACCTCATATTGACGACTTTTGACGACTCTGTAAAAGTCATTTTGTGAAACCATTGTGATAAATAGAGCATTTGCTCCTATAGGAGCAAACGCTCTATTTATCACAATAGTTTCAAACTATAAAATTCTAAAAATTTCCTTTTCTCCAGTTAGTGCTTCTTTTCGGTAGATTTATTCAAAGAGGTTGTATCTAAAACAGCCTATGAGGTAATGGGTTTAAACCTCTACCCTTTGCCATGCTGCTGAAATATAGATCTGGAACATTTTCATTACATCCAATTTGATCAAGCTTTTGAAAAAAACTATTGACCGTGCTTGAAACACCTTGCATCCTGATTAGATGCCGAGTTACTCGGCGTCTCATCTGGATAAATGCGAGTCAAGCCGTGGCCAGCGAGAGAAGGGTTAAGCTATTGACCATGATGGTTTAAAAAATACACATTTCTAACATTTCCATTTTCTCTAGAAAATGTTCCTTTTCAGTGGACTGACTCAAAGAGGTTTGAACTAATATAGCATATGAGGTAATGGGTCAAATTGGATACATTCTCTGAATTGTGCAGGTGTCCGCGGGTGTGAAACTATATATGCGTGTTTTGTTGCCATGTTAATAAATGATATGCAAGTAAATGTCTATAGTACTGCCTCTCAAAGAATAGAGTCTTTAACCACTTCACCGCCAATGTCGCAAAAATGCGCCACAACAAACAGTGCAGTCCCAGATCAGACGCCGACTTTTCAAGGCGGCATCTGATCAGGGACTTCGCTTTTGTCTCAAACTCTATTTCTATACATGTGCTTTAATCCTTTGAAATTTGTACTTATTTATCTCATTTCCTTATGTTACCGAATCATTGAACAAACTTTGGTTTGCAGACGACAATTAGAAATTTGGCGCCGAAAGGGTTAATCCTCTCCCCTCACGAATATCTATTTTCTCGCTTCTCAGCCGTGCTAGATAAGCTGAGTTACTAAAAATAGCCGTACTAGAAATCCTTATCTGGAACACCCCGTGACTAGTGTATTCATACGCGCGATTGGGTAAAATCAATACAAAGGAAGGAACTCTTACAGAATTATACCAACATTTCTATAGGCAACAACCTTATGAATTGAAATTAATATTAGTACTTAGCACGAATATGAAATTCTATTTAACATATAAGCACTTTAAAAGCCTATTTAATTAACCGAAGACGTTGTTTTGTAGTCACTCAGTCATTTATATTTTATGCCAAAACGTAACGTTTGTGGTTGTCATAACAAAGTTATGCTGCGGTTTGTTGCTATTAAATATGGAAGTCGTATTACGCAATGTAAAGTAGTACTTCACAAAATTCGTTAATTTACTTGGTTTTAGGGCGTATTTCAGCGAGAAAAATAATCAAGCATGGGATTTGTTAAAGCCGGGGAGTTCTATACCCGAGGTTGGTCTGTTCCAGTCGGAAACGAGCTTTACCCCGTCTTTAACAAAACCCATGCTTGATTCTATTAGTCTACAGTTTTATAAAAGCATCTAGGATTTTTTTTACTATGGCAGACACTGTAGATTCAGTTCCCTATCATTTCAATAACAAACAGAGCAGGGTGCAATCAGAACAGACCCTTATCTGATGGTTCCTATACAGGAGAAGCGTCAAAGCCTTAACTCTTTCGCTGCCGATGTCGCATCTGTGATTACCTATGCAAACAGTTTGAATCCAGATGAGACGCCGAGTAACTCGGCGTCTCATCAGGATCCAAACTGCTTGTTACTCTGACTATAATTTTTGAAACAAAAATGAAGAAATATTAAAAATGAAAATTGCAGCAGACGATAAATATTACAGACGAAAAACTTTGGCGAAAGAGTAAAAGGGCGTCTCTATGGAGTAAACATGGAATAAACATTCAAGAGTACAAATTTAAATTATGCACGGCCTTTACATAGTTTGATACAATATATGCGTGTTCTGACGTCAAGCGTTCTAGCTCACCAATTGCTATTAAAATATCATAAACAATAAAATTTCTATAAAATCAGATAATGAATATTTAAACAATCATTATTTCGTTTATAAATATTCACCAAGTAAAGGGTTTAATGTTTGGATATCTAAAAAGTCTTATTTACTGTAATTCACATTTACTTGTAATTCTTCATATATTTTCTTGAAGTCCTGCTGCTATCGTTGAATGAATAAACAACTACTATATTTGAAACATTAAAGGTTCGCTAATACGACCATTCAAAAGAAGTATAATCCTGGACCTTTAAAACAGAGAGCAGTTTCATACAGGACCACAAGTTATAACTTGTGTCTTGTATTAAACAATAAAGTGCTTTTACAGACTCCCGTGACTACTGCTACTGCTGCTGCTGCTGCTGCTACTGCTGCTGCTGCTGCTGCTACTACTACTACTACTACTGCTACTGCTACTACTACTACTACTACTACTACTACTACTACTACTACTACTACTACTACTACTACTGCTACTACTGCTACTGCTACTACTACTACTACTGCTACTACTACTACTGCTACTGCTACTACTACTACTACTACTACTACTACTACTACTACTACTACTACTACTACTACTACTGCTACTACTGCTACTGCTACTACTACTACTACTGCTACTACTACTACTACTACTACTACTGCTACTACTGCTACTGCTACTGCTACTACTGCTACTACTGCTACTACTGCTACTACTACTACTACTGCTACTACTGCTACTACTGCTACTACTGCTACTACTACTACTACTACTACTACTACTGCTACTACTACTACTACTACTACTACTACTACTACTACTACTGCTACTACTGCTACTGCTACTACTACTACTACTACTACTACTACTGCTACTACTACTACTACTACTGCTACTACTGCTACTGCTACTGCTACTACTGCTACTACTGCTACTACTGCTACTACTACTACTACTACTACTACTACTACTACTACTACTACTACTACTACTATTACTACTACTGCTACTGCTACTACTACTACTACTACTACTGCTACTACTGCTACTGCTACTACTACTACTACTGCTACTACTACTACTGCTGCTACTACTGCTACTGCTACTACTGCTACTACTACTACTGCTACTGCTACTACTGCTACTGCTACTGCTACTGCTACTGCTGCTGCTGCTACTACTACTACTACTACTGCTACTGATACTACTACTACTACACTACTACTACTACTACTACTACTACTACTACTACTACTACTACTGCTACTACTGCTACTACTGCTACTACTGCTACTGCTACTGCTACTACTACTACTACTACTACTACTACTACTGCTACTGCTACTGCTACTACTGCTATTGCTACTGCTACTGCTACTACTACTACTACTGCTACTGCTACTGCTACTACTGCTACTACTACTACTACTACTGCTACTACTGCTACTGCTGCTGCTGCTACTACTACTACTACTACTACTACTACTGCTACTACTACTACTACTACTGCTGCTACTACTACTACTACTACTACTACTACTACTACTACTACTACTACTACTGCTACTGCTACTGCTACTACTGCTATTGCTACTGCTACTGCTACTACTACTACCACTGCTACTGCTACTGCTACTACTGCTACTACTACTACTACTACTGCTACTACTGCTACTGCTGCTGCTGCTACTACTACTACTACTACTACTACTACTACTACTACTACTACTACTGCTACTGCTGCTGCTACTACTACTACTACTACTACTACTACTACTACTACTACTACTACTACTACTACTACTACTACTATTATTATTATTACTATTACTGCTACTTCTACTACTACTACTATTACTACTACTACTACTACTACTACTACTATTACTACTACAACTACTACTACTACTACTACTACTACTTATTTTGCTGCTGCTGTATCTGTTACGTGTCATTGTCCTTGTATTATCATGCGCTATGAGCAAGGTATACCCGGGGTACTATGGAGTGTAGTTCTCTATCATAATATAGCTCCATGACGAATTCCAAATTGTTCGAAAGCTTACTGCTAAGTACCTGTCGAACATTTAAGTGTCAGTGTCATTTCGCTAATGAATTCTTCAGGAACCTGGTTCCATGAATTTTAACCCCTTTCAGTGCCACGATGACGGGTCTGTGATATGATATGCAAACAGTATGGATCCAGATGAGACGCCGAGTAATTCGGCGTCTCTCCAGGATCCACACTGTTTGGTACTCAGTTTATTCTCTTGAAAAGGAATTGAACAAGTAACCATTCTAGAATTTGAAGCAGACGAAAGTATATAAAGCAGACGATAATGCTGGCATTGAAAGAGTTAACTGTTTGCACGCTAGCGGTGAAACTGTGATTACCTATTGCAAACAGTTTGGATCCAGATGAGACGCCGCATAATGCGGCGTCTCATCAGGATCCAAACTGTATGTCATCTTTACCATATTTTTGCAAAGAAATGAGAGAAAGTTTATTTTAAGAATCGAAGCAGACGACAATTGTCGCAGACGAAAAATTACTTAGCGTGCAAAGAGTTAAGTAGGCATGATGAGTCGTGTGCTGCTGTCGCGTGAGAGCTGCGTGGTCAATAACAGGTTCACAGTTTGATTTCGCAAAACTTACGTTTTGCAACCCTATTTTCCCAAGGTCATATTCTTTTCAAGAAATGCTTCTTAGCCCTTTCCTTCATGTAAACGCCGTTACACGCATTTGCAAACAGAGTACATGTATACCCAGATCAGACGGTTCCTATAGGACCCATTCCCTTATATTAGTGCATTTTGACGCCTCTGCAAATGTCACCTGTTGACACCAATGTGATAAATAGAGCATTTGCTCCTACAGGAGCAAATGCTCTCTATTTATCACACTTGTTTCTAACTACAGTTTTCTTTAGTTTATACTCCTTTTCGGTAGATTTATTCAAAGAGGTTGGATATAAAAAAATAGCATATGAGGGAATGAGTTAAATAACTATGATAGATCTGACTCTACAGTTCCTACCAATACCAAAATAGCTTGTGTACAAGTGATATTTTAAAAACTGAGCTCATAAATATTCATGTTGCCACTATTTCTTACATAAATACTGAACAGGGAAAGGGTTAAACAGTCGACCTGAGAAGAACATGGTTTCATGTCAATATGATCTTCGAAATATATCTTATATATCTTCGAAAGTCCTGCGGGAGGGGTGTCCCCTCCCGGTAGCCGAAATTTATTTAGTATGCCGCATTGAATGGTGCAATTTCCTGCTATCTGGATCACTCTATCAATATATAATTATGTCTCCCCCCATATTTATATGGGGGAGACATATTGTTTTCGTGAGAGTTGTCTGTCTGTCTGTCTGTCTGTCTGTCTGTCTGTCTGTCCGTCCGTCTGTCCGTCTGTCTGTCGGTCCGTCACACTTTTTGTCCGGACGATAACTTCAATATGCCTGATGCCAGTTGATTGAAACTTCATATATGGAAAGAGCATAATGAGAGGAAGTGTCGTGCACAAGGTCCATAACTCTGGCTTCACTAATATAGGAGTTATTGCCCCTTGTAAAAAAAAATAATACTTTTTTGTCCGGACGATAACTCCTATATGGCTCATGGCATTGGATTGAAACTTCATATATGGAAAGATCATGACAAGAGAAAGTGTCATGCACAAGGTCCATAACTCTGGCTTCACTAATATTGGAGTTATTGCCCTTTGTAAAAAATATCACAATTTTTTGTCCGGACAATAACTTCAATATGCCTGATGCCAGTTGATCGAAACTTCATATATGGAAAGAGCATAATGAGAGGAAGTGTCATGCACAAGGTCCATAACTCTGGCTTCACTAATATAGGAGTTATTGCCCTTTGTAAAACAATTCACACTTTTTTGTCCGGAAGATAACTTCTATATGGCTCATGCCATTGGATTGAAACTTCATATATAGAAAGATCATAACGAGAGGAAGTGTCATGCACAATGTCCATAACTCTGGCTTCACTAATATTGGAGTTATCGCCCTTTGTAAAAAAAATCACAATTTTTTGTCCGGATGATAACTCCCATGTGACACATACCATTGGAGTGAAACTTCATACATGGAAAGATCATGATAAGAGAAAGTGTCATGCATAAGATCCTTAAATGGAAAAGTAGTAAAGT
The DNA here is from genome assembly GCA_963576725.1 of Azorinus chamasolen. NCBI lineage: Eukaryota > Metazoa > Mollusca > Bivalvia > Cardiida > Solecurtidae > Azorinus > Azorinus chamasolen. Next base: position 23,324,073 of record OY755243.1, read on the forward strand.
CAAGCAGGCAAAGCCACATGCAAGACGCAACCACCACCAAAACACCGATAGACAGCATGACACACACACACACACACACACAACCACACACCCAAACGCAAACTCACACACACGAAATGAACACAGAAAACACCAAAAGAGACACAAGAACCAGGGACAAACGTTCCACAACATGAACAAACCACAAGCACAAAGACGCAAGGCAAACAAAAGGAAGGGTGACAAAGAGAGTACCGCCTTGGCACGGTCAGCAGCAAAAACACCACTGGGGGTTTAAACCGGTTTACGGACGTCCTAACCTCGCACTTCTCTCAAAGTCACCCTAGCTTTACAATTATTGTAAATAAAGGTATCCCCGCTGGACTTAACTCGAGCTTCAATAAATTTAGAGTTATTGCCCCTGTACATTTGTTTAATGCATTCTTGTCCGGACGATAACTCCTACATGGCTCTTGCCATCGTATTGAAACTTCATACATGGAAAGAGCATGATGAGAGAAAGTGTTATGAACAAGGGCCATAACTCTGGCTTCAATACTTTTGGAGTTATTGCCCTTTGTTACATTTTTTGGCCGATCAATAACTCCTGTTCGACTAATGCTATTGGAATGACATTTTATTTTTGGAAAGAGCATGATGAAAGTAAGTGTCGCGCACAAGGGCCATAAATCTGGTATCAGTATTTTTGGAGTTATTAGCTGTTATCATTTTCTTCTTGAAAAATGTGGTGTGGAAAGCGCATAATGAGGGGAAGTATCATTCATCAAGACCATAACATTTTTAGTGATTTCCCTTTACATATTGTTTTTATTAGAGGGGAGACATCCGTTTTTGTGACAAGAACCTCTAGTTTTATGTTATAATATAGGAAATCGACTCCTTTTACACCTGGGATTAGGTGCAGAGACTTAATACATGATGAATGATCACCAATGTTTCAATGTATGGACTTCGTACAAATCACCCTAACACAAAAGTTGTGATCAAGGCTAAAGTTTTTTGCCATTGACAGACAGACAGACGGACATGTGATCATGCCTTTTTTCCATTGGCAGACGTGATCTTGGTTAAATTTTTTGCCATTGACAGACAGACATGTGATCATGAATAAAGACTTTTGCCATTGACAGACAGGCAGACAGACATATTATTAAAGTTTTGTCTTTGACAAACAGACATACATTTGATCATGATTTTAAAAAAATGCTATGGACAACAAACTCGGCATTATTAATCTCAGAACTAACATCTGCTTATGTCTTTATTTAAGGACATGCATGTTGATCTACCAAGATTGGCAAGAACACAATTAAAAGTAATAAAGAAAACATTTTTTTTGACAATCATCTCCATTTATTTATTAAATTAAGAAAACATAAGTATATTAGTTGTCTATATAAATATATTTACTTTTAAAAGAAAATGACCATTCTTTTATTCATTGATCATAATGAAAATCCTTTTGAATTTTCAAAATTAATTGATTTTATGCAATATGGCTGAAAACTATTATTTTCAAGATTGGGTAAAGGAAAAAAAAGATTTTCTGTAAGTATAATTAACTGAAATGTAAATACATAGATTATTTTGTTTTTTTCTGAACATTACCAAATTATATAAAAAAGCCAAATATCCAAGAAAAATATACACTCAACTAACCATAGCATCACACTAGTTCTTTCTTCTAAATGTGAAAACAACCCTGATCAAAACTACAAACATTAAATGTAAGAGTTTAACACGAGGATCATGATGGCCCTTAATCGCTCACCTGGTTATAACAGAAATATGTATACATGTACAATGAAAAAGATATTCCATTTTTATCTTATTTTACAATAAAAGTTTCAGGGTTTTTTATTTGGCTATATTCCCAATGGCAAAAGGTGTGTTTTTCACCTATTTTAGGACAATCTCAATTTACAAAAAAAATCCAAGATAAACGTTAACAAACCTCGATTGATTCAGTACAATCGGTCTGGGGACGAATCATTCATACTTTTTTATCATTCGGAATGTTCGGAGTTATTCTTTCATTACTAGTTATTGATCAATACACAGGTACTTGTATATATGTCAGAATTGCTTTAATTGGTTTTAAAACATTAATTAAATAATGTCTTCGATGTATCTGAACCGATCGCAGCACATATTGGCATGAATAACATATTCTGAAAAAGCCCCCCCCCCCCCCCACCACCCCTTCGACGGCATGTGATCTCTTTTACAGGCCGTCGGAGCGGGTTTTTTTTCCAGAATATGTTAATCATGCCAATATGTGCTGCGATCGGTTCAGATACATCGAGGACATTATTTAATTAATGTTTTAAAAGCAATTCTGACAATATACATGTACCTGTGGATCAATACAGTAAAACGTTTATCGGTCGAAGTGCATACTGCTTAGCGTCTTGATATGTCACCCCCGTCCCCTCGTTTTGCGACATTGTCTCCACGCTTGAGTAATTTACGTGCCCCGAGCCCCCCACCTGTGTACGTGCCTGTTGTAGACACTGACGAATGAGCCTATAAATGTGAAATTGTGTTTTTTCTTTCCGCATTGCGAATAACCTGTAATATAATTAACATTTGCAAACAGTGTGGATCCAGATGAGACGCGGAGTAATTGGACCTAATGCCAGCGATATACACTCAGTTCCAAAAGAAATTGTGCACTTTTTTGATTTTGAATATTTCAATAATGAGCAAATGTATAGGTTCGATATTTCGCACACTATATCTCGTGTTATTTGTCGTCAATCGTGTGTAAAATGTTACTTTGCATAATCTGCACGTACAGCCTGAGGCAAATGTACATGACAGCGGAACCATGCCTGGGTAGAATCTCTATACCTTATTCAAAGATAAAATCACATTTAGTATCATATCGATACACAAGCAACATGCCTAGACTGAATGAAAATCGGCGAATTCGAGCATTAAATATATTTGCTCGTGGCGACAACGTAACGTACGTGAGTACGACGTTGGGATGCCACCGAAACACCTACATTCGATTTCACCAACGTTTTCAAAAAACCGACGGGGTGGCAGATCGCCCCAGGTCTGGTAGACCTAGGGTAACGACGCAACAAACGGACAGATTTATGACGTTGACGCACATGACGTCGTTTTCAAACAGCAGCTAATGCTGCAAGGCAATTCGGCATCAGCATTGCGTCGCCTCGGGCAACCTCGTGTACCCACTCCGGGCTATGACACCCCAATATGTGGGACTAAACGTCACCATGCTGCTCGTTTGCAGTGGGCAAGACGTCATTTCCGTTGGGGCGACAAGAGTGTGCTCGAGTGCTCTGATGCGTCTAGATTTAACCCTTCGCTTGCTATTCACGTCAATATACGTACCTGTAAATAGTGAAGACCCAGATGAGACAGCTCCTGCAGGAGCTGTCTCATCAGGGTCTTCACTATTTACAAGTTAATCGTGCAACCAATGCACTCCATAGCAGTGATTGCACAGCGAAATACTTGTACACAGTGAAGATAATATATGTAATTATACAACAGGGCATGGGTAAAGAAGGAGAAATGTATTTTAAAATTCAGCAAGCGAAGGGTTAATCTCATCTCCCACGATGGTCGGATGCGGGTTTTTAGGAGAAGGGGTGAACGTTTTGCTAACTGTTGCCTCAGAGAAAGAGATAGGTTTGGTGGAGGGTGTAAATGGTCTGGGTGGGATTATAGGAAGGAGGAAAACAAAACTTGTTGTGGTACGCGGCAACCTCAATGCTCAAGGTTACATTAACCGGATTATGCAGCCTGAAGCAGTTCCTTTCATACGGAGACGCGGGCCTGCTATTTTCATGCATGACAATGTCCTTCCGCATGCCGCATGAATAAGTCGGCAGTTTCTCCAAAGAAACAATGTTAACGTGCTTCCATGGTCTGCGCTCTCACCGGATATGAATCCGATAGAGTATATCTGGGATTACATCGGTCGAAGGGTGCGATCGAGAGGCAATATCAATATTCTAACGGACCTTAAAAACGCACAGACTCAAGCATGGAATAACATTCCTGACGCCGTTATAAGACATTACGTATATATAATACGTAAGGTCTATGCGCCTAGCCGCTTGCATCGATAGAAGAGGTGTGCATACAAGATACTGATAACAATTAACACCACCGTCTATCAACAACTCCGGAAATAGCTAGGTAAAACTACTAAGTGAAGCGAAAGTTCATTGACTGTGAATTAGTAATTCGATATATTTATATAGATTATGACATATTCTAGCATTGCAATGTTTGATATTACTGATAGATAGATCAACCAATGATTACATGGTTTCAATTCAAATTCACGTATGTAAATCATTTTGGGTGCATTATTCTCGGATTAGTACAACCGAGATAGCAGCGAAGAGGTCAAAAACGTGTTCGCAATCGCTTTTTTAATCCCCTGACACACGATTTCACACATTCCTTGTCATCACACAGCCAATACACACTTATGCCAGCGATAATTGCAGAATACGATCAAAATTGGCTTTGAATTTGATAAAAGAAATACAAGGTGTGTGTACGGCGAATAGATAAATGCGGTATGAATATTGTACGGCGAATAGCTTCCGATGTGTACGGCGAATAGTAATATATTTTACTGTTATGAAGACTGCTCGGCAAATAGCTAGCGTGGTGTGCGGCATTTTATGGCTAACATTTACTTATAATCGTTCCCTAAGGTTAGTGCGAAGAAAATAAAGGATTGTCTTACATGGTGTTGGTCAAATTTATCGCTTTTTTCGCTTCACTTAGTAGTTTTACCTAGCTATTTCCGGAGTTGTTGATAGACGGTGAACACCGGAATTGAAATCAAACGGGGCAAAATTCATTCATGGACACACCCAGATTCTCAGAGTAACTTTGCAACTTTGATTTTAACAACCCGTCCTTTCTCATCTAAAAACACCCAATTAGTTTAGCCCGATATTCAAAATCAAAACTCATACACCATATTGTACGTGGACTTATCTCAAATTGGATACCAAATATAATAGGCTTTCAATAAAATAGTCGATGAAAAATTACAGAAAACGAAGTGCACATTTTCTTTTTGAACTGAGTATCTGCTTTAAAATGCATGTAGAATGTTGATGTTTTCTCGGCCAAACGGTATAGTTTGACCACTTATTAAACTCCCATTCAGATGTTGGTTCAAATGAACAAGAGAGGGGGTTGATGGAGAATTAACCTTTAGCCTGCTGAGCAAATTATTTTTAACGAATTTTTCACAAACTACATTTTCAAAATCCAAACTATAATAAATTTGTCTACCAAAACGCGATCAGGGTGTCAAACAGTTTGGATCCTGATGAGACGCCGAGTTACTCGGCGTCTCATCTGGATCCAAACTATTTGCATAGATATTCACTCATCAGCCCATTGCATGCTAAAGGTTAAAAGACATTTTACTAAAAGGCACTGTCAAACCGTTGAATATATTTTTTCAATCAAAACTGATCACCAAATTCAGTGGTTTTAGTATGAAAATTGAATACTGCTGAAGGCGGTGCTAGGGGACGTGAGTAGTGTTGCACGTTTAATTGCTACTCATGAACAGACTCAATAAAACCGAGTCTACCATTTTCCGCATTGCTACTTTAGCTTTCGAAGGATCTCCCACTTTCAGAATATAAGTATGTACTCCACAACAGCAGGTATCAAGTGCTCATGTGGCGGCCGTAAAAAAGTCTCCCCATACCTCATCTCAGTGTTGTTATATGTTCTGGTCCTTCGGGACCACCAGTTTCAGTGGTTTTAATATGAGAAATGAATACCGCTTAGCCGGTGCGAGGGGATGTGATCATGTGAGTAGTGTTGCACTTTTTTTAATTGCCACTCATGAACATACTCAATACAACCGAGTCTGCAATTTTCTCTTTTCGCATTGCTACTTCGCTTTCGAAGGATCTTCCACTTTCAGAATATTGAAACGTTCAATAAACCTAACAAAATGACAACTGGGTTGGGCATAAATTGCATCCGTTTAGTCAAATTTCCCTATTGAATGTATTCGGTAGACACACCTTGGAAAGCGTTATTGCATTAGATGTATTATTTAATAACTTCAGTCTTCATTTCATATCATGCCATTTTGAAAATGTAGTGGGTGAAAACTTTTGTAAATCAATTTCATCAGCAGGTTAGCACTTTCCCTGTTCTATATTTATTCCGAATTTCAATACCTACTGTATATTCCAACTAGCAAACAGAGCAGACCCTGATCAGACGGCTCCTATAGGAGCCGTCTGATCTTGATCTACTCTGTTTGCAAATGCGCGAAAACACGTTTATAGGAGGGAAAGGATTACTTTTTAATGTTTAATTCATGCAATATTGGCATCAGCTTACTGTAATTCAATATCACAAGCTGTGTATCAGCCCTGCAGTGCATGAATTATTTCAAATCCACCACAGCAGTTAATGTTAAACTTTATGAGACTCATTAATTAGAACAGTAAATACATGTACCTCTACATGTCGCGAATAATCCACAAGTTGCTTAACCATTTCGGCGCCAAATTTCTAATTGTCGTCTGCAATCCAAATTTTGTAAAATCATTCGGTACAACAAGAAAATGAGATAAATAAATGCAAATTTCAAAGGAATAAAGCACATATATAGAAATAGAGATTGAGACAAATACTATAGTGAAATCCCTGATCAGACGCCGCCTTGAAAAGGCGGCGTCTGATCTAGGACAGCACTATTTGTCGTGGTGCATTTATGCGACTTCGGCGGTGACGTTTCCTCCATAAATACACCGTTCTACGCCTGGGCAAACAGAGTAGACCCAGATTAGACGGCTCCTATTGTAGCTGTCTGATCAGGGTCTGCTCTGTTTGCTTAGGAAGTAATTTAGATACGAATCCATAGTGTCTGTCATGGCCCAAACTTCCTGCATGCACGTGTCATTGTAGGAAATAAACTAATTAATATTCATGATGTCATTATTTCCTAAATAAAAATTCATGGGGTGAAAGGTTATCTCAGGCAGGTTGTAGCTCGATGCAGGAGGAAAAAAATGCAGAAGGAGCTTACGATAATTTCTGTTGCACGATGGAATATGAGACCCGGCAAACACTAGGGATTTGCAAACTCCACACTGTTTTTATACGCCCACCTAATAAAGGTGGTCGTATATTGTCGTGGCCCTGTCCGTCCGTTCGTTCGTTCGTTCGTTCGTTCGTTCGTTCGTTCGTCCGTCAACATTTTGTTTGTCCGCTGTTTTCTGGGAAAACTATTTGACAGATATTAATGAAACTTCACACAAATGTTAAAGGCATCAAGATCTGAAGCTGAGTTGATTCTGAGGTTCATTTGATTTTTCATTTCAGAGTTATGGCCCTTGTCCTTAAAAATATGCAAATAGTTTGTCCGCTGTTTTCTGGGAAAACTATTTGAGAGATATTAATGAAACTTCACACAAATGTTTAATGCATGAAGATCTGAAGCTGAGTCGATTCTGAGGTTCATTTGATTTGTCGTTTTGGAGTTATGGCCCTTTTATTTAAAAAATAATGCAAATAGTTTGTCCGCTGTTTTCTGGGAAAACTATTTGAGAGATATTAATGAAACTTCACACAAATGTTTAATGCCTCAAGATCTGAAGCTGAGTTGATTCTGAGGTTCATTTGATTTGTCGTTTCGGAGTTATGGCCCTTTTACTTAAAAAATAATGCAAATACATGCAAATAGTTTTTCTGCTGTTTTCTGGGAAAACTATTTGAGAGATATTAATGAAACTTCACACAAATGTTTAATGCATCAAGGTCTGAAGCTGAGTCGATTCTGAGGTTCATTTGATTTGTCGTTTCGGAGTTATGGCCCTTGTCCTTAAAAAATATGCACATAGTTTTTCCGCTGTTTTCTGGAAAAACTGTTTGAGAGATATTAATGAAACTTCACACAAATGTTTAATGCATCAAGGTCTGAAGCTGAGTCGATTCTGAGGTTCATTTGATTTGTCGTTTCGGAGTTATGGCCCTTTTACTTAAAAAATAATGCAAATACATGCAAATAGTTTGTCCAGTTTTCTGGCAAAACTATTTGACAGATATTAATGAAACTTCACACAAATGTTTAATGCATCAAGATCTGAAGCTGAGTTGATTCTGAGGTTCATTTGATTTTTCATTTCAGAGTTATGGCCCTTGTCCTTAAAACATATGCAGATAGTTTGTCCGCTGTTTTCTGGGAAAACTATTTGAGAGATATTAATGAAACTTCACACAAATATTTAATGCATCAAGATCTGAAACTGAATTGATTCTAAGGATCATTTGATTTTTCGTTTCACAGTTATGGCCCTTGTCCTTAAAAAATAATGCAAATAGTTTGTCCGCCGTTTTCTGGAAAAACTATTTGAGAGATATTAATGAAACTTCACACAAATGTTAAATGCATCAAGATCTGATGCTGAGTCGATTTTGAGGTTTATTTGATTTTTCGTTTCAGAGTTATTGCCCTTTTACTTAAAAAAAATGCAAATATATGCAAATAGTTTTTCCGCTGTTTTCTGGCAAAACTGTTTGACAGATATTAATGAAACTTCATACACATGTTTAATGCATCAAGACCTGAAGCTAAGTCGATTCTGAGGATCATTTGATTTGTTGTTTTGGAGTTATGGCCCTTGCACTTAAAAAAATAATGCAAATCTATTCAAATATGAGGATGGCCATAAGGCATGTTGAATCAGAGAAAGTTTGCAAGTGGGCGTATTATGTACCGTATGCGGTACTCTTGTTGTTATATGTACGCAAATCAGAAAAGAAATGAATATGTTCTGTTGGGTGGGAAACTAAGGCGGTAGCTTAATACAGGACGAAAGTAATTCAGAAGGAGCTGTCTGCATTGATTTTGTTCCTCATACAGCATTGTTCTACCCTTCTACTCATTCCCTCATATTTGATGCCTCTGCAAAGTCTCTTGTTGAAACCATTGTGATAAGAGCATTTGCTCATATGGAGCAAAAGGTCTATTTGTCACAATGGTTTCAAAACTACACAATTTTAAACTTTTACTTTTCTCTAGTAAATGTATCTTTTCGGTATATTTATTCAAAGAGTTTGGCTCTAAAATAGGCTGGGAGGGAATGGGTTTTCTCCAATTAGTGGCCTTTATTGAGAGACATTACTGTACACTGAATGTTGAAATTAAATGGTTACACAAGTTCGCATCGTCACCAGGGTCTCGTTCTACGAAATATCATACGTTCAAACCACGATGCAGAATTTGCCCAAATTGTGAGTTGGCTCACGTGTTTAACCCTTTCACCACCACTGTCGCATAAATGCACCACGGCAAATAGGGCAGTCCCAGATCAGACGCCGCCTTTCCAAGGCGGCGTCTGATCAGGGACTTCACTTTTTGTCTCAATCTCTAGTTCTAGATCGGTGGTTTATTCCTTTGAATTTTGTATTCATTTATCTCAAATCCTTATTTTACCGAATGATTTAACAAAATTGAGTTGCAGACTACAAATTAGAAATTTGGCGCCGAAATGGTTAACCCCTCGGCGTCAAATAAATTTCATCAAACTAAGAGTATCGTGTTGCGTCAGGTTTCAAAGTGATGTTCTCTTCAATTTCTGTACAAAAGTATAATCAGTGCCAAACAGTATGGGCCTCTGGATCCAAACTGTTTGCTGTTGCCAAGGATACGCCCGCAGTATAGAAACAAGCATTTGCAAAAGGAGCAGACACAGATCAGACGACTCCTTCAGGGTCTGTGTTTCACTGACTGATTATGGAATGATATAGATCTGTCTTTGCCAATATTTACTGTGTTCACACGTCATGACATAAAACCCCCATATAATTAATATTCATGATGTCATTATTTCTTTCATGAATATTTATGTTTTAAACGACCATGTGTTGGTTGAAAACCAGTGTCTTTATAATCATTGTGTTGCTTAATGTAGGGCAAGCATACAGAAAGCCCCTGCAATTAGCTACCAATTGCCCTTTGAACTCGGAATTTGATTGCTGTAAATGGTATTTTACCTTATCCCTCATGTAAACGCCTTTTCACGCATTTGCAAACAAAGTAGACCCAATCCAGACGGCTCCTATATGATCCGTCTGATCAGGGTTCGTTTTGTTTGCTTGTGGTATAATATAGATCTGGTTTTACTGTTTCTGTCTGAGCCAAAGCATCCTGAGTACATATACTTTAATAAAAAAAAAAGTTAATAAATATGCATGATGTCATTATTCGTACATGAATATTAAACAGGGAAAGGGTTAGACTCGGTGGTTTCCTGAAAGCGTTATCTAAACCTATAATAAACTTTGGTATCATCGAGAATGTTAAAAGCAAGATTATTCTATCTAACCATTCCATAAATACGGCTTTCTACGCCTTTGCAAACAGAGTAGACCCAGAACAGATGGCTCCTATAGGAGCTGTCTGATCAGGATCTTCTCTGTTTGCTTATGATGTAATATAGATATGATTCTACAGTTTCTGTCACTGCCCAAAAAACCCTGTGCCAATGTGCTATTATAATAATTATTCAAATTGGTATTCACGACAGCATTATTTCTTCTCACATGAATATTCATGGAGTAAAGGGTTAAATTTTTCTGCAGACGACAATACGTAACTATGCAAAATATCCGGTAGTTAGCTGTGTCACTTTGCAGTCAGCCAATCACGTAATGAGCGATATGCTTAACCCTTTCAATGCCAACGCCGAATAGGTGCTTATCTTTGCAAATAGTTTGGATCCAGATGAGACGCCGAGTAACTCGGCGTCTCATCAGGATCCAAACTATTTGATATCATAACTAAGTTTCTAGAAAGAAAAAAGAAGAAAATTGAATGGTGAAAATTGCAGCAGACGACAAAATATGCAGACGAGATTACGTGACAGCGACTTGCTTTAAAGTCACCATTTGTCCGGGTGCTTTGGCAGTCGCCTGTGAAGCATCATCTAAACTAGAACCTACCAGAAAAGGTTTAATCATGAAAAGAGTGTGGCTGTTTGCTTTTGTAATTGGCTGTTTATTTATGGATGCATGTGAGTTAAAGTTTATATTTATATATTTATATTTACTAAAATTGTCAGTGTTTAACCCTTTACCGTTAATACGCCTTTCGAAGCCTTAGCAGACAGAGTAGACCCAGATCAGACGGATCCTGTAGTTTGACCTGTTTGCTTATGTCATAGGTCTGATTCTACATGTTCTACTCTGGTTAAACATTCCTGTGCTCATGTGCGTTTGATTAATTTTCATGATGTCATTATATCTTACATGAATTTCATCGAGTAAAAGGTTAAACAATTGTAATCATAATATGTGAATATCTTTTTTTCTTCAAATAGTTTGGATCTAGATGAGACGCCAAGATCACGATCTAAACTGTTTGACACTCTGATAATGTGATCTCTAAACAGTTTGACACAATGATTATGCTTTTGAATAAATATTAACCCTTTCACCGCCAATGTCGCAAAAATGAACCACGACAAATAGTGCAGTCCCAGATCAGACGCCACCTTTTCAAGGCGGCGTCTGATCAGGGACTTCACGTTTTGTCTCAACCTTTATTTTTATATACGTGCTTTATTCCTTCGAAATTTGCACTTATTTATCACATTTCCTTATTTTACCATATGATTTAACAAAATTGGATTGCAGACGACAATTAGAAAGTTGGCGCCGAAAGGGTTAAAGGCATACCCAAATCCTGAAACAGACGATGATCTTAGCAGACGCAACTATGTAGCGGCGATAGGGTTAACACTTTCATGATTTTCACGCATCTATCAACAGAGTAGATCCAGATCAGACGGCTCCTAGAGGTCTGCTCTGTTTGCTAATTGAATTTGATAGTTCTGTTTCTTTACTTTCTAAAATAACTAAATTTTCCACCTTCCATATTTCATTATAATTATTTTGTACATGAATATTCAGTAGGTATTGAAATTTGAAATAAACATAGAACAGGGAAAGGGTCAAGCTATTGTGTATTTACATTTCTAAGAATGGTTCATTAGCTTGGAATACAGTATATGTTTATACATTTTAACCCCTTCAATCAGATTAACGCCTTTTAACGCCTTTGCAAAACAGAGTAGACCCATATCAAATAGCTCCTTTTGGAGCTGTCGGATCAGAGCTTGCTCTGTTTGCTTATGAACTTATATAGATCTGATCCTACAGTTTTTGTCCAAAAATTTTCTTGAAAGGTTTGCCTTCTAAATTCAGAGGTCCAGATAAGATGCGTAAATTAAAACATTTTCAAAAATAACTCCTTTATTTCTCCACCAAACCCCATATTGTGACCACTCTTTAAAATCGTCTCGAAGAGTGGTCACAGTTTGGGGTTTGGTGGAGAAATGGCGATTTTAGTATTTGGGTATGCACCCTTATCTGTAACTCAGATTATGTTAATGAATATGCATGAATTTGAAATTATTAATTCATGCATAAACGTTCATTACGGAAATGTTCAACCTGTATTTCATAGATAACTCTTCCAAACATGTGTTTAGAATAGATATACTTTTCATTCTGAAGGGCATTGTTGCAAGATATATTTTGCCGATGTGGCCTTTAACCGTTTCGGCGCCAAATTTCTAATTGTCGTCTGCAAACCAATTTTTATAAATCATTCGGTAAAATAAGGAAATGAGATAAATCAATGCAAATTTTAAAGGAATGAAGCATGGATATAGAAATAGAGTTTGATACAAAAAGTGAAGTCCCTGATCAGACGCCGCCTTTTCAAGGCGGCGTCTGATCTGGGGCTGCACTATTTGTCGTGGTGCATTTATGCGACATTGGCGGTGAAAGGGTTAACACAAACAATTTGTAAAGCAAATAGTACAGACCTCCTTCGCTAGCTATCTGATCGCTATCTACATTATTCGCTTTCTCTATTAACATTTCTCCTGCCATCCGCGACCAGACTCGCATCTTCAAACAGCTTGAATCCAGATGAGACGCCGAGTAACTCGGCGTCTCATCAGGATCCACGCTATTTGACACTCGATCAAAAGTTTTTCAAAAACACTTGGTTAATCGGAAGCAGTGAAATTCCACCAGGTCCAAATTTAATGTAACCTCGAGTTTTCACAGCAGGCTAAGATTTAAGAGACAATAGAAGCCAGGAAACATACACTAATGGAGTAGTACTGATTCATTGATACTGGAATTAGAATTTGATATATATCAAATTAATTTCGCTTATTCTATCAGTGTTCAGGGCGTCAATACATCGTTGAAATGTCGTTATTGATTAAAATTAGATCAGGAAATTGTACAATAAGCTATTAACTGAATCACTGCAGACATTTATAATTATTTTTATAATCCCTATATATATATTTTAAAAAAGACTTTACTCCATGAATGTTCATGTAAGAAATAACGACATTAGGAATATTAACGAATGTATTTTCTTCCTAGCATATGAACACATTAAAATTTGCCTCGATAGAAACTGTAGAAATAGGTCTATATTTTTTAACCAATTCCCGCATATTGACACCTCTATAAAAGTCACTTTTTGAAACCATTCTGATAAATAGAGCATTTGCTCCATAGGAGCAAATGCTCTATTTATCAGAATGGTTTCAATACTACACAATTTTAAATATTTTCTTTTCTCTAGTAAATGCTCCTTTTGGGTAGACTTTTTTTTAAAGAGGTTAGATCTAAAATAGCCTTAGTGGGAATGTGTTAATAAAGAAAACAGAGCGGGCCTTGATCAGACTATAGGAACCGTCTGATATGGGTCTACTCAGTTTGCAAATGCATAGAAAGGCGTACTTATTTGAAGTAAAGGGTTAAACCTTTACTTGGTGGATATTCATGTAAGCAATAATGACTGAATGCATATCAATTAGCTGAGGTATTAACCCATTACATCATAGGCTATTTTTAGATCCATTATCTCATAGGCTATTTTTAGACTCATTACCTCATAGGCTATTTTTAGATCTAACCTCTTTGAATAAATCTACCGAAAAGGAGCATTAACTCGAAAAGGAACATTTTTTTTAATTTTGTAGTTGAAACCATTGTGATGAATAGAGCATTTGCTCCAAGAGGAGCAAATGCTCTATTTATCACAATGGTTTCAACAGGTGACTTTTGCAGAGGCGTCAAAAGGCGTCAATATGAGGGAATGGGCTAAGAAGGGAAGTAATGAACGTGACATGAACTGCGTGTAGACCCTTATCAGAGGTCTCATTAAGTGGCAAGGTGGTCATAAATTTATACTGCTTTCAGGAATCAAATGTTTCTTACAAGGTCAAAATGATCATATATCTTTTGTATTTTTTTCTAGTTCTTGATCTACTAGATCTATGCCGAATCTTAAAATATTTGTCCGGAGGTATCTATTTTGAAGAAAATTGCCCAGTCAGTTTGCAAAATCTACTCAACTACTATATACCTATATACTTGTACTGTGCTTTTCGGGTGGCTGTGTTGCTGAATTTTCGGTACATTGAATACTGTTTTGCATTTTTTTTCCACCCGCGCTCGGGCTCGCCTCGGCCGTCTCGGGGCGGGGGCGGGCTCTGGGGCGGGATTTCGCTGGGATCCGGCAGCGGGTGCGGTTTTTCCTCGTTGACCCCCATTTTGGGGATCGCTCGCTTGGATATTTCTTTGCAGTGGGGTTGGTGGGGGTTTGCGCCTGTTGTCGGGTTCGGGTAGGGTTTGGCCTCGGGGTTCGTCTCCTGCCCTGGGGCTGTTGGGGTGGGTTTCGGGTTTCGTTTGGTGGGCCGGGGAAGTGTCGCCGGGGACTCGGTGTCGCGGTTATCCGAGACGCACAGTACACGACATTAATATTCTTAAGGTTTGGTATTATTCTTTGTGATTTATGTTTTCCTCTATAAGCTCACATGTTGTTACTTTTAAGTAAACTGTGACGAAAATAAAGGATATGTTCTGTTCTGTTCTGTTCTGCAAAGTCAGATCTATTTTAATTCATAAGTAAAGAGAGCAGATCCTGATAAGACAGTTCTTACATCGTCCCTGTTCTGGGTCTACTCTGTTTTACAAATGATAAAAATGTGTCTTTACCAGGTAAATGATTAATCGCAAACACAAATGTACAGTAATGTAGTTTTACTGCATATAACCCTTTACTTCATAATACCCCTTTCTACGCCGTTGCAAACAGAGTAGACCCAGATCAGACGGCTCCTGTAGGAACGGTTTAATCAGGGTCTGCTCTGTTTGCTTATGCTATATAGGCCTAGTATAGATCTGATTCTCTTAGTTTCTGCCTTGGTTAAAAAGTAATATAATTAATACTCATGATATCATCATTTGTTTTCATGAGTATTCATGGATTGGAGTAAAGGGTTAAAAACACAGATACACTCTGTTCAGTTTGTGTTTTTGATATTAACCCATTTGCTCCCACGATCCCATATATGGGACGTAGGCAAACAGTGTAGACTCTGATCAGACGTCGCATTATGCGGCGTCTGATCAGAGTATACACTGTTTGCTGATATGAAATTCAATATAAAACAAAACAAAAATGAAATTTAGACCAGACAACCCTAAGACAATAGATAGACTAATCCAATATATAAGCATGGAAGAATCCACTTGGAGCAAATGGGTTAAACATATAAACTCTTTGAATGTGGGAAGCGACTGGAATATGCAAGCAATGTAGACTCAGATCAGAAGGAAAACAGGAATCTTCTGATCGGGGTCTGCGCTATTTGTCTTTCAAATTCATGCCACAAGTTATACCATTCATGGTGCATGGACTCGATCTTTCACCCAATTGTGCCCAGGGACTTAGACAAACAGTGTAGACCCAGATCAGAGGGGGCTCCCATCACTGTCAATGGCTTGTATCAGTTTGTTTGCTGTGTCCCGAACATGAAAAATGGACGCGTGTGTGTATGTGCGCGCGTACGGACGGGCGGGTGTGCATTCATGTGTGTGTGCGTGCATGTATGTGCGCGTGTGATCAAACGACAGCGTAGTTCACGTGTGAGTGTGTGTGTGTGTGCGTGTGCGTGCGTGCGTGTGTGTGTATTTGGTGCGTGCATGCGCGTGTCTGTTAATTTTATTATTCACATTTCACTAGAATTCGAAGGACGATGTAGTTCTCTTTGCGTATGTTGAAGGAAGGTGATTTAATACCAGTTTTCGTGATGTACCTTCTATTACGTGAAACAACGCAAGACCTGTTCATTTACTTATTGATTTTTGTTTTTAACCCTTGTCATGCTATTCGCGACCGAAAAACCCCACCGGCAATCTGCTTGCACAGACAGTTACTCAGTGTGTGAGCAGGTGTGGCACGGTGTCAAACAGAGGTCCAGATAAGATAAGTAAATTTAACCCATTACCTCATAAGCTATTTTTAGATACAACCTCTGAATAAATCTACCGAAAAGGAGCATTAACTAGAGAAAAGGAAAACTTTAGAATTTTGAAGTTTGAAACCATTGTGATAAATAGAGCATTTGCTCCTACAGGAGCAAATGCTCTATTTATCACAATTTGGTTTCACAAGGTGACTTTTACAGAGTCGTCAAATGTCGTCAATATGAGGGAATGGGTTAAACATGTTCAAGTATAGCTCCTTTATTTCTCCACCAAACCCTATACTGTAACTATACTATAGGAGCGTTCTGCATTACTTTTGACCTGCATTAAGCTACCATCTGCCTTACAGATCGGAAATTGGACTTTTTGGATGGCCGCTTAAGATAGCTTCTCGACATCTCATCAGGATCCAAACTGTGACTGTTTCTTGAAACAAAAATGAAGAAAAACAAAAAAATGTAAATTTGTAGCAGACGACAAAGTTTGCAGACGACACAATTCGCTGCGAAGGAATTACGCCTTTCATACTAGGCGCGTCTTCATTAGTATTTGAGAAGCAGCTTAGATCCAGATGAAACGCCGAGTAACTCGGCGGGTCATCAAGATCCAATATGTTTGAAAACTCGGTCAATATTTTTTTTCACAAAGTTTGATCGAATAAATCAGAGACTACGCAGACATTTTTTATCAGCACGAGATCGGCACGAGAAGGACTAAATAACAACATCCGTACCGGTAGTCGTTTGATGATCACAATTGCAATTAACCTTAAGCCTGCTATTGGCGGATGGGTGTATACCTATGCAAACAGTTTGGATCCAGATGAGACGCCGAGTGACTCGGCGTCTCATCAGGATCCAAACTGTTTGAAACCCTTGATGCAGTTTGGTAGACAAATTGATTATATAGCTTGGAATTTTGAAAATGTAGTAGGTGAAAATTTCTTTAAAAATAATTTGTTCAGCAGGCTAAAGGTTAATTAACTACGGCGGAGTTACCTGATCCCGCTTTTAAAAATAAGTCTATTTAGACTTGGATCTGGTACATTTTTGACTATCTCCAATTTGATTGGTCAGATTTGATTTCTCAAGCTTTTGATTGGTCAGATTTGAGCCTTTGGCTCAAATCTGACCAATCAAAAACTTGAGAACGAACTCAGACTCAACTAAAGGTTTTATAGGCATGGACAAATATTAAGTTTCTGAGAAACTATTGACCGAGTATCAAACAACCTGGATCTAGATGAGACGCCGAGTCACTCGGCGTCTTAACTAGATCCATGCATGCTATTTTGCAAATGTGATTCAAGTGACGATTAACAGGAGTAGGACTTAGACGAGATGAGATGGATCGTAGATCATCGATCCATATAAACATCTTTATTATTGTCACATTCATGTATTAATTAACCCTTCGCTTGCTATTCACGTCAATATACCTACATGTAAATAGTGAAGACCCAGATGAGACAGCTCGTGCAGGAGCTGTCTCACCAGGGTCTTCACTATTTACAAATTGATTGTGCAACCAGTGCACTCCACAGTAGTGATTACACAGCGAAATACTTGTACACAGTGAAGATATATGTAATTATACAACAGAGCATGGGTAAAGAAGGAGAAATGTATTTTAAAATTCAGCAAGAGAAGGGTTAATATATGCTACTCAACATTTGATAGGGATCATTTAATAGATGGTATATATTTCATAGGGTATTATTTTTTTCTTGATTTTTAATTGTTATTTTGCAACTTTTGACATTTTAATGTGACACTGGCTGGATCTAGATATGGGTGACTTTTTATGGTTTTAGTGCATTCGTGTCAGAAGTGAAATGATTTTAAAAGCTAGCCAAAAGTGAAAGGATCTTTTCAATATCGTGTGTGGTGCCCATTTGCGTTTATTACTGCCTAACATCGTCTTCTCATGCTACTGATAAGCCTGCGGATGCTGCCTTGTGGGATTCGAACCCACTCCTCAATGAGAGTTTGTCGAGCTCCTAGATGGTGGTAGGCATAACAGGACGTGCAGACATTGCAACCTGAAGCATGTCCCAGACATGTTCTATGGGGCTGGGGTCTGGAGACCTCGCAGGCCAGTCCATCCTGACGATTGTTTCAACTTGGAGGTACTCATTGGTCACTCTGGCTCTGTGAGGTCTGGCATTGTCGTCCATTAAAATGAAATATGGGCCTACTGCACCTGCATATGGACGAACGTATACGCCCAAGACCTCTCTGACGTATATCTGAGCTGTCATAGTGCCTTTTCAATGATATGCAGATCGGTCTACCCCTGCATGCTTGACCCCTGCTCAAACCATTACTGAGCCCCCACCATAACGATCATGGTTTGCGATGCATACCGGTGCAAAACGCTCATTGGTTGTTCTCCACATCCGGGCACGCCTATCTGTAAAGTCAACACTGAATCTGGACTCGTCTGTGAAAAGTACCGGTGTCCAGTCGTTCAAAGTCCATGTTACGTGACCTTTGGTCCATTGGAGACGTGTCTGGATGTGGTTGTGCAGCAATGGAATACGAATTGCAGGTTGTCTATAGACCTCATGCCAACACCATGCAGTCTTTTCGAATGGTTTGAGTTGAAACCCGAACCCCTGTTGCATTCTGTAAGTCATTCTGGAGGGCCGTGGCGTTCATGAAGCGATGACATCGGGCTTGTACTACAATAAAACAGTCTTCTGCCTGCGTAGTAGCCCTCTGACGACCTCCCCGTGTCTGTGGATAACATCACCATGGATTTGGAAGCGGTTCCACATCCTCGCTACAACGCTCTGTGAAACGTCAAGTTAACGTGCCACGTGACGTTGTGACGCCCCTGCTTCCAGCATCCTAGACCCTCTGTTCATTTCTTCCACGCTAAGACGTTGTCTTAAACGATAAGTAGCCATTTCAAACAACTTTCAAGATGAATAATTGATCTACAAGTGTAGGTCTGAAGCATGTACACAAAGCACATGTCAAGGTGCACCCCACTTTTTCATGGGTATTGCTTTTCCCGTGCAAATTGGCAAGCCTGTATAGACAGAACCGGTAAGACAGGTTATTGTTTGTGTAGAATACACAATACTAATATAAGAAAATACAAGCCTCTTCGTGTGTAATCACAGAAACTTCAAGTTACATTAACTTTAAAAAGTGATCCTTATCAAATTTTTAGTAGTATATATAGTCCGGACAAATTCACCTGACGTTGGTGATCTCTATTAGCATAATATCACACTTCGTTTCATTTCTAGATATAGCTTCGGGACACTTCGAAATCGTACGATGTAGCATGGGATGGTACGTGGTAAAACGATAGTGAGAAGATCGTGTCACCCGCGCATTTTATTTTGTCACTGTCACTGGCGATTATTGATGTATACTGTGGCAACTCACTTTAATTTATTCACGCATGAAGGTGAATTTGTCTGGACTATACTAATCTTCAACAATATGTAGCGAAACCTCGATATTACGAACTCGGATAAGTCGAACTCGGATAACTCGAACATCGGGATTATCCATGGACTAAAGGGTTAAACCTAAATCTAGACTTCAGTTTAGAGAGTATGGAGGTCAATACAAATTTGTCGATCGGGAATCACATACATGTATTTATCTAATTGATATTCATGTAAGAAATAATGACATCATGGATATTTTTATCTGAAATTTATAATGGCATAAGAGCACCGGCTGTTTTCCCTACGGTAGAAAAGGCTGAATCAGATATGCATGTATATAATTCCACATGAAAACAGTGTAGACGGTTCCTGCGGGAGACGTCTGATACGGATCTACTCTGTTTTCAAAGGCGTTGGACTGTACCTTTGTCAGGCAAACGTTTCGTCAAAATTTCAGTTAACCAATTGAGTCCATGAATATTCATGTAAGAAATAATGATGTCATGATTATTAACTAGATGCCATTTCTTAATAGTATATGAACAAATAAAATTTTGACCAAGGCAGAAATTGTAGAATTAGATCTATATTATATCATTAGCAAACAGAGCAGACCCTGATCAGACGGCTCCTATAGGAGCCGTCTGATATGGGTCTACTCTGTTTGCAAAGGTGTAAAAGGCACAATTATGGAATAAAGGGTTAAGATACCCACTCCCGAATCGTCTGTTCAATGATCCTGCATTCAAAATGATTGCGATGCTTGTTTCTTGCAGATGCCGTGCTGGGAACAGAATGGAAAAACGGCGAAACCACTGTGATAGACAGTCAATCCGGCTCAGGTGCCATCACACCAGACATAGCAGAAGGCACGACAACAGGGCTACCTACGCTTACTATTGCTGGGGACGCTACTTACACTATCACCTCCCAGACACCTGCTGATATCTTCGAGATCAACACCAACACCGGGGCTCTTACTCTGGCAGAAGCTCAAGTATTGGACTATGAGACGGCCACAACCCACGTGATCACCATAGAGTAGGTGTTTCGTACCACAGGGAGCAAATTCTTGGGTCTACATGGTCTAAAAAGTCAAAAAAAATTGATTGGGTCGATTTAGTGTTATATTACACAGGGGGCCATTTCTTGGGTCTACATGGTCAAAAAAGTCAAAAAAATTGATTGGGTCGATTTAGTGTTATATTATATACAATATAACACTAAATCGACCCAATCATTTTTTTTGGACTTTTTAGACCATGTAGACCCACGAAATGGCCCCCTGTGTTTCGTATCAGTAAATACAGTAAAAACTAACTACAGTGAAAATCCCAAATAAGTCCAATTCTAGGGTTTAACCCTTTCCCTGTTGAATATTCACATGGGAAATAATGACATCATTAATATTAATACGATGATTTTTCACAGAGGCATATGCATACAATACATTTTGAATCGAAAAAAAAGCTGTTGAATCATAGCTACAGATGAACTTCGATAACTCGAACTTCAAGGGACCATACAAATTAGTTCGAGATAACAGAAGTTGGAATCATTCGATTTCGAATCTGAACAATTTCTCAAGACCACAGCTTAATACAGGTCTAAAGTAATACTGAAAGCTCCTGTAGGAGCTTTCAGCATTACTTTAGACCTGTATTAAGCTGTCACATGTGTTTCTAGAGATCTGTAGGGATACATTATTAGAGCAATTCTGTATTGTAAGTTTTGAAAGGACTGAACATTTTGTTCGAGTTATCCCGAAGTTCGAGTTATCCGAGTTCGAGATATCGAAGTTCAACTGTATAGTGTACCATTGGCAAACACAGCAAACCCTTATCAGACGGCTCCTATAGGAGGCGTCTGATCTGGATCTTCTCTGCTTAAAAAGGCGTGAAAAGGCGTTTATATGAAATAATTAAGGCAGGTGGCTGTTTAATGCTTGACAAAAGGTATGCAGAAAGTTTCAGGGGGTGACATGTCAAGGTCAAGGTCATCCTTCAGGGTCAAAGGTCATATTGGAGGGTCACAGTGTTTCACAAACACATCTTGTTTCCCTGCATTAAGTAACCACCTGCTTTTAAAAACCCATGTGTTCAATGAATAAATGGCCGCTTAAGACAAGTTCAACTGTAAACTCTCGTGTTTCTTCGTTTTATTGCCACTATAGACGGGTTATGCTGTAACATCTCGTGTTTCTTCGTTATATTGTCGCTATAGACGGGTTCTACTGTAAACGATCGTGTTTCTTCGTTATATTGTCGCTATAGACGGGTTCTACTGTAAAATCTCGTGTTTCTTCGTTACATTGCCGCTATTGACGGGTTCTACTGTAAACTCTCGTGTTTCTTCGTCATATTGCCGCTATAGACGGGTTCTACTGTAAACTCTCGTGTTTCTTCGTCATATTGCCGCTATAGACGGGTTCTTATGTAAACTCTCATGTTTCTTCGTCATATTGCCGCTATAGACGGGTTCTAATGTACACGTATGCATTCTCTCTACAAAGTTATCGTTCCTTTGTTGATTTTGTAGGAATGACAACCCTAGGTAACAACTGGCAACTTTGTGGGCGTTCTTCTTTTGTCATTTCACATATTATTCGGTTTACCTTTTGATCGCCAAAATTGAATTGAATTATATTAAATAAAATTTAATCAATTTAAATTAAATTACGTCTGCTAGGAGTATCGTCTGCTTCAGATTTGAAAGTGGAGTTTACTATAAATGTACATGTATAATATTGAAAAAACTTTCCCGGTGTCAAACAGTTTGGATCGTAATGAAGTTTAGAATTACTCGTCTGATCTGGATACAAACTGTTTGCAAAGGTTATCATGCTATCAAATAAAGCGATGGAAGCGTTAGGAAATCCAACAAACGGTGCAAACTAATTTTTGAGCATTTCTTGTAACCGGAGTGTCAAACAGTCTGTATTCTAATGAGTTAACTTTCAGAGCTCCAGATTAGATGCGTAAATTTAAACATTTTCAAGAATAACTCATTTATTTCTCCACCAAACCCTATGATGTGACCACTCTTTAGAATCGTCTCGAAGAGACGGTTCTAAAGAGTGGTCACAGTATAGGATTTGGTTGAGAACTGACGATTTTAGTATTTTGGTATGCACTTTCATCTGTAACTCTGTTAATGTTTTATTCATTCTAACTAATCTTCGTTCGGAATTCCTTACTAGAGTTAGCTTGTATTCGTTATACACTAAAAACGTGGAGCATGTAAAGGGCGATAACTCTGTGGACAAAAAAAATAAAGACAGGAGTACCATGTTAATTATATTGAACAAGTAACTTCGTCTGCAAAACCATAAACAAGGGAAACAGTGTTTCTATCAAAGAAATGTCTACTCTGTTTACGAATAGACTTATATAATATAGATCTGATTCTATCCAACAAGGACCTGTGTTCATATGCCACAATAAAATTAGCTAATAAATATTCATAATGTCATCGTTTCTGACATTAATATTTATATGAGGGAAAGGGTAAACAATGTGAAAGTCATACAAAAAGCTCCATTTACTCTGCATCAGTTCTTTCGTTGCCAATGTCGCATTTGTGATTACCTATGCAAACAGTTTTAATCCAGATGAGACGCCGAGTAACTCGGCGTCTCATCAGCATCCAAACTTTTTGCTACTTTGACTGTTTTTAAACAAAAGTTTAAAAAAAATAATGAAGAAAAAAAATATAGTAGGCGAAACTTTTTGCAGACGACACAGTTAAGCAGCCACCTGTATGTAGAGTTCTAAATTCTCCTTTACTAAAACCTTTTGGATTAGCAAGGTTTTACTTAACCCTTTCCTCCATAGATACGACTTTTGACGACTCTGTAAAAGTCACTTTAGGAGCAAATGCTCTTTTTATCACAATGGTTTCAAGCTACAAAATTCTAAAAGTTTCCTTTTCTCTAGTTAATGCTCCTTTTCGGTAGATTTATTAAAAAGGGCTGTATCAAAAAATAGCCCATGGAGGAATAAGTTAAACTTCTGAATTAAGATCTTATGTTTTTAGACTCTGATTGGCCTCTCGCTGATTAACGAGTACATATACAGACAAATTCTAAAGAGTGTAGGGTTTTGGAGAGAAATGAAGAAGTTATTCCCGAAAATGATTTAATTAACCCGTTTGCTCCCATGATCCCATATATGGGGCATAGGCAAACAGTGTAGACTCTGATCAGACGCCGCATAACGCGGCGTCTGATCAGTCTACACTGTTTGCTGATAGGAATTTCAATATAAAACAAAACGAAAATGAAAAATTAGGTTAGGAACCCCTTAGATAAAACAAATAGACTAATCCAACATATAAACATGGAAGAATCCACTGGGCGCAAATGAGTTAATTCACGCATGTTATCTGGACCCTGCATCAACTAATTGCTCTAGGTTGGAGCTTTATCCTAACGTTTGAGAAACTAGTGATCTAGTGACAAACAGGTTGGACCCAGATGATACGCCCAAATGCTTGGCATTTAATCTGGACCCAATCGGTTTGCAAATACAAGCCATGTCGCGCTTAGCTGGATCAGAGTTAACAGAGTGTCTTATGGAAACAATGCAAACGCCTGGATGATCTAGAAGCCATTTTATATGTTACAGAGCCAGTGAAGGTCAAACCACTGGCACCGCCACCATAACCATTACTATTTCCGACGTAAATGACAATGGGCCGACATTCCCGCCTGCCTTATACAAAGCATGCCTTGTGGACAACACAGCGGCAGGTAAATATCGACAAATTAATCAAATGAAACATTTGTCACATAACGTTGCTTGTCTCCCAGTTTATAGAACCATCTACATATGTTTGTATATATATCTAACATGATTAAGATGTGACGTCACATGAGTACGTGTCCTTTTCGTATCAAATTTACAAGTTTATTAATATAAGTCAAGGCCCAATATGGGCATGTGACATATAGAACATGTATACGCCATTTGTTGTATCTTAACCCTTTAATCCATAAATTTATACGCCTTTCTACACCTTTACAAACAGAATAGACCTAGCTCAGACGGCTCCTATATAGGAGCCGTCTGACCAGGGTCTGCTCTGTTTGCTTATAATATAGATATGATTTTATAGTGACTGCCAAGGCCAAGCCTTCCTTTGTTAATGTGCTATAATGACAAATTAATCCCATTAATATTTATGATGTCATTATTTATCACCTGAATATTCAAAGAGGAAAGGGTTAAGGCGACTGGTACCCAACCTACCGGTACATGTATTTGTACAGTTCAATAACCATGGACTTATTTGTTACTAAATATAAAATCTAGCATCAGTTATGTGATAAAAAGAATCTGTCACGAGTCGTCATTTGAGATATAGAGGATCTTACATGAGTGTTCATTATGTCTCCCCCCATATTTATATGGGGGAGACATATTGTTTTCGTGAGAGTTGTCTGTCTGTCCGTCTGTCCGTCTGTCCGTCTCTGTCCGTCTGTCCGTCTGTCTGTCACACTTTTTGTCCGGACGATAACTTCAATATGCCTGATGCCAGTTGATTGAAACTTCATATATGGAAAGAGCATAATGAGAGGAAGTGTCATGCACAAGGTCCATAACTCTGGCTTCACTAATATTGGAGTTATTGCCCTTTGTAAAAAAAAATCACACTTTTTTGTCCGGACGATAACTCCTATGTGGCTCATGCCATTGGATTGAAACTTCATATATGAAAAGATCATGACGAGAGGAAGTGTCATGCACAAGGTCCATAACTCTGGCTTCACTAATATTGGAGTTATTGCCCTTTGTAAAAAATATCATATTGTCCGGACAATAACTTCAATATGCCTGATGCCAGTTGATTGAAACTTCATATATGGAAAGAGCATAATGAGAGGAAGTGTCATGCAGAAGGTACATAACTCTGGCTTCACTAATATAGGAGTTATTGCCCTTTGTAAAAAAATCACGCTTTTTTGTCCGGACGATAACTTCTATATGGCTCATGCCATTGAATTGAAACTTCATATATGGAAAGATCATAACAAGAGGAAGTGTCATGCACAAGGTTCATAACTCTGGCTTCACTAATATTGGAGTTATTGCCCTTTGTAAAAAAAATCACAATTTTTTGTCCGGATGATTACTCCTATGTGACACATGCCATTGGAGTGAAACTTCATACATGTAACGATCATGATAAGAGAAAGTGTCATGCATAAGATCCTTAACTCGAGCTTCAATAAATTTTAGAGTTATTGCCCCTTGTACATTTGTTTAATTCTTTCTTGTCCGGACGATAACTCCTACATGGCTCTTGCCATCGTATTGAAACTTCATACATGGAAAGAGCATGATGAGAGAAAGTGTCATGAACAAGGGCCATAATTCTGGCTTCAATAATTTTGGAGTTATTGCCCTTTGTTACATTTTTTGGCCGATCAATAACTCCTGTTCGACTGATGCTATTGGAATGACATTTTATTTTTGGAAAGAGCATGATGAAAGTAAGTGTCATGCACAAGGGCCATAAATCTGGTATCAATATTTTTGGAGTTATTAGCTGTTATCATTTTCTTCTTGAAAAATGTAGTGTGGAAAACGCATAATGAGGGGAAGTATCATTCATCAAGACCATAACATTTTTAGTGATTTCCCTTTACATATTGTTTTTCTTAGAGGGGAGACATCCGTTTTTTTGACAAAAACCTCTAGTTACAACTTGTTTTTATGAAAACTCGTTTACTATGATGAATATGACACTCGCTAAAACTAAATATAGTAAACTCTTTTCATAAAAACAATTTGTAACGTACACGAATGAAGATTCTTTTTATCACATAAGCCTTAAAAACTTTTATCACATAATCTGCCTTTTGGGAGTGCCGTAACAGAGTGCCGTAACTCGCGAAAATGCACTAGTGCAGTTTTTAATGTAAATTAGCAATTTTTAGCCAATAGTAGCGCTCATTTATGCGTTAGCCAATCGTAGCGCTCCATGTGCGTCGTTCCTTGCATTACTGCGCTGTTTGTAAGCAATGGCCGAAAGAGCCACCAGCTATAGCCTGTGTCATTTTCTATGGCATTTTAAGGCTTGTGTGATAAAAAGAATCTTATATTCGTGTTCATTACAAATTGTTTTCATGAAACTCGTTTACTATAATGAATATGACACTTGTTAAAGCTCGTGTCATATAATTATAGTAAACTCGTATCATAAAAACAATTTGTAATGAACACTCATGTAAGGTCCTCTATGTAAAATTATCAAACTAATTAATAGTCATGATGTCATTATTTCTTACATGAATATTCAACAGAGAAAGGTTATTTCTGGACTCGTTTAAGAAAACATCAAAAACACCTTTTGACAGATCCTATATACACCCGAATCATATTTATTTAATGAATAAAACCCATCATGCGTATTTATTAACCTTTAGCCTGCTACGGACGGATGAGTGATTTCCTCTGCAAACAGTTTGGATCCAGATGAGACAACGAGTAACTCGGCGTCTCATCAGGATCCAAACTGTTTTACATCCAGATTGCATTTTGGTAGACAAATTGATTATAGCTTGAATTTTTAAAATGTAGAAGGTGAAAAATTCTGTAAATATAATTTGCTCAGCAGGCTAAAGGTTAACTAAAGTTTTATAACGGGGTATGGGAACAGGGTGTTTTTGGGCACACAGTAGAAACTGTAGACTCTTATCAAGATTATTTCATAATCAGAGTAGATCTATATAGCAGCTTTCTGTATTTCTTTGCTCCGCATTAAATAATCACCTGGTAATTTTTAAAGACTCTTATGTTCAATAAAAATGATAAATGAATGAATGAATGAATGAATGAATGAATGAATTTATCAATGAATCAATCAATGAATCAGTCAATCAATCAATCAATCAATCAATCAATCAATCAATCAATCAATCAATCAATCAATCAATCAATCAATCAATCAATCAATCAATCAATCAATCAATCAATCAATCAATCAATCAATCAATCAATCAATCAATCAATCAACCAATCAATCAATCAACCAATCATTTAATCAACCAACCAACCAACCAACCAACCGACCGACCGACCAACCAACCAACCAACCAACCAACCAACCAACCAACCAACCAACCAACCAACCAACCAACCAACCAACCAACCAACCAACCATCCGACCAACCAACCAACCAACCAATCAATCAATCAATCAATCAATCAATCAATCAATCAATCAATCAATCAATCAATCAATCAATCAATCAATCAATCAATCAATCAATCAATCAATCAATCAATCAATCAATCAATCAATCAATCAATCAATCAATCAATCAATCATTTGTGTGTCTTTAATTTCTTACTCCTATAACTGCTAGTGCCGATAAGCCTTATACTTGCCCGCGCCTATTATTCCTCGCGCTTATAATTCCTCTCCGCCCATGATTACTGGGTCGTTCATGTTTGTTTCAGATGTGTCTGTTCATGTTTGTTTCAGACGTGTCTGTTCTGACTGTTAGTACCACTGATGATGTCGACACCACAACAGCCTTCAACACAATCTCAGCCATGACACTTGCAGGTGAGTCGCTGGACCGGCGTCAAGGGTATGGACGCTTCGAACATCGTTTAAGTTTGCTAACAATGCAGATCAAGATTAACGATCATGATTGACTCAGCATCTAAAAAGGTTCTGCATATTTATAACATTAATGGACAAATACACAGCTACAGATAAAGGTGCGTACCCAAATACTTAAATCGTCATTTCTCCACCAAAGCCCATACTGTGACCACTCTTTAGAATCGTCTCTTGCGTAAATTTAAACACTTTCAAGAATAGCTTTTTTATTTCTACACCAAATCCTATACTGTGACTACTCTTTAAAATCGTCTCTTCGAGACGATTTTAAAGAGTAGAAACAGTATTGGGTTTGGTGGAGAAATGACGATTTAGTAGTTGTGTACGCACCTTTATCTGTAGCTCTGTATCAGATAATTCTCCTAGGAGCTGTCGGATCAAGATCTGCCCTGGTAGATACGCATTTCTATGCCCTTGCAAACAGAGTAGACTCGTGTCCCGATGTTTCCTTATGCAACCAGCTGCTTTTAGAGATCTTTTAACATACATGTATAATCTAATCCAGATACGGTGCGTAAAATAAAACATTTTCAAGAATAACTCCCTTATTTCTCAGCCAAACACTATTTTATGATCACTCTTTAGAATCGTCTCTTTGAGACGATTCTAAAGAGTGGTCACAACATAGGTTTTGGTGGAGAAATGACGATTTTTGCTATTTGGGTACGTTCCTTTATTGCTCTGAATTATTCTTTATTGCTCTGAATTATTCTTATCTTCTCTTTTAACAGCTGGGAACACAAACACAGACTTTAAAATCAGCACGGCCGGCGTTTTGAAAACAGCGAAGGCTCTGAACATGAGCAACACAGCTAGCTATGTCCTGCGAGTAGAAGCTAAAGACTCTGCCACAGGAGACACCCAACTTACAGGAACGACTAGCGTGGTTGTTCTGGTCGACAACACTTGCGGACCTTGTAATTCAGTAACGACAACTCTTGTTGCCAGTATGACGGCGATGCTCGCTGGACTGCTGACTGCCCTACAGTAAATGCTCTCTGATACGACCACTCCAAAGAAGTACAGTAAATCCTCTCTATAACGGCCAATAAATTACATAAAATATTTTGTGTTAAAGGCAGGTGGCTCTTAAAGCAAGGTGAAAGTGAAACAGAACGCTCCTATATGAGCGTTTTGTTTACTTTCACCTTGCTTTAAGCTGCCATCTGCCCTTAATACCAACTAGTTAACATAATTTAGTGGTCGTTACAGAGAGGGTTTACTGTATAAATTAGTCGGAAGCTTAAAACAGGACAAACATGTGTAAAAAGCCCCATTAAGAGATTTCTGCATTACTTTTGTCCTGCATTAAGCTACCACCTGCCTCAACAGCCCAGAATTATACCTCTTTTAGGTGGTCGCAGTAGAGGTGGTTTACTGTACTGGAAGTCATTTACGTAGGTCATGAACGTTGGTGAGTTTTGCTCTTTCCGGACAAAACCTATCGCTGAATTGAAGTGCTGCGCATGGAACCGATGTCTTTGTCCGGAAATGTGCATTTGCATACCAAGTCCTTCGGACGAGACTTTATAAACCGAGGTCCGATGTATCAGTGCTTTTTTATGCCCCCATAGACGATAGTCGGGGGCATATTGTTTTTGCCCTGTCTGTCTGTCTGTCTGTTTGTCTGTTTGTTTGTCAGCAACTTTAACATTGGTCATAACTTTTGAGCCAGTATAGATAGAGACTTGATATTTGGCATACATATGTATCTCATGAAGCCGCACATTTTGAGGGGTGACGTGTCAAGGTCAAGGTCATCCTTCAAGGTCAGAGGTCAAATATATGGGTCAAATCGCCGACTTTAACATTGGCCATAACTTTTGGACCAGTAGAGATAGAGACTTGATATTTGGCATGCTTGTGTATCTCATGAGGCTGCACATTTTGAGGGGTGACATGTCAAGGTCAAGGTCAGAGGTCAAGGTCAGAGGTCAAATATATGAGGGGGCATAGTGTTTCACAAACACATCTTGTTACACTGGGCATCTAAAAGAACCAGAGAAACTCTGTCGATAATAAGAGTAGGGCATCACACTCGGGTTTCTTTGTATCCATTTTCCTCTCTCTGGGTCGTCCGATTGACCCATAGTTGACAGAAACGGACGTAAATCAACACAAACAAACAAACAAACCTTTGGCACAAACATTGCATCCCTTCCCTAGTGGAGTTTCTTGTAAGAAATAACAACATCGTTTATATGTATCGCTGAATTGAAATGATGCGTATATTATTGGACCGACGGATTTATCTGAAAGGGTGCACAGAAACATTTTAACCTTTACCTCATGAATTATTCATGCAAGAACATTTTAATATCCATTGACATTTATATAATTGTATATGAGCACGGGATGTTTTGGCAATGGCACAAACTGTAGAATCAGATTTTTATAATTCCATAAGCAAACAGAGCAGACCCTGATCAGACGGCTCCTATAGGATCCGTCTGATCTGGGTCTGCTCAGTTTGCAAAAGTGTGAAAAGGTGTTGTATGAGGTAGAAGATTGATGGCGGGAATGCTGACTTTTCAAAGTCCACCTAATATGATTTTTAACCTTTTACTCAATGAATATTCATGTTAGAAATAACAATGTAATGAATATTAATTAGATTCATTTTTAAAATCGCTAGTGAACACATACACTTTTAACCATGGCAGAAACTCATGGCAGAATATTACCTGTATTATTTCATTAGCAAACAGAAAAAATTCGAATCAGACCGCTCCTACAAGAGCCATCTGATCTGGGTCTACTCTGTTTGATTAGGCGTAGAAAGGCGTATTTATGGAGAAAAAGATTAAGGGAGTTTTGTTTGATGACAATTGTAGACCCTGATCAGATGGCCCTTGTTGTGTTTATAGATTACATCGTGTTCTGTATTCAGTGAGCCGTTCGGTGAAGTAAAACCATTTGCAACATTAACTCTTTGCACGCTAAGTAATTTTTCGTCTGCAACAATTGTCGTCTGCTTCAATTCTTAAAATAACTTTTCTCTAATTTCTTTGCAAAAATATGACAAAGATGACAAACAGTTTGGATCCTGATGAGACGCCGCATTATGCGGCGTTTCATCTGGATCCAAACTGTTTGCATAGGTAATCACAGTTTCGCCGCTAGCGTGCAAAGAGTTAAAATGTGGATTTTGATCAGTACCTACACTGTGCAACACTAATCAGTATATGTGACAAATAGTGCAGACCCAGGTCGGAGGGCTCATCTAGGAGCTGTCTGATCTGGGTCTCCCTTGTTTGTAGTGACAGTGTAATTGCTTCCCGTATATATCCATTTCAAACCTTTCCCTGGTGAATATTCATGTAGGAAATAATGACGTCATGAATATTGATAAGATTTTTTTTTATAATGGCATATGAATACATGACATTTTGGCTCAGGCAGGCGCTGTAGAATCAGATCTATATGACACCATAAGCAAACAGAGCAGACCCTGATCAGACGGCTCCTATAGGGGCCTTCTGATCTGGATCTACTCTGTTTGTAAATGCGTGAAAATGCGCTTACATAAGGAATAAGCATCAGACAACTTTGTGCCTTAAAATATTCAAAAGATGCGTGTGCTTTTGTTTGCAAAATGTTAAAACCTTTACTCCATAAATATGCCTTCTACGCTTTTGCAAACAGAGTAGACCCAGATCAGATTGCGCCTGTAGGATATGATATAGATCTAATTTATCTGTGCCAAATGGCACGTGTCTATATGCCATTATAAAACAATAATCTAATTAATATTCATAAGGTCATAATTTCTGACTTGATTATTCCTGGGGTCAAGGGTTAAACACTATCTGTGTTCCCTTTCATGTAAGAAAAAATGACGTCATGAATTCTAATTAGAATATTTCCTAACCCTTGCCCTCATATTAACGTGTTTCCACGCATTTGCAAACAGAGTAGACCCAGATCAGACGACTCCTAGAGGAGCCGTCTGATCAGGGCCTGCTCTGTTTGCTATTGGAATTTGAAAGATCTGTGTCTTTACTTACCAAAATGGCTACAATGTTTCACCTTCCATATTTCATTATAACTATTTTGACCATTAAATATTCAGTATGTATTGAAATTCGGAATAAACATAGAACAGGGAAAGGGTTAAAATGGCATATGAACTCAGATAAAAATTGCCAAGGCAAAAACTGTTAGAATATATTGATATCATTTTATCAGCACACAGAGCAGACCCTAATCAGACGGATACTGCATGAGCTGTCTGATCTGGTTCTACTATGTTGCAAAGGCATAGAAAGGTGTATTTACGGAGTAACGGGTTAAATACCACTTCCCCCAATATCCAATAGCTTGGACCCTAATCAGACACGATGTTACTCGTATTCTGATCTGGATCCATACTGTTTCCATCTGGCAGTCAGACACCTGGCAGCTATAGTAAAACCTCTCTATAACGGCTACTAAATTGTGTTAATTAGTTGGTATATTAGGGCAAGTAGCTGCTTAAAGCAAGGTGAAAGTGAAACAGAACGCTCCTATAGGAGCGTTCTGTTTTACTTTCACCTTGTTTTAAGCAACCATCTGCATTTAACACAAAATACTTGATGTAATTTATTGATCGTTATAGACTGTATTGGCAAGATAAGGATTAACCCTTTCCCTGTTCTTAATTTAAGCCAATTTTCAATATTCATTAACCCTTTCGCTGTCAATGCCGGATCTGTGATTACCTATGCAAACAGTTTGGATCCAGATGAGACGCCGAGTAACAAGGCGTCTCATCAGGATCCAAACTGTTTGTTACTGTTACAATTTTTGAAACAAACATACGAAAAAAAAGAAAACTGAAAATTGTAGCAGACGCCAAAGTTTGCAGACGACAAAAGTTGGCAGCGAAAGGGTTAACATATAGTTATAAAGAAATATGAAAGGTGGAACATTGTAGACATTTTAGAAAGTACAGAAACAGATCTATCAAATTCTATTAGCAAACAGAGCAGACCCTGATCAGACGGCTCCTCTAGGAGCCGTCTGATCTGGGTCTTCTCTGTTTGCAAATGTATGAAAACACGTTTATATGAGGGAAAGGGTTAAATTGTTAAGTGTGAATCATTTGCTAACAGTATGTGTCGTAATGAGAAAACGAGAAACTTATTAGTATCACACAAATTGTTCGAGGCTGTGATTTGAAATAAAAAGGAAGAACGATGAAGCAGATAAATGAATATTGCTGACGACAGCGGCGGGGTTAAAATACAACAGGGAAATTATTGCCAACAAGGAGAAAAGGGATGACTCGGAATGTGCTTTATATATATTTCAATGTAGGTTATATAATTATACATTAAAAGCTCTCTTAAATAACAAAGTTTAATCCAGATGATAGCTTAATGCAGAATTCAAGTTATGCAGAAAGCTCCTGTGGGGAGCTTTCTGCATTACTTTCACACTACATTAAGCTACCTGCTTTAAAATACACCAATGTCTAACCGTAAAGTGATCGATTTAGAGGGGTTCTATTGTTTTTTTTATTTATTATTGTAGTATTGCACTGCAGTAAAACAGGTCTAATCCAGAAATTTAATGATATCAGACAGGTGACTGCTTACTGCAAGATGAAAATCATGCTGACAGGTGGCAGCTTAATGCAGGGTGAATTACTTCAGGATTCAAAATACTTTATGGGTAACGTAAACATTGACATGTTTGATATTACATGATACAATCAATTGTGTAAGAACTTGTATATGTGAGGGCAATGTTATCTAAATCTTATAAATATAATCAATGGTAAATAAATTTCCAAATCTTAACAAATTAATGATTAATGCACTTTGAAAGTTATACAGAAAGCTCCTCTGGGAGCTTTCTGTATAACTTTCAACCTGCATTAAGCTGCCAGCTGTCTTACATCCCGACATTGTCACTAATTTGAACACCCAGTTTAGATTGGTTTTACTGTTTATCATATACTTATCATTTTAGTCCATATCATACTGTAAAATATGCTTTCTTAAATTCTGAGGCTTTTTTTTATTATTTACTTCTAAGTATCTAAGCAAACTGAGTGTCAACCAACTTGGATCCTGATGTTGTGCCAAGTCAGTCTGTGTCGTATCTGGATCCAAACTGTATGCGGACACCAGTCACGTGACGCTTAAACCTTTTCCCTGATGTAATCACCTTTTCACGCATTTGCAAACAGTGTAGACCCAGATTAGACGGCTCCTATAGGAGCTGTCTGATCAGGGTCTGCTCTGTTTGCTTATATATAGAACTTAATAGACATATGTTTCTTTAGTTTTTGAAATGGCTACAATGTTACACCTTCCATATTTTAGTATTACAATTTTTGTTCATGAATATTCATTGGGTATTGAAAATTGGTCTAAATATAGAACAGGGAAAGGGTTAAACGTGAATTTCTTTATTAGACAAAATATATCGTTGAATTGAAGTGCGCTGCATGGAACAAGACTATTTTGTCTGAAAGAGACGATTCATCTTTTCAGATTTTTTCAGTGAATAGTCTATAGTCATTATTTCGATAAATACGGGAAAGTATGGATCTATAAGGCAGGTAGTGGCCTTATACAGGACAAAAGTAACGCAGAAAGCCCCCATTGGCGCTTTCTGCATTACTTTCGTTCTGTCATAAGCAGTCACCTATTTTAACCATTTCCTTCATACGCACATCTTTTCACGCTTGGGTAAACAGAGAAGACACAGGTCAGACGGCTCCTAGAGGAGCCGTCTGATCAGGGTCTTCTCTGTTTGCAAATGTGTGAAAAGCGTTTACAGTAGGGAAAGGGTTAATTTGAGTAGGATTTTTGTCATGATTTTGAACTAGGCTCACGTTTTGTTTTACATTTACATTCTTACTACAAAATGGAGATGTTCATTTACAAGAAAATAGGGAGTTTTAGGAGAAAATATAATTCTGTTGTGAAGTGCTATTAAGCATGGAGCGGCCTTATATTTTCCCAGAACTATGTTTCATGCATACATCCACACCTCAGATTGCCTTTTTGACATTTTGTCTGTTTCATGATGATGCTACTTTGTTGAAGTATCGGATATTTTTATTATTATTTTTTTCAATAAAATAAAAATCTTCCTAAAGCGAACATTAAATAAAATAAACGGGAGTGTCTTTAAAAGTAGATAATCGCTTAATGCAGGGCGTAAGGATTGCAGAAAGCTCCCACTGGAGCTCTTTATTACTTTCGCCCTCCATTAGGCTGCCCCACGCCTATAAGACTCAAAGACTCAGTTTTCGTGGTCGCTTTAGGGAAGTTTTACAGTGATTGTTAACCATTTACTCCATGGATATACACGTAAAAAATATGACGTCATTAACCCTTAGCCTGCTGAGCAAATTATTTTTACAGGATTTTTCACCTACTACATTTTCAAAATTCAAGCTATGCTCAAGTTGTCTACCAAAATGCAATCAGAGTGTCAAACAGCTTTGGATCCCGATGAGACGCCGAGTTACTCGGCGTCTCATCTGGATCCAAACTGTTTGCATATGTATTCACCCATCCGCCCATAGCAGGCTAAAGTTTAATATTTTTAGATTAATTTTTAAAATGACAGATCAACACATGAACGTTTTCCAAAGCAAAAGTTTTCCAAAGCAGAAAGTGTAAGAGTATACATCTGCATTATTCTATCAGCAAACAGAGCAGACCTAGGTTAGACGGCTCCTATAGGAGTCGCCTGATCTGCGTCTATTCTGTTTGCATAGGCGAAGGAAAGCGTATTTGTGGAATAAAGCGTTAACTTGCTTAAATTTGTGGTTTGTATTTTTATCACATGTTGCAATGATGTATCTTTTTTATTAATTATTAAAAATAAACAAAACCCTTTCGTGTACTTATATTTGAAACAATCCTTTATTAAGTTCTTATTTGATAGGTATCATTTCGCGTCCATTTATCCCCTGTCATGCTAAGTGTTACCTTTATACAGTATACCCTGTCTTAAACGACAAAGTAGATCTAGATCAGACGACTCCTATAGGACCTGTCTGATCAGGGTCTGCTCTGTTTGCTTTAGACATGATATTGATCTGATTTTAAAGTTTTTGTCAAAGCAAAATATTTCCTTGAAAAGTTTACATTTTAAAAATTCAGCCAATAAATATTTATGCTGTCATAATGCTTTACATGAATATTGAACATTGAAAGAAGCTCATGTTTATACACTAAGTGGTCCTTTAACCCATTACCGCATAGGCTATTTTTAGACTCATTACCTCATAGGCTATTTTTAGATACACCCTATTTGAATAAGTCTACCGAAAAGGAGCATTAACTAGAGAAAAGGAAAATTTTAGAATTTTGTAGTTTGAAACCATTGTGATAAATAGAGCATTTGCTCCTATAGGAGCAAATGCTCTATTTATCACAATGGTTTCACAAAGTGACCTTTACAGAGTCGTCAATATGAGGCAATAGGTTAGCAGTTCTCTAAGCTCTACTATATCAAGACCAGTCCGTTAAAGTGATATACATTTATAAGATTAATAATCTCATCATGCATTGTCACTGTAAGCGCGACTTGATATACATATTCAAACACTCTTCATCCAGAAGAAATGCCGAACACGCCTTTGATCCAGAAGAAATGCCGAACAAGTCGGTGTATAATAATAATAATAATAATAATAATAATAATAATAATATAATAATAATAATAATAATAATAATAATAATAATAATAATAATAATAATAATAATAATGATAATGATAATAATAATAATAATAATAGTAATTATGGTTATTATTATTTGTGTAATCATGTTTCACATTACACTACAGAAAAAATATGGGATGTTCGTGTGTCCGTACAAGCTCAGAAACCTATTTATATAAAAAGTGGCAATTTTTCATTATTTATTTTTTTTGCTCAATTTCAAAGATATAATACATGCATGGATCCAATTAAAGGGACACACCGGGTAAAAAATCTTTTTGTCTCTAATTTTATTCAAATTCACAAAATTTATGTACATGTATCTTGGTATGTTAAGTGCAGATCTGAAGCCAGAATGTGGGTTATCACGCCAGATAAAAAAAGTTATTGCTGATTAATGGACGAAACAATTATCCGGTATGTCCCTTTAATTTGAGTCATGCATGTATAATGGGAGTTACTTACCTATATAAAAAAATGTCTCCGATTTAGTTCCAAAAAGACGTTACTACAGTGTAAAATGTTAAAACCAGAAAATATTGTAAGAGTTGCTTCCCTTGTACTGTAGGCCGTATTCGTTCCCACTTATCCTGGCTAAGGTGGATAAGTGAATACCTTTACCAACAGTTTGGATCCAAATAATACGCCTAGTGACTCGGCGTCTCATCAGGATCAAAACTGTTTGACATCCTGATAATATTGAATAGACAAAATTTAATGGCATATGTGCACACAAGCTGTGAATTCAAATATATTATAACATAAAGCACCATTTCCCTATTTAAGTTTCATGTGAGAAATGATGACATCGGTTTAATACACTACTAAACGAAAAAAGTAAATATATAGGAGCTTTCTGCATTACTTTCACCATGCTTTAAGCAGCCACCTGCCTTTAACACAAAATACTTGATGTATTTTAGTGGCCGTTATAGAGAGGTTTACTGTATTACAGTAAACTGACTTTTTATGTGGAGTTTTATAATGGCATAGAGCTCTATGTACACGCGAAGGTTAGGTATTTGTAGAAAGCGTACTGTCAGTTCTACAATGATACTTTTATAAGCAAACAGAGAAAACCTTGGTCAGGAGCCGTCTGATCTGAGTCTACTCAGCTTGCATATGCATAAAAAGGCGTTTATATAAGAATAACTATGCTAGTAGTTTTGAAGTTCAGCTGTATTTTGGAGAGTTAAATGCGAGTGACTTGGCTTCTCATCTGGATCCAAACTGTTGGCATAGATAATATTAATTAGACGAATTTTAATGACATATATATACATGTACACAAAAGCTGAAGAGTCAAATATATTAATATAACATTAAGCACCATTTCCCATTAAGCGGTCATCATTAAAGGTCTAGTTATGGATTTGTAAGGAATGTAGTAGCTTAATGCAGGTCAAAAGTAATGCAGAAAGCTCCCATATAATTACTTTTTTCGTTTAGTAGTGTATTAAACCGATGTCATCATTTCTCACATGAAAATTAAATAGGGAAATGGTGCTTTATGTTATAATATATTTGACTTTTCAGATTGTGTGTACATATCTCATTAAAATTCGTTTATTTAACCCATTCCCCCATATTGGCGACTCTGTAAAAGTCACTTTGTGAAACCATTGTGATAAATAGAGCATTTGCTCCTATAGGAGCAAATGCTCTATTTATCACAATGGCTTCAAACTACAAAAATCTAAAATTTTCCTTTTCTCTAGTTAATGCTCCTTTTCGGTAGATTTATTCAAAGATGTATCTAAAAATAGCCTTTGAGGTATTGGGTTAATATTATCAGGATGTCAAACAGTTTGGATCCTGATGGATTCCGAGTATTCACTCAGCCGCCTATTGCAGGCTAAGGTTGAGAAATACGTCTGACAGTACAAGGGGAGCAACTCCTACAAAAAAATGCGTTTCGTCTAATTTAGTAATTTATATCCACGAAGTAATCATTTCTCAGGCCTGTATGGGATGCTTTAGGGAAATGTGACATAACGTTATAATATATTCGACTTTACAGCTTGTACGCACATATAATGTCATTAAAATTAGTCGATTCAATATTATCAGGATGTCAAACAGTTTTGATCCTGATAAGACGCTGAGTTTCTCCGTGTCTTATCTGGATCCAAACTGTTGGCAAAGGTATTCACTTATCCTCCCGGTACAGGCTAAGGTGTACAAGCGAAGCAACTCTTACAATATACAAATGTATTTTTATTGGTATGAGTAATCTCCCTTGTAATTTTCTGTCGAATGCAAAATGCTTTTTATCTCCTTACTCCATAGACGCGTATATTTACGACATTGCAAACAGAGTAGACCCAGATTGTAAGGCCCCTGGAAACGCGTAAGAAGGAGTATTTATGGAGTAAAAGGTTAACCAATTGCCTCCTTCACTAGTTTTAGACCCAGCCTCTTTGAATGAATCTACTGAAAAGGAGCATTTACTAAAAACGTTTTTAAATTTGATAGTGTTGAAGCCATTGTGATAAATAGAGCATACACTCCTAATGGATCAAATGCTCTATTTATGACAATGGTTTCATAAAAATGACTTTTACGTAGGCGTCAAAAGGCGTCATTGGGGAAATGGGTTAAAACAAGCGATTGCTTCATGAAGCACGGACGTAATGCAGAAAACAAGTGTCCATATATGTTGCTCTATATGATTGATCTTAATGAAACAGGTTGGGCTTGCCTGATAGATGTAAGATAATGTAAGATAATATAAGTTGGCATCTGTTAACATATGGGATATATTCTTACCTACACTGATATAAACTAACCACCACTGGGTCTTCTCTTCTCTTCTCTGTCAGGAAAGTGGAACATGAACTGGCGATCCATTGATTTTCACCAGAAATATAATTGGAACATTTCGACTATTCTGTGCTCACCGGAATTTACCGAATAGCTACGATTGCCAGAGACAATAGTGAGTAAGTGAGTTAGGTTTCACGGCACCACGAAACTAAATAGTCATATAGCGCCAAGAAGAAAACTATATAACACTTTATATAACAAAATTAGTTAACGGGCCTGAGGCGAGTTGATCAGGGTTTACATTGTTAGACACTTATAGGAATTATTCACATGTAGTGAAAATTCTGTACGGCGATCTTTCCATGCATATTGCTTAGTGCATTAACTGTTTTCTCCATGCATGTTCATGTGAGTAATAATGACATCATGTATATGAATTAGATTCATTTTTATAATTGTATACGGACACAGCGACTTTTGGCCATGGCAGAAACTGTAGTCATATCTACATTATTAGATCAGAGGTATTATATTAATTCTCTTTTTGGAATATTCTCTTCATTGTATATGAATTTGTCTACCAAAATGCAGTCAGGGTGTCAAACAGTTTGGATCCCGATGAGATGCCGAGTTACTCAGCGTCTCATCTGGATCAAAACTGTTTGACATAAGTACTTATTCATCCGCCAATTGAAGGCTAAGTGAACGAATACGGCTTGCAGTACAATCGGGCCAACTCTTACAATATTTTAGGCGTTTAGTCCTGTATGAGATTCACGATGTCATCATTTCTCATTTGAAACTTCTACAGGGAAAGGGTGCTTATTGTTATAATATATTTGACTACCGACTATCTTTTATTTTTGACGGACACACACAATTCTGATCGTCTTCGCTAAGCAATGGATAAACAGCATCAAATTTGACGAAATATATCTAAGGCGACAGTTGTCATTGAAGATGATAACATGACGTCATCATCATCTGAACAGCATTGTGTGACGTCGTGTTTACCTCCAACGACGTCGTGTTTACCACCAAATGTCATAATTATTAGGTTGCTTACAATATTTTAGGCGTTTAGTACTGTATGAGATTCACAATGTCATCATTTCTCATTTGAAAGCTCTACAAGGAAAGGGTGCTAAGTGAACGAAAATACGGTTTGCAGTATAAGCGAGACAACTCTTACAATATTTTAGGCGTTTAGTACTGTGTGAGATTCGCGAGTCATCATTTCTCAATGCATTGAAAATCCTATAGGGAAAGGGTGCTTAGTGTTATAATATATTTGACTTTTCAGCTTGTATGTACATATCTCATTAAAAATTTTGTATTTAATATTATCAGGATGTCAAACAGTTTGGATCCCGATGAATGACGAGTTACTCGGCGTTCCATGTGGATCCAAACTGTTGGCATAGATATTCACGCATCCGCCCATTACAGGCTAAGTGAATGAACGAGGCAACTCTTACAATATGTTTTGTGGTTAGTAGTCTCCCTTTGTCATTTCAGGGTTTTAACATTTTACACCGTAGTAACGTCTTTTCTTACATTTCCAAGCAAAGTAGACCCAGAGAAAACGACTCCTGGAGCCGTCGGACCAGGATCTATTCTGTTTGCAAAATGTAAAAAAGTGCATTTATATCAAATATGTGAGCAGAAAATATCAACTTCATGGAAAAAATATTTGTCCCCTGATTTTTACAACCTATTAGTCCAAAATTGACCATGCCAAGCTTCCTGATTAATCAGGGAAATCTGGAGCATAACCATCACGACCTCATATATCTTGTTCAAATTTCTAGATCAATTGCTGAAATTCTATAGGAAAAAACCGCCGCTTTCTTGACATATTTGGCCAGTGATAAAAGTATTCACTATATAATTTGGCATCTGTTAACATATAGGGTATATTCTTACCTACACTGATATAAACTAACCACCACTGGGTCTCCTCTTCTCTATATTCACATGTAGTGAAATTTTCTGTACGGCGATCTTTTCATGCATATTCCTTAGTGTAATAACTGTTTACTCCATGCATGTTCATGTGAGAAATAATGACATCATGTATATGAATAAGATTCATTTTTATAATTGTATAGATCAGAGGTATTCATGTATTACAGTTGTATATTAATTCCCTTTTTGTAATATTCTCTACCAAAATGCAATCAGGGTGTCAAACAGTTTGGGTCGAGTCACTCATCCGCCCATTGCAGGATAAGTAAACGAATACGGCTTGCAGTACAATATTTTAGGCTTCCACAGGTATGAGATTCACGATGTCATCATTTCTCATTTGAAAATTCTACAGGGAAAGGGTGCTTATAATTATAATATATTTGACCTTTCAGCTTGTGTGTACACATCTCATTAAAATTCGTCTATTTAATATTATCATGGTGTTTGGATCCTGATTCGGCGTCTCATCTGGATCCAAACTGTTGGCACATGTATTCACTCATTCGCTCATAGCAGGCTTAGGTGGAACGAATACGGTTGAGCGAGTAGTCTCCCTTTGTCATTGAAGGTTTTAACCCTTTACTCTGTAGTAAGTTCTAGTAAATAGAAGATCTGTTGCGAGTTGTCTTTTAAGATCACATGTTTCTAAACGAGCCTTAGAAAATGTTATTAAGCCAGTCTATGGCGAGCTTAATAACATTTTCTTGGTGAGTTAAGGAACATGTGATCTTAAAAGAGAACGAGCATCAATTTCTTTTTCTCACATAACCAAAGCAGTGTAGATCTAGATCTATATCCGCCTTTTTAATGACATGTGAACATCGTTTTCCCACGTTTGACGTCATGTAAGACGTCATATATATTTTAAAGTGTTCTTACACGTGTGATGATAAGAAAATCGTAACCCGTTGTTCTAACCCGGAGATAATTGAAGTTATGTGAGAGCGTCTTTTTCTTACCTTTACAAAAAATGGATAAAATCAAGAAAAAGAAAGTTTGCTCAAGCGGTTTCGTCCCCTGAATAAAACTACATGTAAGTGCAATATACGTGACGTCATATTGGCGTGCAGTGACGTCGTCCATTTTTACAACATAAGCAAACTTGATTTAAACCTTTTTATATGGACAAATAATTGAGACAAAGGTGGACAAATGTGCAAAATTTGATATTTATGTTAAATTGTGCCCTTTTCGTCCTTCTGTTTTCCTCTTTTTGTTTTTGGCTGAACTAAACTTGCATCCCAGTGGGGTCAGTAGAGCTACACCTGGACTAAAGATCTACCTCACAGAATACAGTGTCGGCGTGGAAAATATTATGCTAGTAGGAAGTGGTTTATATTTTACTATATTCAGTAAATACACATTAATACAAATTATCGAAAAAACGACCATGGGTACCGAAGGGAATATTTGTTGGTAGAATCGATGAACTAACTATCGAGAAGTCTTTCGCGTCGAATAGCGTAATATTTGTTGTTTGCGACGCCACATCAAGAACTGGCATTATCAGGACACCGTCGTCTTCTTCAGTTCCTTCAGGGTTGGGAACGAAAAAGGCTTCGTTGAAAAATTTCCCCGGGCTTTTCCATGTCAGTTCATTCTTTCCAGTGCACACGTCTTTCTTCACCATCGCCATGTGCAGCATGTCCGTCCCGTCGTAATTGTATACAATGCCATAGATATAACAATACTTTTTCGAGCGATAATTCTCATTTATGGTCGGGAAATCGAGTCGGTTGACGATATCTGTTGGCGAAGACGGTTCGTATGTATGCACGTTGACAATGTCATGGTCCAGGTCAAGCGTGTACCGCTTGAGAAGAGCAGCGCTGGCTTTAGCTCTCTCCGCAGGGTTGTGCAGTTTGGACATTTCCATCTCGTGCAGTCCACTAGTGTTCCTAAACGTGCAGACGTCTATAATGATCTCGTTACTGAAAAGAGTGGACTCGTACGCATTGGCCACGTGAAGGAAGAACATATTTTCCGTCTTCAAAGTTTTAACCGCCCCAGTTTGTAAATCTATGACGTACAACATCGTTACATCATCTGGGTTCCACTGAAAAGCATCAAGTGGTCTAAAATC
Source organism: Azorinus chamasolen (assembly GCA_963576725.1). Lineage (NCBI taxonomy): Eukaryota > Metazoa > Mollusca > Bivalvia > Cardiida > Solecurtidae > Azorinus > Azorinus chamasolen. Next base: position 23,367,957 of record OY755243.1, read on the forward strand.
CTTCAACATTCCGAACGGGTTGACATAGAACGGAACAGCAATCAGAACTGCATAATGCTCGGTCACAGCAAATGAGTGCATGTAGGAGGCCTTGTCCACCTCTATGGTGGACACTATTTCTCTCCCTCCAGCCGACGTCGCTCTGTGGAACATCAACTTTCCTTTGAACTCTGGTATAGCCGGAGCGATGGATACAAAGGTCAAGTAATTATCTTTGCCAACTTCAGGAAGCGGGTGAGCGGAACTTAAAACTACGGGGTATTCAATCTGTGGCGCATTTGGAATCGGTGGCGTGATTCCCTCGATTGTTTTCAGGGTATTTGGATCAACCTTGTAGACACCCCAGTAGTCACTGACTACCACGAAGTCCTCGCCAAAGTTGTAAATGTTCACATTCGTGTTGTCAGGTCCGTTCTTGAAGGATTCTAGTTCCGTAACAATATCAAATGGAGGGTCTACTTCGTCTAGCATGAGGTAGGGCGCAATGTCGTTGGAGGCGAGAGACTGGTTGTATGAGTTGGAATAGATCATTCTTGTGGAGAAAAACGCACTTCCGTTGCCAGGAAACTTCCAACTTGCCAGCTTTCCATACGCATCCAGGGCATTCGTGAATTTTCGGTTACCGACCTCAAAGCGCCCAAGACCGTTACGAATCTGAAAAAATATTGAGAAGCACAACTATAATAACGCCTGTTAGAGCTTGAGTTTTGAAATTACATGTATAGTTGGTGACAAATGTATAAAATTTGCTCACGGGTATGTGTGAGATTATGAATGTCACTTAGTTGAGAGGTGTGTTAGCTGTTTTCGCTGTGAACATCGTCCACCTTTTAAACGTTGATACACACACTGCATTAAAATATGCTTCTTTTAATACAGTAAAATCCATCTAAACCAGACGTTCAATTTAGTATAAATATCGGCCTTGAAGACAGGTGGCAGCCTAATACAAGGTGTAAGTCGTGCACAAAGCTCCTTTAGTAGTTTGACTATGGCACAAGCCTTAGAATCAGATCTAATTTTATAAGCATTTGATATGGGTCTACTTGATTTGCAAAGACGTGAAAAAGTATTTCTATTAGGAGAATGGTTATATAATGGCATCACCTGGCATTGCAAACTAGGGATGGAGAATCGGACCAAATTCATAATCGATTTTTCGAATTGAATCGAACATTTATTATCGATTAAAAATCGATAATTAATCGAAAATACTTTCAGAGATTCTGTACATGTAAAGCTTGATGTAACAAGCTAATACCTAACTAAGCTTTTGTGTCAACCAAACAGTATGCTGTGACCATCCATTAGAATCATCTCGAAGAGACGATTTAAATGAATGGTCACGGAATACAGCTTGACAGAGGCTTATAATAAAGGTAACATACTTCATACAGTTATATTCCCACTAAAACGCCTACGAAAAAAACTGATGCTGCTGTACAGATTATACAGTCAGTAATGGATTATGGCAAAATTACTATTGATGGTAAATCGAAAATACTTTTTCAATCAATCATCGATTATAATCGATTATCGGAACAACACTATTGCAAACAATAACAGACATGCACATATTACCTCTGCAACCGAAGAAATTCAACATAACCCGTGGTAATAATTTCAGAGCTACAGATAAAGGTGCGTACCAAAATACTAAAATTGTCATTTCTCCACCAAACGCTATACTGTGACCACTCTTTAGAATCGTCTCTTTGAGACGATTCTAAAGAGTGGTCACAGTATAGGGTTTGGTGGAGAAATAAATATCTATTCTTGAAAATGTTCAAATTCACGCAATTTATCTGGACCTCAGGGCCTCATAAGATTTCAAACCGTCTTACAACTCTGATGGTGTTTAAACCGCATCCTGACGAAACAAGATGTGCCTACTGATATACTGTAGGTTTTTGCATACATCGACTATTTCAAGCTTTTGGCAAAATATTTTTCGGATGTCAAACAGCTTGGATACCGGTGAGACGTCGGGTTAATTGGCGTCTCATCCAGATTTAAAGCTGTTTGCAAACACGGGTCAGGTTGCAAGATACGAATTAACCATTCAAACGCTGAATGTTCGAATGGACTATTCCAAAATTCAAACTGGTCAAGCTTACAGTGAATATTCAGGGATTTTTTAAAAGAAAAGTGTATCATGGCAAACAGCGTAGACCCTGATGAGAGGGCTCCTCTTGGAGCCCTCTCATCAGGGTCTACACTGTTTGCAAAGGACGCTAGTGATTCATTTTCGATACCGAACGAATTCAGTCACAATGTAGACCCGATTATATTATACAAATAACTACTGTTAAAGGGTAAGGCATGTTTCTAGAATTTATCGGCGTCATGGGGGCAAACGGGCACTCGGACAACAGGTACAATGATACTAGCACTTTGACAGGTACAATGATACTAGCACACGGACAGGCACAATGATACCAGCGCTCGGACATGTACAATGATACTAGCACTCGGACAGGCAGCAATGATACTAGCACTCGGACAGGCACAATGATACTAGCATTCGGACAGGCACAATGATACCAGCACTCGGACATGTACAATGATACTAGCACTCGGACAGGCAGCAATGATACTAGCACTCGGACAGGCACAATGATACTAGCATTCTGACAGGCACAATGATACCAGCACTCGGACATGTACAATGATACTAGCACCCGGACAGGTAGCAATGATACTAGCACTCGGACAGGCACAATGATACCAGCACTCGGACAGGCACAATGATACCAGCACTCGGACATGTACAATGATACTAGCACCCGGACAGGTAGCAATGATACTAGCACTCGGACAGGCACAATGATACTAGCATTCTGACAGGCACAATGATACCAGCACTCGGACATGTACAATGATACTAGCACCCGGACAGGTAGCAATGATACTAGCACTCGGACAGGCACAATGATACCAGCACTCGGACAGGCACAATGATACCAGCACTCGGACAGGTACAATGATACTAGCACTCGGACAGATACAATATTACGAAAAGTGAATAACTACAGTAAAACCTCTCTGTAACGGCCACTGAATTATGTTAATTAGTTGGTCCTTAGGGAAGATGGCTGCTTTAAGCATGGTGAAAGTAAAACAGAACGATCCTATTGGAGCGTTCTGTTTTACTTTCACATTGCTTTAAGCAGCTAAATCTGGGTCTTTAACCCTATCCGCCATAAATACACCTCTGTAATAGACACTTCTTGAAACCATTGTGATAAATAGAGCTCTATTTATCACAATGGTTTCAATACTACACAATTCTAACATTTTCCTTGTCATTAGTAAATGCTCCTTTTCGGTAGATTCGTTCAAAGAGGTTGGGTCTAAAATAGCCTATGGAGAAAAGAGTTAATACAGGTTCTAGCTTAATGCTTAAGCATGGTGAAAGTAAAACAGAACGCTCATATTGGAGCATTCTGTTTTACTTTCACATTGCTTTAAGTAGCCACCTGCCTTTAACACAAAATACTTGATGTAATTTAGTGGGCGTTATAGAGAGGTTTTACTGTAGACCAGATGACGCGTTAGAAAAAAGCATTCGATCATGGTCTACATTGTACAACAGAACCTGTTATAAGCAGCCATTCGTTTATTGGGCACAGGAGTCTTAAAAAGCAGGTGGTTTCTTAAATCAGGTCAAACGTAATGCAGAAAGCTGCAATATGAGTTTCTACATTACTTTCAACCTGCATTAAGCTAGTAACTGTATTAACCCTTTACTCCATAGGCTATTTTTAGACTCAACCTCTTTGAACGAATCTACCTAAAAGGATCATTTACTAAAGACAAGGGAAATGTTAGAATTGTGTAGTACTGAAACCATTGTGATAAACAGAGCATTTGCTCCTATGGAGCAAATGCTCTATTTATCACAATGGTTTCAAGAAGTGATTATTACAGAGGCGTAGAAAGGCATACTAATGGAGGAAAGGGTTAAATACCCATATTTAGCCCTCTTTTAAATGCCTGCTCAAAGGGATCTACTTGTCAGCAACGTATGCCAATTATAGCATGTTTTACTACGCCTGTAATTTGCTGTAAACAATAAAACCCCTGTTCAGACGACATGTTCTAAATTAGGTGACTGGTCCAAATCTACACAGTTTACACATACAAAAATGACCCGTTCTCCGTGCCGATGGGCACTTGCAATACTCACCAGTGTTCCCTTCAACCATAGCGGCAGCGGCTTATCAAACGTAAGTGGCCTGTCTTGCATTTCATCCAGATTCGTTTTGAAAAATATATCGGCGCCATCTTGCAGACCAGCACAGAAGGTCGCCAAAACGCACAAGAACCAAGACACGAGAACCGGAGAAGCCATGTTTGATGAGCCGACTGCTGCCGTCCCCTCTTCGAACTGTGGAACCGAGTTGTTAGCAGATGGCCTCGAACAGAGGGCCGCGTTATCTAGCCGAACTATTACTGACCTTGGACTAACCTCTTGAAGGTCCCTGATCACTAAATGCGACCATTTTTCCTGTTCAATATTTTGCAGGTTTTGTTTGAGAAATTGTCGTCTACTACAGTGCTCAAAGTATTTTTCTTTCACTTCTTTTCAATATCAGTATCACGGCGTCGAACGGTTTGGATCCTGGTGAGACGCCGAGTTTCTCGGCGTCTCATCTGGATCCACGTTGTTTGCAAGATTGGTCCGTCATGTTAAAATAGTTAAATGAAATACACGTTTTGGAGGTGTGTTTTGGTGTTTTTTGAGGTGTGTTTCGGATTTTTGAGGTGGATGTTTTCCCTGTCTTATGCTTATTTCAAGTTCAATACCTACTGAATATTCATGGACAAAATAGGTATAACAAAACATGGAAGGTGTAACATTATAGCCATTTTAGAAAGTACAAAAACAGGTCATTCAAATTTCATTAACAAACAGCAGACTCTGAACAGACGGCTAATACAGGAGCCGTCTGATCTGGATCTACTCTGTTTGCAAATGCGTGAAAATACGTTTATATGAAGGAAAGAGTTAAACTGTGAAGCTTGTATGTTTATACAAACCTTGACACTGGAAAAGAACACCTGTATATTTATACAAGACGGAGCATAAGTAGAATTAGAAATCATTTTCTGATCAGGGTCTACACTATACGAAGCGTTTTTGGCCATGAATCTATATAATTCTAAAAGTAACAGAGCAGACCCTGATCAGACGGCTCCTTGAAGAGTCGTGTGATATGCGTCTACTCTGTAAGGAAATGATTGGGTACCTCTATCAGGTAAAAGGTTAAAAATCGGTATATAGTAAAATCTCTCTAAAACGGACGTTAAGTTTAGTATAAATATGTCTTGGAGACAAGTGGCAGCTTAATGCAGGGTGAAAGCCATACAGAAAGCTCCTAGAGGAGCTTTCTGTATGACTTTCACCATGCATTAAGCAGCCGCTTGCCTAAAAGTATCTAAATTCTTCTCTACTAGAAGGGTCCAATCTATTTTTCAATGCAACTATTCATGGGATCGCGCATTGAAGGGACATCTACGATCAGGGCGAGGGAGCCTGACAGCTGTCTCGTCAATGTCTACTTTGTTTGTTATATCTACTTTGAAATTGTTGCAACTGTATTTTTTCTTAAGATATGACGTGTATGTTGTTCAGATATGGTTTAATAATTCTTCATTATCACTTTTGTTAAATGTTTTGTGTTGTGAAGATCTCATGGAAAATTGGTTTGACCAAATGTGTTCCCTCGTTAAATAAAATATGTATTATTATTATTATTATTATCATTATTATATCATCATCATCATCATTATTGTTATTGTTATTATTCTTGGTATTATTATTATTATAAGTAGTAGTAGTAGCAACAGCATCAGCTCCAGTAGTAGTAGTAGCCGTAGTCGTCGTCTTCGTTGTCGTCGTGGTCGTGGTAGTAGTAATAGTAGTAGTAGTAGTAGTAGTAGCAGCAGTAGTAGTAGTAGTAGTAGTAGTAGTAGTAGTAGTAGTAGTAGTAGTAGTAATAGTAGTTGTATTAGTAGTATTAGCATTAGTAGTAGTAGTAGTAGTAGTAGTAGTAGTAGTATCAGTAGTAGTAGTAGTAGTAGTAGTAGTAGTAGTAGTAGTAGTAGTAGTAGTAGTAGTAGTAGTAGTAGTAGTAGTAGTAATAGTAGTAGTAGTAGTAGTAGTAGTAGTAGTAGTAGTAGTAGTAGTAGAAGTAGTAGTAGTAGTAGTAGTAGTAGTAGTAGTTATGGTAGTAGTAGTAGTAGTAGTAGTAGTAGTAAAAGTGGTAGTAGTAATAGTAGTAGTGGTAGTAGTAGTAGTAGTAGTAGTAGTAGTAGTAGTAGTAGTAGTAATAGTAGTAGTAGTAGTAGTAGTAGTAGTAGTAGTATCAGTAGTAGTAGTAGTAGTAGTGTTAGTAGTAGTAGTAGTAGTAGTAGTAATAGTAGTAGTAGTAGTAGTAGTAGTAAAAGTGGTAGTAGTAATAGTAGTAGTAGTAGTAGTAGTAGTAGTAGTAGTAGTAGTAGTAAAAGTAGTAGTAGTAGTAGTAGTGTTAGTAGTAGTAGTAGTAGTAGTAGTAGTAGTAGTAGTAGTAAAAGTGGTAGTAGTAATAGTAGTAGTAGTAGTAGTAGTAGTAGTAGTAGTAGTAGTAGTAGTAGTAGTAGTAGTAGTAGTAGTAGTAAAAGTAGTAGTAGTAGTAGTAGTAGTAGTAGTAGTAAAAGTGGTGGTAGTAGTAGTAGTAGTAGTAGTAGTAGTAGTAGTAGTTATGGTGGTGGTGGTAGTAGTAGTAGTAGTAGTAGTAGTAGTAGTAGTAGTAGTAGTAGTAGTAGTAGTAGTAGTAGTAGTAGTAGTAATAGTAGTAGTAGTAGTAGTAGTAGTAGTAGTAGTAGTAGTAGTAGTAGTAAAAGTGGTAGTAGTAATAGTAGTAGTAGTAGTAGTAGTAGTAGTAGTAGTAGTAGTAGTAGTAGTAGTAGTAGTAGTAAAAGTGGTAGTAGTAATAGTAGTAGTAGTAGTAGTAGTAAAAGTGGTAGTAGTAGTAGTAGTAGTAGTAGTAGTAGTAGTAATAGTAGTAGTAGTAGTAGTAGTAGTAGTAGTAGTAGTAGTAGTAGTTATGGTGGTGGTAGTAGTAGTAGTAGTAGTAGTAGTAGTAGTAGTAGTAGTAGTAGTAGTTATGGTGGTAGTAGTAGTAATAGTATAAACTCAGTATCGTCTTGCAGGTTACGGTTTAAAGAAATGGCCATATCGGTCTCTGCAGATCTTCCAGCTCGATTCTTGTATATGACCCATTTCTCCTGATATCGTTCTTCAGATAGCATAGATGAGATCAGTTAGGCTTGGTCTGCTTGTCAGACATGCGGTGACACATGTTTAACCCATTCCCTCATATTGATGCCTTTTGACACCTCTGTAAATTTCAATTTTTGAAACCATTGTGATAAACGGAGCATTTGCTCCTATGGAGCAAATGCTCCGTTTATCACAATGGTTTCAAAAATAAATAATTCTAATTTTCCCTTAAATACTTGAAGTGTTATATTAATTCCCTTTTTGGAATATTTTCTTCATTGAGAATTGCTAATTTTCCCTTTTTTGTAGGAAATGCTCCTTTCCAGTAGCTTTATTCAACGAGGTTTTAACTATAATAGCCTATTAGTACGAAATTTCGAATTGATCGACAAAAGTAATATAGAAAGCATCCAATCTGCATCATGTTTTATTCTGTATTGAGATACTACTATGTACAATGTCACAGAATTAGACTTAAGACAAGTGGTACTGTATTATCTTGCTGCACATATTAACCCATTCCCTTATATTGACGACTTTTGACGACTCTGTAAAAGTCACTTAGTGAAACCATTGTGATAAATAGAACATTTGCTCCTATAGGAGCAAATGCTCTATTTATCACAATGGCTTCAAACTACAAAATTCTAAAAAAAATCCTTTTCTCTAGTTCCTTTTCGGTAGATTTATTCAAAGAGGTTGCATCTAAAATAGCCTATGAGGGAATGGATGGGTTAAACACATTGCTAATAAGGTAAATCAAAACTCATTGGTTCATACAAACAATTATTTAATATAGTGTAGAGTCCTGGCAAACGGCAAGCAAACGCTTCTCAAAACATACAATCGAGGTTTGACGCAAGGGTAAAATGGCTGCGTAAAACATGTTTAAGCCGGATATAAGAAAAACAGAGAGCAAATTATTTAGTAATCTTGATTAGAGATACATGGGGCATTTTTTAAAACGATTGCAGGATGGAAACAATGCTTTAATAAGATACCAGTTTGCTGAAAACGATATCTGAAACACTTAAAGAGAGCAATGTGAACATCTGGAAATTAAGAAATACAGAGGTATCAAGACCTTTTGACAGTCAATTTAATAGGCATACGTTAAAGCATGCTTTGAAACGTTTTTGAAATAAATAGCTGCGATTAAATATCTTTTCTCAGTTCTAATACAAAACTTTTCTGTCGATATGCATTTTTATAAGACATGTTGTGCAATGACATACCAAGTTCTGGCCAATCACTCATCTGCTGAAAGTGTTATAAAAGGTGTAGGTGAACCCTTGAACGAAGCAAGTAAATTGTACAACTGATTCTGAAATAAGCAACTGATCCCCTAAACAGTAATGAGTTTTGTTCCAGCTGCTAGATTGGTTTGTTTTTAGCTTTTATAATAACCTTTGCCAACTGTCTGGATCCAGATGAGTCGCCGATTAACTTGGTACCTCATCAGGATCCAAACTGTTTGTCACACTGACATTTATTTTTGAAAATATATGGAAGAAAAACGCATTTTCAGAATTGCAGAAGACGACAATGTTTGCAGAAGCCAATTACTCGGAGTACAAATTGTATTTGGAGTATATTACACTGGACAGCAAATGACCTGCAAGATGTTAACAATACCGGTACATCAAACATTAGTGAGCACAGTGAAAAATAATGCAGCTATGTTGTTCTAGTATGTTGTTTTGTACTAGTCTCGCAGTAAATCATTGTCACCTTGAATTTCTGTATAAGAGTGGGCTGCCTTTGGCAGCCCAATAATAAGTACATGTATATAAACAATTGATCGTGCGCGCGTGCTTGTGTGTATTTGCTTACGTGGTGTTTGTCTGTGCGCACGCGCGCGTGTATGTGTTGTGGGTTGATGCTATATCCTTGCTTTATTCTAAAATATGCGTGCATAATTCATGTGACAGGCATATTTGATTTCGATGCAGCCGTTATTCGGCCTCTAATTTCGGAATCTCTGGTCCAGGATAGGTCCCTTTTGAGACAGTTTTGTGGCAAGGGAGTTAATACCTTTGAGGTCAACAGAAGGTCTAAACTACAGGCGAAAAGAGAACAGCGAAAGAAAGGCATCATACAGGATGGTGCATTCCCATGCAGCATATATTGGAGACGGTGTTCACCGCGAAAAGTAAGAAATAATGGTATACACAGCATGTTTCGGTATTGGTAGAAACGGTAGAATCATATCTATATAATTCCTTAAGCAAACAGAGCAGAACCTGATCAGACGGCTCCTGTAGGAGCCGTCTGATCTGGGTCTACTTTTTTGCAAATGCGTGAAAAAGCGTTTATATGAAGGAAAGGGTTAAGATAAAATTGCGCAAAGTTCAACGTTATCTTGGACCACGACGTACTCCTCCCACCGACTTTCATATACATGTATCTGTGTGAACATTTAGAACATTCGGGTCAAAGAACAAAAAATAAAAACAATATGTACATTAGCACCTGTCTTAGCTCTTTGCATGCTAAGTAAATTTTCGTCTGCAGCAATTGTCGTCTGCTTCAATTCTTAAAATAAACTTTTTATTTCTCATTTCTGTGCAAAAATATGGTCAGTGTGACAAACAGTTTGGATCCTGAGGAGACGTCACATTATGCGGCGTCTCATCTAGATGGATCCAAACTGTTTGCATAGGTAATCACAGTTTCGCCGCTAGCGTGCAAAGAGTTAAGTGACCTGCATATGAGCTCTAACTCAGGGTTTTCATGACAGAATGCAGAGAGCCGTAAGCTCCAAAACCCTTCTTCCGGTTTTAAGCAACCAAATGCTTTTAACCCTTTCCCCTCATATAAACATTTGTTCACGCATTTGCAATCAGAGAAGACCCATATCAGGCGGCTCCTATAGCAGCCGTCTGATCAGGGTATGCTCAGTTTGCTTTAGACATGATACAGTTTTTGCCAACGCAAAACATTTCCTTGAAAATTTTACATTACAAAAATTCAGCTAATAAGTATTCATGATGTCATAATTTCTTTCATGAATATTGAACAGGGCAAGGGTTAAAAGGGCTCGTGTTTATTCACTAAGTGGTCATTAACGCTTTCCCTATTCAATATTCATGTAAGAAATTATGACGTCATGAATATTTATTAGCTGAACTTAAATAATGAAAACTTTTATAGGAGCCGTCTGAGCTGGGTCTACTCGGTTTGCAAATGCGTGAAACGGCTTATTATGAAGTTCTACTATATCAAGACCATACCGTTTAGTTCATATACATTTGTACGATTAACCCTTTCGGCGCCAAATTTCTAATTGTCGTCTGCAATCAAAGTTTGTTAAATCATTCAGTAAAATAAGGAAATGAGATAAATAAATGCAAATTTCAAAGGAATAAAGCACATAATTATATAGAAACAGAGATTGTGACAAATAGTGAAGTCCCTGATCAGACGCCGCCTTGAAAAGACGGCGTCTGATGTGGGACTGTACTATTTGTCGTGGTGCATTTATGCGGTGAAAGGGTTAAGCATGATCACTGTTGACAAGCGCGACTTGACACTCATTTGAAAACGCCCTTTGATCCAGATGAAATGCCGAGCAACTCGGTGTCTCATCAAGATCAAAGCTGTTTGACACTCAGTCAATAGTGCTTTAAAAGTTAAAACGACTGGCTGTTTATGGTTTGACCCATTGAAAACGGGACATTTGGGGCATTCCAACATTTGCATACAGTGCAGACCCAGATCAGAGGACTGGTATAGGTCTGCGTTGTTTGTCGTTCGAAATTATCACGCAATGTATACACTTGCATACTGAGCGGACACTTTCATTAACGCGTTTCTAATTGTCGTCTGCAACCCAAGTTTGTTAAATCATTCAGTAAAATAAGGAAATGAGATGAAAATAAATGCAATTTTCAAAGGAATAAAGCACATATATATATAAATAGAGATTGAGACAAATAGTGAAGTCCCTGATCAGACGCCGCCTTGAAAAGGCGGCGTCTGATCTGGGACTGCACTATTTATCGTGGTGCATTTATGCGACTGCGGCGGTGAAAGGGTTAAACAATAATGGACCGTTTCACTTTTAAGCCTCAGCAATCCAAGAAATTATACATTAACTGGCTTATTAGCTAGAGTCTTATAACGGCATATATACACGTGAAGTTTTGGTATTTGTAGAAACTGTAGGGTTAGATCTGTAATAAAAAAAATCATAAGCAAACAGAGAAACCCTGGTCAGATAAAACCTATAGAAGCCGTCTGATCTATGTCTACACTGTTTGCAAATGTGTGAAAAGGCGTTTACATGAAGGAAAGGTTTAACTGGGTCATGATTCTACAGTTTCTGTCATGTTAAACAATGCCTGTTTTCATGTGACATGAGAAACAACGATATACTTAATATTCATGATGCCATTTTATTCATTGAGTAAAGGAGTAGGTGGTCGCTACAGTGAAATTCTACTGTACGAGAATATGCGTCTAACTGGCATTTCCAATCAAATGCAATACATCTCCATACAAGTCAAACGCCATTTACATAATGTAATCAAAGAAATGACCGTGAGTGCCATAGGGTACGAACGTCGGTAGTCTTGCAGAACTCAAAATTGAAAGGTCCTTGGCATCAAATATTGTGATATTTGTAGTGTTGGAGAAGCTGTCAAGAACGGGGGTTATTAAAACACCATCATCTTCCTCGGTGCCGCCTGGTCTAGGGACAAAGAAGGCTTCATTAATAAGCTTGCCCGGGGAAACCCAGGCATATTCATTCTTCCCAGAACATACATCTTTCTTAACAAGGGCTACGTGAAGAAAATCCTTTCTGTCGTAGTTAGGAACAATGCCATAAATGTAGCAATGCTTTTTGGAACGGTAGCGCTCATTTATGGTAGGAAAATCAAGATGGTTGACAAAAGGCACGTCAGAAGTTACTCCAAACTCATGGACGCTGACATCTCCAGCTTTCAGATTCAGGGTATACCGTTTCAGAGACGCGACAGTAGATGCCGCTCTTTCTGTTGGATTGTGAAGTCTTGAGAATTCAAAGTCAAGCATTCCACTAGCGTTGTGAAATGCACACACGTCAACCATTATTTGACCGTTGAAGATCTCCGATTCGTAAGCGTTGGCGATATGAAGAAAGAACATGTTTTCCGTCTTTAGTGTCTGGACTGCCCCGGTTTTGATATTTATAACATAAAGTTTTGTCACGGCGTTACTATCCCATTCAAAAGCGTCAAGAGGCATAAGATGCTTCAGTATTCCCATTGGATCAACGTAAAAAGGAACTGCAAATAACACCACATAATGTTCTGTAACTGCGAAGGAGTGCATGTATGACGCTTTGTCTACCTCGATTGTTGTGATGATCTCTCTGTCTCCCGCTGACGTAGCTCTAGCCAGCATTAGTTTACTTTTGATCCCAGGAATGAACGAAGCAACGGAAACAAAGGTCAAGTAGTTGGACGTTCCATATTCCGGAAGTGGATGTGCGGAACTGAGACTTATAGGATATTCACTGTACGGGGAATCAGGAATCGGTGGGTTATGTGACGCCAGCGTTTTAAGTGTGTATGGGTCGACGCTATATACTTTCCAGTAGTCGCTGACTACAACAAACTCTGACTTATTACCTCCAAAATTGAAGATGTTCACATTTGTGTTGTCTGGTCCATTCTTAAAGCATTCGAGGTCTTGCTCAATATCGAATACCGGATTAGTCTTGTCCAGCAGCAAGTATGAAGCGATGTCATTTTCTTTCAATGCCTCCCTGTATGAGTCGCTGTATATCATCTTGGTTGTAAAGAAAGCACTACCATTTCCGGGAAATTTCCAGCTAGCCAGTTTGCCGTAAGCGTCAAGAGCGTTCCGAAACTGCCTCTCCCCGACCTCGAAACGACCAAACCCGTTCCGAATCTAAAATGGAGTGAAATAATTAACCAAAATTCCTTGCCTAATGAATATTCATCTAAGAAATACTAACGGTGTGACTATTAAACAGCTGCTTGAAAACAATATTTTGCCCATGGCAGTAACTGTAAATTCAGATTTATATCACTTCAAAAGCAAACAAAGCAGACCCTAATCATGCAGCTTCTACAGGAACTGTCTGATATGGGTCTACTATGTTTGCAAAGGCGCACTTCTGTGTCTCTGTCTGGTAAATAGGTTATTCCGCTGAGCATTTTATTTGCTTCTATTTTGGCAACTCAATTGTTTAAATACAGTAAACTCTTAATTATTCAAACACTAAAATACATAACATAACAGATCTTTAAGACAGGTGGCAGCTTAATGCATAGTGAAAGTCATGCAGAAAGCTCCTCTAGGGGCTTTCTGCATAACTTTCACCATGCATTAAGCAGCCACCTACCTAAAAAGGGTCTAAACTCTTCAAAACAAAAAATTCGAATAATCGAGATTTTACTGTACAATGAACTCTCGATATAACGACATTCGATATAACGGGATATTCGTTATACTGACATTACCTTTTGAAACACAACTACCTGAACAGGCTGAACATAAATATTAACCCTTCTCATTTTGAATATTCAAATGTAAATCCATCCACTATGCATATTAATTAGCTGAAACATTCTGAAGTTGGATCAATTGTAGCCACTAAATTATAATGGCAAATAGTCCAGAACCATATGAGACAACTTCTCTAAAGGCTCCTCTAGGAGCTATATCACATGGGTCTACATTATTTGCAAATGCAGTTTTATTCGTTAGTAGCATGAACAGGCTTAATGTTCGTTACAACAAAATTTTCAGTACAACGACTTTTTTATGGGAACAAACGTAGTCTTTGTAACGAGTATTGACTGTACCTGATATAAGCAAAAATCGTAGTATCAAACAATTCAACTACTGGCAAAATACAGTAAAATCTGTATACATTTACATCACGTAAAGGGGTTACAACAGGTTTACTGTATGTATGGCTAGTTCGTGGTCTCTGCTTACCAGTGTGCCTTTGAGCCAACTGGGAGGAGGTTTGTCAAACGACAAAGCCACGTCTTGCATCTCCACCACGTTAGTCTGAAAGAACACACTGACTTCGTCACCGTATCCATGGCATCCATACGTTACCAAGGCAACCAGAAATAAACACAGTAACGTCCCCACTGCCATTTTGCGTGTTCAACACGCACGTACTAGTATAATCACTGTTATACAAGTTTCGTTTATCTAGAATGTAATAAGTATCACGCATGTGCAGTAAAAACCCCTCTAAAGCGACCGTTTTATGAGGAGACACTGGTGTCTTTAAAAAACTTATGGTTGCTTAATGCAGGATGAAAGTAATACAGAAAGCTCCTGCAGGAGCTTTCTGCATTACTTTCATCCTGCATTAAGCTACCGCCTGCCTCTAAGACCCAGACTTATAAATACTCCATTATGCGGTCTCATTAGAGGGGGTTTACTGTATATAAATATCTGATAGTGTGTCCGTTTGACGGCGTAACCACGCTTCATGAATACTGTAAGAAATATATGAAAATAGAATAGCATATCAACACCGAAGATTTCCTTCCATCACGGCAAAACTGTAGAATCAGATCTATATTGTTCCATAAGCCAAATCGAGCAGACCTTGATTAGATGGCTCCTGTAGGAGCCGTCTGTGCTGGATCTCCCCTGTTTGCTAATGAGTTCATATGTCCCCTGTCAGTTAAAGGGACAGGTTGTTATCTGCAGCATATTTTCGTCAGCTATAATTAAAAAAGATAATAGCATTTTTAATCATGATTGTTAGACATCTTAATTCTTACCTAAAGCAGATATTTTATTCTATTCAGATGCTATTAGAGCATCAAAGTAGAATAAGTCCTTTCTTTGAAGTATAAGGTGAACAAGCGCTGCACTTCTCGATACTAAAAATGACGTATGCTTTGAGTTTCAGCATGAAATAGTTGTGTGCAAAGCAGTGTATTATAATGTTATTTCAGTCTGTTTCTGATCAGTTTCTCAGTTGGCAGTCTGATCAATTTCTGATACCAACAAGAGTTTCTGAAATTGAAATGTAGAGCAACCCCAATCCTCTTATCTGGATCCAAAGTGAAAATGTTTTTGTTATCATGCATTCAACTAAAACGTGTTACGTGTTAACTCTTTCGCTGCCGATGTCGTATCTTTGATTCGTACGCAAACAGTTTAGATCCAGATGAGACGCCGAGTAACTCAGCGTCTCATCAGGATCCAAACTGTTTGTTACTGTGACTATGGTTTTGAACCAACGTAAAGAAAATTTAAAAAAAAATGAAATATGTAGCAGACGACCATGTTAGCAGACGACAGAATTTGGAAGCGAAAGAGTTAGACCTATTGACTGTTTTAATCCCTTATCTGATATAGACACCTTTTGATGCCTTTGCTTTGCAAACAGAGCAGACCCAGATTAGACATCTCCTGTAGGATGTGTCTGTTCAGGACCTAATCAGTTTGATCATGGTATAATATAGATATGAAGTAGCAGTTTGTGCCATGGGGAAACGTACATTATACGGAATCAACATTATTTCGAAGTTCGGTGCGGCTGAGGATACGTATGTACAGTAAAACATCACTAATCTAAACAAAACATCTCGCTAATACCAACCCTCGCCAACCCAACCACTTAAATAAGTTTCATTAATGGTCCTTTACCATCTACTCTATGAATATTCATGTAAGAAATAATGACATCATGAATATTAATCAGATTAATTGTTATAATAGCACATGGACATAGGGAGTGTTTGGCCATGCCAGAAACTGTAGAATCATATCTATATTACATCATAAGCAAACAGAGTAGACCCTGAACAGATGGCTCCTGTAGGAACCGTCTGATCTGGGTCTACTCTGTTTGCAAAGGTGTAGAAATGCGTGTTTATGGATTAAAGGGTTCTGATAGACTGGGGCTTACTGCAGGTCTAATGTCATGCAGAAAGCTCATCTGGAAACCTTCCTGTATGACATTCATCACACATTAACTCATTCTCCCCTAGACTATTTTTAGACACAGTCTCTTTGAATAAATCTACCGAAAAGGAGCATTAACTAAAGAAAAGGGAACATTTAGAATTTTGTAGTTTGAAACCATTGTGATAAATAGAGCATTTGCGCCTATAGGAGCAAATGCTCTATTTATCACAATGGTTTCACAAAATAAAGTTTAAATAGGCCCAATAACGCGTCAGTAGGAGAGAATGAGTTAACTAGCCATCTGCCTGGATCGTCTTGATGTCCTCTTAACTAAAACTAAAACTCGGAGTAGTAAGGTTTTATTTTATATCACAGGAGCTAATCTGACATGTATACTGCTGAAACTATCGAACAATCATACGACAAGTGTCACGCGAAAACACACATACACACGCACACATGCACCTACGCACGCATGTACATATTTGCAAATAGTTCAAACCCAGATCAGCCGCCGCGTAGGAATACAGTACCTAACATCGGTGTATACTGTTTAACACGCGTCAGAATCAATAATCATATTGATCGAAATGCGACTGTAGTTGTTGACATACCATAAAACAATCAAGCTCCTGAATGTTCTTGATTACCCTTTTACCCCAAACAGAGTAGACCTAGATCAGAATGCCTATGTAGGCACCGTCTGGTATAAGTCTACCCTATTTACAAAGGCGTCTCTCTCAGGAAAAAGGGGTTAAGGACGTAAGCAGAGTATCAGAAGATTTTTATGAGACGTCTCATCTGGATCCAGACTGTTAACCCTTTCACCGCCGATGTCGCATTTATAAATGCACCACGACAAATAGTGCAGTCCCAGATCAGTCGCCGCCTTTTCAAGGCGGCGTCTGATCAGGGACTTCACTATTTGTCTCAAACTCTATTTCTATATTTGTGCTTTATTCCTTTGAAGTTTGCATCATCTTATTTCCTTATTTTACCGAATGATTTAACAAAGTTGGTTTGCAGACGACAATTAGAAATTTGGAGCTGAAAGGGTTATTATAGTTATTTATGATTTCATCTTTTGCATGTTTAAGGTTAATGTCCATCGTGACATTGTATATTATTCCGCATATTCCTATACCCTGTTGATCACGACATTTTGGTGTCGTCTACAAAAGAGTTTGGATCGAGATGAGATGCCGAGAAAATCGGTTGCTGTTTGGCACTTCGAAAAGCTTGCATGGATAGGATATCAAAACAAATGTTCCAGATAAGTGGTCAAGCAGACATCAACCCTTACAGCGGGATAAGGGTTAATGCCAAGACATTGGCACTAGATCGAAAAAGACTATAGTTTTATATATAACATATATTGCATTAATACACCAGTGTATAAATGTAATAGATGTTATAAACTATAGTCTTTTTCAATCTAGTGCCAGTGTAAAGTCGCCCCCCACCAAACCATATGTTGTTACCACTCTTTAGAACTACTGTCTCTTCGAGACAATTCTAAAGAGTGGTAACAACATAAGGTTTGGTGGAGAAATAAAAAGCCTTTTCTTGAAAATGTTTTAATTTACGCATATTATCAGGGCCTCTGATGAAGGTATTTGAAGCAACATGTGAAACTCACCTCTTTTAAATGAATAATTTAATCCCAAAGTTAATGTGGAATGGCCTCCGTCTTTGTTCAGTCTTACAAAGTATCAAGACATACGGTAAAAAGATAGAAAGATAACACATTACAGTGATAATGACATTGACCTTGATTTAAAACAGGCATGGACTTCTCGCACCAAGTGAACTTTTTCAACAATAAAGGGGAGGGGGGGGGGGGGGGGGTAAAGAAAATTGAAACTGGCGAACAATTTAAAGTGATAATCTCTACACGCAATGCATTATTATTTTTTTTAAAAATAAATAAATGAATACCTGGTCTACTCTGTTTGCAAAAGGGTTGAAACACTACCACGGGGCACACTTACCTGTGAATACTTGGCAAACTGAAGTGCGCTTATAATAGAATCATTGGCGCACAGTGTCCCTTTAATTACAAGGTCATTGGCAAACAGTGTAGACCCAGGTAAGGGGGCTCCTAAAAGAGTATTCACTGTTTGCTGAACCCATCGATGTCAACGACTTCTACCATCAAATACTTTGTTAGTTGCCCCCCATCCCCTCCCCTCAACGTAAAAAATCAATGGGTTCCAAAATAAGATTTCTTAAATAATATGGGAATAAATGGGTTCAACAATTGTGTAACTGAATTGTTTATGAGAAAATAAATTTCAAATCCGACATAGGTTAGAAGATAGTTGCAAATACTTGATTTTGAATAACAAACAGCATAGATCATGATCAGAGGTATATCAATGAAATCATTGATCTGAGTCTACACTGATTTCAAGCAAGTGCGGTCGTTTCCCGTTTTCAAAAAGTTTGACAAATACAATGGATAAATGTTGCATTATCTTACTAGGATCTGCTCTGTTATGACATAATATATACCGTATATGATTCTACAGTTTCCTCAACATATTACTGTGTTCATGTGCCATTGTAAAAATAACCTAATTAATATTAATGATGTCATAATTCCTTACATGAATGATGATGATGGAGTTTCCCGCCTCTTCGACGAATGAGTATGCAAACAGTTAGCTGGTATACTTCCTCATGTGGGAGTGGAGTCATATTTGAGGTGCACACCGTCTCCCGCATATGCTGCATGGGAATACATCATCCAGTGAGGTGCCTTTCTTTCGCTGATCTCTTTTCGCCTGGATTTTAGACGTCCTGTTGGCCTGAAAGAGTTTGCCTCCCTTGCAACAAAACTGTTTTCAAAGGGACCTATACTGCCCAGAGCTTCCCATGATAAAATACCTTTAGAGATTGCTTTTAAGACAGTCTCTGTAGCGTTTATAGGGACTCCAATGTGTTGATGGCCTTTCTGAAGTTGACCATACAGCAGCATTTTTGGGATCCTGCTGTCGTCCATACGTACATCATGGCCTGTCCAATAAAACTAACTCTAACTGGAAAGGTGTTCCATGCTTGATATCCTGCATTTCTCCAGGACCTGTAGGTTTGTGAACTTGTTAAGCCACTCGATATTGCAGATTTGTCTCATGCATCTCATGGAATTGGTCAAGTTGCCGAATGTGGCTACGATACTTGTTCCATGATTCACAGCAGGTCTTGTGGTGGAGAGTACAACAGCTATGTAGACCTTTGTGCAAAGCTTGATGTCGTGACCCTTCCATAGCCGTTTGCTTGGCCTACTAAATGCTGGCCTTCGTAGTTAGCGTGTAATCTCGGCACACTCTATGGAAATATTGTTGCTGATGGTACTGCCCAGGTAGCAGAACTTCTCATCTGCCTTGATTTCAGTACCTTCTATCATGATAGGTGGATGAGCTGGAGTCCCCAGGGATGCCAGTACCGCCTGAAACATTGAGATTCTGTCTTGTTGAGACTGGTTGTGAGGCGAAAATGCTTACACGCAGTTGCAAACATGTCCATGATGTGCTGTATGTATTCATGAGCACTTCAGTGAGCACTAAGAGCACAATCGTTTGCCAACGGAAACTCTCTTAGTAAGGTCACAGTAAGGTCATTGGATTTGACATGAAATCTGCGCAAGTTGGATAGTTTGCCGCCTATTCGAAATTTGATGTAAATTCCCCGGTCACAATCATTGAACGCATCGATGAGCATGGTTGCAAACAGGATAGAAAAGTGTAGGTGCAAGCACACACCCTTGTTTACCCCATGTACCACTGAAAATGGTGCATATATGTCGCCATTTCCCTGGTCTTCATGTTATCATGAAATGATGTAATAAGGGCGACAAGTTTCTCTTGGCAGCCAAAACTACACAGGATTTTCTACGCTCAATCACGACTGACTGTGTCAAATGCTTTGGTGAGGTCTACGAATACAAAGTGTAGTTCCATAGTTTGCTCTCGAAACTTCTCTTCAACTGACGGACTGCAAAAACCATATCGGGTATTCCCCTGCCAACTCGGAAACCACACTGGGGCTGGGTCATTATTTTGTCTGTCTGTAACATGGTCTATAAGTCTGTTTAGAATTACTCTGGCAAATACCTTTCCTGCAATGCAAAGTAATCAGATCACTCGATAGTCTTGTAACCTTTTCTTTTGTAGATACGCACAATTGCCGCGTCTTTGAAATCTTGAGGGATCACACCCTTTTGGCAGATCAGCTGAAACATGTCGGTCAGTATTTCTGTAAGAGTCTAGCATACAAGTTTGAGGATGTCTGTCTACTCCCAAGCTTTAAGGATTTCTTCTTTGGTAGGGAGAGGGTAGCTGTGGCTACATTCTCTGTAAGTTGGGGAAGAGAAATGTCAGATTTCTCATTTAAGGGCGAGTGGAAATGTTCTGCCCAGCGACAAAGGATTTCCTTTTTGATCTGCGAGGAGGATTTGTTTCAAACCCTTGACTGGTGTTGTGCCCGTTGACCTTGGACCCAACACAGCACGGAGGCCGTCATGGAAACAAAATTCATGTCAGGGGCTTCAGCAGCGGCTTGTAGGGCTTTCGATTTCTTCTTCCACCAGGTATTCTTCATTTCACACAGCCTGTGCTGAACAAATTGTTTGGCTTTGTGATATTTGTCCATTTTTGCTGGTTTGACTTTTCAGCAAGGTGATCCTGATGTATTTTGAGTGGTGCATCCAGGAGCACTTTGATCTCTTGGTTACCCTCATCAAATCAGTCTCTGTGACTACGTTGGGCAGGACCAAGAGTATCTGCAGCAGCAGTATAACAACATATTTGAAAGTATGCCAATCTTCCTCAACACTTCCAATGGGTTTTGATTTGAGAAGAGCTTCCTGGATATTCTTCTGTAGTATGTCTACATTGGGAGGTAGGTTTGGGATGTTTAGCTTCTCTGGTGGTTTTTGCCTGGCTGGTTGACACTTATTTGCAAGTCTGATGTTCATATTGCATCTTATGAGGCGGTGATCTGACCAGCATGCAGCTCCTCTCATGCTTCGTGTAATGCAGACATCATGTCTGTCGCGTTGTCGGACTATCAAATAATCCTTACAAGAATATTCATGGAGTAAAGGGTTAAATTAGTAGAATACACTTAAATACAAAACCTGTATTGGTTGCATTAACAATGATACGCATCCCTTTACTACCTATATACGCCTTTGTAAACAGAGTAGACCAAGATCAGACGACTCCTGTATGAGCCATCTGATGACAGCCTGTTTTGTTGGTCTGTGGAATGATATACATGTAGGTCTGATTCATCAGTTTTTGCCATGCCCTAAATAGCCTGTGTTCATTTACGGTTCTAGAAAATTAATCTAATTGATTTTCGTGAACAGAACAGAACAGAACAGATAATTTATTAAAGACTTGTACATAGTACATCGTCATAATATACATACAGAATATCAAAACATTTTGAAAAGATAAGTATATCAAAACATTTTGATTGCAAAAAAAACACACGCAATCATCGAACTTGGCTTTATTCTTTGTATCGATAGGAGAGTAAATAGTATAGCTAAATAACATTTTTGTTTAATATGTGCATAGAAAGAAACTGACTTGAACCTGTTCAGAATTAATTCGATATATTATTAAGATGTTTATTTCTTTTGTCTGTTGCACACTTTAAATATAATGCTAATTTATACAAGATATCTTTATTTGCAGTTTTCATTAAACCGTTAAATTTAAAAACAGATGGTCTTTCATAATAACATCTTTGTAGATATTTTTCTCTTACTTCTTTATAGAGAGGACAAATACAAATAAAATGATATGCGTCTTCAAGATCATGCATATTACAACATAAACAATATCTTTCATGTCGTGGTATTTGTACTCTTCCGAATCTACCGGTATGAATTCTTAAAGAATGTGCAGACAAATCTATAGCGTGATATAAATAAACGTAAGTCATACGGAAGTTTATCTAAATACACTTCATATATAAAATGTTCTTTGAAATGTTTATATTCGTCTAATACAGGACTTCGCTCAATAGCCGCTGACCACTCTTGGATGAAACAGTCGACAACTCGTTGTCTAAAAACTGAGTGAAATTTCGACACATCAATAATATCAACATTTGCAAATACGTTGGAGAAGCCGTAATCATCTAATAACTTTTTAACATTTGAAACCCAGTTTTTATAGCCTAATTGACAATCCTCCAATCCCAGTTCATACATTTTCTTTAAAATTATATTTTCAGATTTACAAACTTTACACCAATACCTAATAATTCTACAGTAACGGGCAATATATAATGGATATCTAGCTAATTCGCCATATACACCAACAGAACAACAAGTTGTACGTACATTAAGAAGACGCTTACAAAACTTTAAATGTATTCTCTCTAATTCTTTCGACTTTGTATACCCCCACACTTCAGATGAGTAATTTAAAATCGATCCAACAAATGCATCGAATAACTGGCATAAAACTTTTGGACTGTTTTACAATTAATAAATAGCGTATTTAGCGCTCTGACTGCTTTACCTATAAGATGTTCATTATTCATGCCAAAGCTTCCAGTATAGCTAAACACTGTGCCTAAGTAATTAAAATTATCTACTATCTCAACCTCCCTTCCATCATATACCCAACTTTCGTTTTGCAGAACCCCACCCCTTTTACGAAAAACCATAACTTTTGATTTCTCAGCATTAACTTCCAGACCCCATTCTGTACAATAAGAGCGTAATAAATTCAAACTGTCTTGTAAATCTTTTGGCGAATTACCTAACAGAGCCATAGCATCTGCAAATAAAAATAAAATAAGAACAATCTCATTTATAGTAAGCCCCGAGTTAATATTTTGTTGTAGGAATAATTCTACGTCTTCCAGGAACAACGATACTAAAATTGGGGAAATTACCTCCCCTTGTCTGATTCCAATTGCATACTCAAAAAATTCAGAGAAACTATTACAGTGCTTAACACAGGATCTAATTTTTTCGTACATACTTTTTACTATCCGCAGTATCTTACCATCTATTCCACTCTTATACAATTTAAAAATCAAACCATTTCTATAAATGCTATCGAAACACTTTTTCAGATCTATGAAAGCTACATACAGACGCTTATTGTGATTAAGATAGTGTTGAACCAGAGTATTTAGAGCGAAAATAGCATCTGTTGTGGAGAAACCCCTTTTAAAACCAAACTGTGCATCAGAAATAGTACTATGCTTATCACAAAAATTCACAATTCGCTGGTTTAGAATCAGAGTAAATAATTTGGAAAGACAACTCAACAGTGTTATGCCACGATAGTTATTTACATTCTTTTTATCTCCCTTTTTATGTAATGGTACAATAATCCCATCTCTCCACTGATCAGGAAAATAACCTGAATCTAATATAGCATTGAATATATCGCATATATATGGACCTAAAATATCGATACTGTGTATAAAATATTCATTCAGAAGGCAATCCAAACCAAAGGCTTTATTAGCATTAAGTTTCTTCACAGCACTCTCAACTTCCTGAAATGTTACCTGGAAATCAAGATCTTCATTAAAATCATTATTATTAAAATCATAACTTTTAGAGAAATCCTCTGACTGCTGATTTGTATTTCTAAAAATATCATTTTCAAGATTAGAAAAATAGCCAAAGAATTCTTGTAGCGATATGTCAGCTTCAGATCTTAGGCTTCTTTTGTTAAAATATCTCCAAAAATCCTTTGGTTTGCAACGTCTTAAATTTTCTATATCCACTAACTTTTTTAGTTTGAATTGCCTCTTTTTTCTACGTATAATAATTTTGTAGTCAGATTTGCAGTCACACAAATATTTACGACTATGATCGGTTTTACACCGATTAAACATATGCAGAGCTTCAATGTATTTATTCTTTGCCCTTACACACTCAGTGTCGAACCATTCTTTATTATGAAACAATGTGTTTGTCCCAGTTTTCGTGAAATGTCTTATGTCCATTTACCATTATAACAAAATATCTAATCACTACTCGTTATATTATTTTTCTTATATGAATATTTATGGAGTGCAGGGTTACAGTGCAATTGTTCACGATCGGTTGATATTCTTGTACATTTCAAAACGAGCTGTGTTTAATTCATGTTATATTCGTAAGGGTAGACAAATCTTCTGTGCTGGTGTCTGCAGCTTATTGATGATTGTTCCCCGTCGAACTTCTTTCTTATGATAGGACAATTGGAATTGCTAAGCACACCTGACTCGGTCGCATGTTGACCTCTGACATACAAAAATATGGAGACCACTCCACACATGTTTACTTATCTGCAATTGGACTTCGATAGCTCGAAGTCGGATAACTCGATTTCGCGATAACCCGAAGTAAACGTTCGATCCTTCTAAATTTACGATGAAGAATTGTTCTAAAATGTATTACTGCACATATCTAGAAGCACATTTGACAGTTTAATGCGGGTCGAAAGTAATGCTGAAAGCTCATACAGGAGCTTTCAACATTACTTAAGACATGCATTTAGCAAATGTTCTATTTATCACAATGATTTCAATACTACATAATCCTAAAAAAAAATATTTTCTCTAGTAAATGCTCCTTTCAAAACTACATAATCCTAAAAAAAGAATTTCTCTAGTAAATGCTCCTTTTTGGTAGATTTAATCAAAGAGGTTGGGTCTGAAAATAGCCTATACGGGAATGGGTTAATCAATACTTCCATGGTCACAGTGGAAACTGCCTATAGTTGTACAACCCAGAATTAGACTTCGTTTGAGTTGTCGTTATATTGAGGATTGGCTCAATACTTTTTAACACTTGGCCGCTTTATAGCCCTGTCATGAACCCTTGCCCTGTTCTATATTTATTCCAAATTTCAATACCTACTGCATGTCAATGGACAAAATAGTTTAATGAAATATGGAAGGTGGAGCATTGTTGAACCGCAAATTTCACGCCACCCATTTTTCACACGTGTGAAAAATGGGTTGACGCATTTTTCACACGGGTGAAATTTGCGGCCCCATATTTCACATGTGTGAAAAATGCGTCCCCATTTGTCACAAAACCGTACTGTGAAAATTTCGTCACCCCTTTAACCCCCTTTTCTGAAGACCTACTAATACCAACGCATGTTTCACAGATATGTCACTAAATGGTTTAGCTATTGTTGATATTCTTATGCACGAGAGGTCTTAAACAGCCATCAGGACATTGAATTAATATCGGATAGGGTAGCTTTGTCCCTGAATTATGTTTATGAAAGTAATGCCCCCTGAGTCGACTCTCGTTATCTCGAAATCGGTTAAGTAGAACTTCTGCTTATGCCGAAATCCACTCTAAGTCCCTGCAATTTGAGCTGTTGTTTTAATTGCAAGCAATTCTGATCCAGACCAGATGCAGAGCGACTCACTGTCTGGTCTGTATATAAACTGCTTGGGATTCTGATTTCATTTTCAACAATGGCAATAAAGCATATGTTTTTGACCAAAAAGAAATTTGAAAAAGTAATGTGGTACCCGTGTATTGTGTGTATAAAAATCATTTATCACGGAGTTCTTATATTGATGTTCGCAAAGAGTTCAAGCTAACGAGTGTCGACTGTACTTTAGTATATGGTGACAGAAGTTATGATTTAAGGAATTATCAAATTACCGAGTTTAAAACCGACGTAGATGATAAGAATGTTTTGTAAATATACATATATAAACTATATAAAATATGACAGGGCACTGAGAATAAACTGAGAGTGAAATGACAGCGCACTGAGAGTATAATGAAATGAAAACAAGGTTAAATTAGAGTAAACTGACAGTCTACGCTAGAGTAGCTTTTAGTAATATGTCTTACTAATGAATTATTGATATTTTTTGTAATGCTGTGATGTGGCGAAATAAATAAATAAATAAATAAATAAATAAATAAATAAATATTATCATTATTATTTCATTATTATTATTATTAATGATAATATCGCAATAAACAAGTTATTGATTAATTGATTAATTCAAAATAAATTAGTAAAACAAAATAATAAAACAATGTAGTAAGTATAATATTTTCCATTGAATTGTCAGGTTACTGTCAGTTCATTCTGAGATCAGTGATTGTCAAATTACTTTCAGTAAACTCTCATTGTACTGTCAGAATAAAGCCAGTACGTGAGGGTGACAGCTTTAAACAACGTTGCTTGTGTTATTGTTTCGGTGCCAGATAAGCACAACCAGATAGGCAGTACGCGTCTATTTGAAGAAGGTCACAAAAGGCCATGATGTACTGTGCGAAAAAACAACAACAAAAAATACGAAAAACAAACAGAGGCCAAATTTTGGCCCATTTTAAAACCTTTTGGCGCCAAATTTGTGTATGTCCTGTCTATTGACAGTAGATCTTATAAATAAATTGGTTTGATGCTGCAAATGTATGGTGCATCTTAGCAGCCATGACACGAGTAGAGGTAGCAGAGGTAGCGTGTGTTATTTCAGGGCCGAAAAAACCCTGTCTGAGCTGATTTTGGCTGCTGACAAAACGCCCATTTATATACCTACTACCATCATACTGACCTACTTTACAGACTGGCCTGCAGTCATTATAATCCTAACTATTCAAACAATTTGCTTCATATATGTTCAAGTTATGGAACCCCAAAATCGCCAATAAGTTTTATTACGTTACAGGAGTCGAAAGGATATAAGGATTTTCAGAACAATCAATGCGAGAATTTTTCTTCAATGTTTTTCCTAACTTTGCTGAACATTCTAAAATACACTTCTACTTTCGGTTTAGATTTCTGCGTTGATCTCTTTCAAAACAAAGTTGTGATCGGAGAAAGATTTTTTTCTTCGCTCTCAAATTATTGCCGAAAGATGGTTTGTCAAGTCCGATACAAAATATGTGAGCATATGTGTTGTCACGATATACGATAGATCACGCATGATATACTATTTACGTACGATACATATACGCACACTATATGATGCGATATGAACGGTTTCTTACGTTACTATTACCTTAAGTAAAGAACAACTCTTTCTTTCTTTAGATAATACATATAGTACAAAAAGTATTAATCAAATATCCCATAAAATGGAAATAGTACCCATTATATTAACCGTGAGATGTACAACATATCCGCACGAAAGATATACACATGATATACGATTAACGCACGATATATATACGCACGATGTACGCTGTACATACTGTAAAAAGGTCTTGAAACAAGGAAGATACGTGCCAAGTTTGAAACCCCCATTTTCGATGGTACAAAAGTAATAGCCAGTGGTAAGGATTTTCATGAAGTATGCTAAAGATCAATTCAGAGGTCAGCAAGTCAATGGTGTATGGTGTGTATCAAAATACTCAAATTATAATTGTCCTGCGCCTCATCAGTCAAAGGTTTTTAAAATAGTAAATCAAAGGTCAAGGAGAAGGTCATAAGGTCAAAAGATTTGGTATTGCGAAAGGCCTTTTCTTAAGAAATGTACACACCAAATATGCAAACGGTTCTAGATTTATGACCAGGGTGACAGACTAGCAGTCGATCGGGACAAAATATCCTAGATACTCGATATCCCGGGTGTTGCAGCACATGTTGTCGACTGTGTACATATCGTCGCCGGCAACAATGTATGTCGAAACAAGCGGCACATATTGTCGCCGGCGACAGTATGTGCCGAAGTTGTCGGCACCGGCGACAATACGTGCCCAAGGGTTACGCCACTGTCATATTGTCGTTTGTCGGGAAATCAAAATTATAGTATTCGGTGGTTTACGACACAACAGTGTAATTGCGCCAATGATAATCAAAAGCTGTGTAGTGTGTCAACTGTTTTGACAGGATCACATATCCGTCCGGCTGTGTGTCTGTCGTTTCATCCATATGTATTGTCTGTGTCGTCAAGTGTTCGTCGTTAAAGCCGTTTGACATATTGTCGGCAAAAATGCCCATAAAAAGCACCATAACCTTCGACACATATTGTTGCCGGCGACAATTTGTGCAGTTCAGCATTAATATGTGCCGAAAACTTCGGCACATATTAACGCCGGCGACAATATGTTCCATTTGTTTCAGCAGAGATGGTCGCCGGCGACACTATGTACAGCGGCAACAAGGTGTGCCGCAACACGGGGACATCAAATGCAGACAAAATCATAATGCATATCAAAATTAATATGTGGACGCTAAATGATTAACAAAGAACTCTAAATACTTTTTACCCACGTGACCCATAATTATATTTTAATCAAATAAGTATGTTGAGCAAGCACTCAAATCAACTTCTGAGTTGTAATACAAATCTGGCATTACGATTCCTGCGACCTTGATCTATAACCGAAATGACCAAAGAAATTGGTCAAATTCAATATATTCTCACGTGTGAAAAATGCGTCTCGTGTTTTGAAGTGAATAATTTAGCACATCGTCTCGACGCATTTTACACATACGTGAAAAATACGTCGGGCTTTGAAGAGGGGTATAGGAGCAGAACGCAATTTTCACAAATTATGTGAAAATTGGGGCCGCAAATTTCACACGTGTGAAAAATGGGTGGCGTGAAATTTGCGGTTCAACAGAGCATAGTAGCCATTTTAGAAAGTACAAAACCGATCTATCGAATCCCATGAGCAAACAGAACAGACCCTGATCAGACGGCTCCTATATGAGCCGTCTGATCTGGGTCTACTCTGTTTGCAAATGCGTGAAAACACGTTTGTATGAGGGAAAAGGTTAACTTCATGCAGCTGACAGACATATAATCTTGTACGACAGACTCCCAGCAAAGCTATTGAAAAAGTGTCCTGATAACGGTTGTAAGTGGACACTTTTGTACGCACGTGATTCTTGTGGTTAAGACCTATCTACCTAGGATTTGAATTGGGTGAACCAAGGGGAAAACATTTTGTACTCATTTGTGAAATATTAATTTTTATTCATTTTTAATCAAAATTAAAAGTCTACAACGTACTGTCGTACAAGTAAGATACATGTACTCGTCTTACTACCAAAGTGTCTTCTTACAACCGTTATCAGGACAGTTTGTTCGCATGACCTCAGACAAGTGTCCTCGGCTACGCCACGGACACGTCTACGGTCATGCGAACAAACTGTCCTGATAACGGTTGTAAGAAGACACTTTGGTAGTAAGACTCGTACTGTATCTATTACATACTAAGGGGAAAGCACACAGTGTACAATGTACAAAATCTATAACGCTTTACTTCACGAATATCCATTTAACCATTCGCTTGCTATTCACGTCAATATACGTACCTGTAAAATAGTGAAGACCCAGATGAGACAGATCCTGCAGGAGCTGTCTCATCAGGGTCTGCACTATTTACAAGTTGATTGTGCAACCAGTGCACTCCACAGCAGTGATTGCACAGCGAAATACTTGTACACGGTGAAGATATATGTAATTATACAACAGGGCATGGGTAAAGAAGAAGAAATGTATTTTAAAATTCAGCAAGCGAAGGGTTAAGAAATAGTGGCATCGTGAATATTAAGTAGATTAATTGTCTTAACCCTTCACTTTATGAATATTTATGTAAAAATAATGATATGAATATTAATTGTTATAATAACACATGGGTACAGAGGAAGTTTTGGTCATTACAGAAACTGTAGAATCATAGTTATAGTATAACATTGGCAAACAGAGCAAACCCTGAACTGGGTCTACTCTGTTTGCAAAGGCACAGAAAGGCGTATTTATAATAGCACTTCGACACAGCATGTACATGTATGTAGTGACCATGCAAGTACGAAAAGGGCATGGACATTCACACTTATCCTCATATCAGCGACTTTACTCGCCTTCGCACACACGCTTGGATCGACACGAGAACCTAAGTAACTCCGTGTCCCACCAGGATAAAAGCTGGTTGACCCTTCGTTTGTCAAAACCTTGGTCGATCGGAAGTAGTCAATATTGCACCACATCTAAAAGTTGAACAGGCACTTGGAACACTTTCAAGAAGAACTTTTTTATTTCTACACCAAACCCTATGTTGTCACCACTCTTTAGAATCGTCTCAAAGAGACGATTCTAAAGAGTCGTCACAACATAGGGTTTGGTGGAGAAATGACGATTTTAGTACTATTGAGTAGGCACGTTTATTTGTTGCTCTGACTAAACTGTGTTTGATACTTTATATTTTTGTTTCTGGTTCATTATCTTTCATTATCAGTCTCGCTAGAAAGTGAAAAGTGGTAGTTTGTTTATGATGACACTTTCGTTGAGCTTAAAGGACATACAAACGTTACATTTAAAGACCAGACGGACAGATGAACAGTGCATGAACTATGAATGGAAGCCTGAGTGAACTTATATCCGCGTATCCATAAATATATCGACCCTACTGATACATGTCCTAAATTTAGTGTGAACATTTGATGTGGTTATCATGTGTTGACAAAACAAGCCCGGTCAGATACAAGAGGATGGCTGGATGTGCTTGACTTGTATCAGATAAACGCAGACAGGGTAACATAATATAATCATTATATTCATATAGACAGATGTGTATCAGTATATGATGTCAAACACAGCTAGGGATCGCTCTAAGAGTTTCTGTGATACAAATGAAATATTCACTATAGGAGAACAGTTAAGGTAAGATCAAAGGGCAGAGCAACAGATAAATGTGCGTACTCAGATACTGAAAGCGTTATGTCTCCACCCAAAAATATGCTGCGACCACTCTTTAGAAGAGACGATTCTTAAGAGTGCTCACAACATAGGATTTAGTGGAGAAATAAAGGAGTTATTCTTGAAAATGTTTTAATTTATACATCGTATATTGATCTCTGAAAGGGTTTCTTAAACCACTTGGTATAATATTAATGACGATTACGGGCCTGTCGAGCAAGTACCAAGTATCTTCTTGACATGTTTAAACTTTGAACGAAGTGCCGATTGGCGATATCCATTTATTACAGTGTAAAATAGACCCCCTTCTAATCTGACAACTCAAATAAGCATCATTGTCTGTCTTTAACCCATTACCTCATAGGCTATTATTAGATACAACCTCTTTGAATAAATCTACCGAAAAGGAGCATTAACTAGAGAAAAGGAAACTTTTAGAATTTTGTAGTTTGAAACCATTGTGATAAATAGAGCATTTGCTCCTATAGGAGCAAATGCTCTATTTATCACAATGGTTTCACAAATTGACTTTTACAGAGTCGTCAAAAGTCGTCAATATGAGGGAATGGGTTAAGACAGGCGACAGCTTAATGCTAGTAGAAAGCCATGAAGAGTGAACTTATATCCGCATATCCATAAATATATCGCCCTATACTGAAATATGTCCTAAATTTAGTGCGAAGTTAACTCTAGGATTGTAGGATTACCATCATACATTCGGATTAGCAATGTCTTACTATGTGTAAGAGCGCAGCTGAATAAAAATGCAAGGTTAAAAACCTAAAACAAAACCCTAGATTAAAAAGGATACTATGTATATGTATATTATTTTTATTTAATGGGATACGTAGGTTATTATTACTCGATATGGAATGCAGACACTTATTTGGGATGGGCAACCCGGTCTATCGCAATATTGCACAGATAGTCACACCATTTTCTTTATCTTCGCGTTAAAGTAATCTGTTTACGTTTTAAGATCTCTCATAACCATTGTTTTGGACCATAAAGATTTTATACATGTTGTTAAATGAATTCATGCAATAACAGTCTACACACACATATTCGCAATGTTTTGTTGGGTTCTAAAACAAAATAATATTGCAATATCGCAAACACATACGGAACTAAAGCGCACACAAATTTGTTTAACCGTTTACACCATAGATATGCCTTTCTACGCATTTTTGCAAACAGTGTAGACCCCAGATCAGACCGCTCCTTATAGGAGCTGTCTGATCAGGGTCTGAACTGTTTGCATTAAGGATCTTTTAGACCTGAGTTTGTCCTGTCTTTCATGAAAACAAAGAACGACATATACATATAAAATACTATTTGAGAAAATAAATATACTAAGAGGGTCGTGTTTAACTGATAAATTTTCATGGAGCAAAGAGTTAAAGCACTTGCAAATTTATCGGCGACATCGATATTTTAACACCAAACATTCGCATAAAAAATTTGTTTCCACGTCCTATTACTTTTCATTAAATAATTTACAATTTTATTAACAGACTTCTGGAGCGCCTGATTTATTGACGCATTGTCTTTAACTTTAATGTTTTATTTGTTTTAGAATAATTTAAACTAAATATTCGTTTAATTATTTTAGAATAAACTTAATTGATTCAACTTAATGTGTTTTTAATTGTTTTAAAATGGGGTACTCACACACGAAACATTGCAATTCCACAAACCATGCTTAGGATCTAAACCAGCTCAAATACGTTTAATATGTGCATTTGTAGGAAACGAATTTGAGTAGACGACAAGGGCTATGTAAGACAGTTGCTCAGCGAGTTAATGTCATTTGTTATTTAATCGTATTATGTATAAGAATAAATATATTAAGTTACTTTACTATTGGGTCGAGTATCTTCTTGCCTGATAGAGACTCCGTTTGGAGTTTTTGCAAAAGGAGTAGACACAGATCCTACTGCTCCTGTTTGCTTATGGAACTGCAAATATATATTTATACTGTTTCTGCAATGGCTAAGAATCCGGTTTCATATACCATTATACAAATTCAGCTAATAGATATCCATGGTGTCAGTATTTATCACATGAATATTCACCAGGATTAATAAGTGCATGTAGATGATGATATGGAAACCGAACAAAGTATTTAACCTTTACTGCATATCTACGCCTTTTAAGTTTTTAACGCATCTGTAAACAGAGTAGACCCAGATCAGACGGCTCCTGCAGGAGCCGTCTGATCAGGATCTGCTCTGTTTGCTTATGAAATAATACAGATTAGAATATTCAGTTGCTGCTATGGTCATTATGAGCCACCATAACAATCCAGGAAGTAAATGGTTAAAAGCTGCAGTTGCCTTGCATTGTGCGATAAGGGAATGGTCATTGTCGAAACAATAATGCATGCAAGAACAATGACAAATCATTGCTTTTGTATATTATTACTGATATCAAGTTGATATCATATTGGTACAGTGCTATTCATGCATACGTGTGTATATGAAAGATGGTGTACTGGTGTATTAATCAAGATTGGTTTATCAATGAACTACCTGGGTGATATCTTCAAACTTAATTCTATCTTCACAGGAAACGTAACACTTTCCCTCATATAAACGCTTTTTCCCACAGGAGCCGTCTGATCGGGGTCTGCTCTAGTTGCTTATGGAATTATATAGATCAGGGTATTCTCTGTTTGCTATTGGAATTTGATAGACCAGTTTCGTTCTACTTTCAATATTTTATTATAACTATTTTGTGCATGAATATTCAGTAGGCATTGAAACTTGGGAATAAATATAGAACAGGGAAAGAATTAAGGTAATACAGAATTTTCGGAGCAGATAGTTTTCTTACAAAAGATCAGCATCATTTCGAGATTAAACACGCATTGTCTGTCGTTGCTTTTAAAAGTCGTACTGTAAGTACTATGAACAATTCGCAACTCTTTATTCATTTACAACTTATATAAATAAGATGTTGGTCTATCAATTGTATACCTGACTGTCAGTTTTGCTTTTTAAGAAATATTTTAGGTAACTTTTTTATTATCATTGTTGTTTTTGCTTTGTTTTTTTATCATTATCGTGTGCATTTGTCTATTGTTATTATTACTATTGTTATAATAATAATAATAATAATAAATAATAATAATAATAATGTACTATGCTATGTTGTATTGACAGACAACAGCTTCACAAAGAGAATCTCTTGCAAAACCGAAAGTACCATCTCCGAACATACAAATGCTGCATTGTGGGAAAGGAACTCCTAGACTGGCTGATTAGAAACAAACACTTTGATTCCCGAGATCCAGCCATTAAATGTCTGGACCTACTTGTGAAATGTTCAGTCTTGCACCACGGTGAGTCATTGGACCCTTTTCCCCCAAGTGAAATGTTCCTTTATTGTGTACCGGTCAATTCTATTGCAGTATCAATTGACTGAATTTGCTGGTAGATTGCGGGTGACAAACAGGGCAGATCTGGATGATACATGTGTCCTTTAGATCTATACTGCTTGCAAATACCAGTTACACATGTAGTTCATATCCCTCGTGCAAAAGTATACCGGTAACTGTTTTAAACCTTCGCTCCATGAATAAGTATGTAAGAAATAACGCATGTATGAATATTAATTAGCTTACTGTTTATTATGACATATAAACAAGAAATGTGTTGACTCTGGTAAAAACTTTATAATTCCACCGGCAAACAGAGCAGACCAAGTTATTTGGTGGCCTGGGCTAAAATTCCTAAAATTGTCTCAGTTTTCTTTCATTTATATTGTTAAACGCTAGTTATTGTCAAGCAGTTTGTTTGGATCCTGATGGAGACGGCGAGTTATTCCATGTCTCATCTGCATCCAGACTGTTTACGGAGGTCATCACGAGTTCGCCATATATTGTAATTACGACGGTTTTATGCTCAATCAACATTATCTCTTTCGCTGCCATAATGTTGTCGTCTGCAAACTTTGTCGTCTGCTACAAATTTACATTTTTTTTTATTTTTATTTCAAGAAACAATCACGGTAGCAAACAATATTGATCCTGATGAGACGCCGAGTTACTCGGCGTCTCATCTGGATCCAAACTGATTGCATAGGTAATTACAGATGCGACATTGGCAGCGAAAGATATATACATTGTACTAATGTCACTTTACCTTTATCGGCAGTATGTGACGACCACGGAATCAAAGATGATTTTTTGTTTTACCGTTTTCGACGGGATGACGACTCATACAAACAGATTCCCGATCTGTCGCTTTTCTACAAAGCCCTAGACCTTCACAAAGAGTAGGTTTGCTTTTTCTTCTGTACTTTCATTCAATATATGATATCAATATGTAATTTTTGTCACGTTTACTCAGCAAAGCACAATCTGACTCATTATTAGGAAACAGCTTGGATCAAGATCAGACGCGAGGTAACACACTGACTCCAAGATCCAAGTGTTTTGACGGCCGGATATATTAGTGACTCAAACTGAAACTTAACCCATTTGCTCCCAGTGGATTCTTCCATGCTTATATATTGGATTAGTTTATCTTTTATCTAAGGGATGTCTGGTCTAAATTTTCATTTTTTGTTTTGTTTTAAATTGAATTTCCTATCAGCAAACAGTGTTGACTCTGATCAGACGCCGCATTATGCGGCGGCTGATCAGAGTCTACACTGTTTGCCTTCGTCCCATATATGGGATCGTGGGAGCAAATGGATTAAATGCACTGTATGGTGAATTGGGTAGAACGCCAATGTCTATATACAGAAAGCTGGTGATGATTAAATATTGGACAAACAAATTTAACTAGTAGAAATAATGCTCTACTCTTTAAAACTTACAATATGCTTAAAATGATTTAGATAACGGGTCGAATTATAAAAAAAAGCAAATTGGGTCTACCACATAAAATGCACTCTAGAAGAATGTGGTCTGTTTTTATTTGGCAGAATCAGTTTGACATGCCTATAAACTATAATTTGGAGAAACAACGCATAGTAGATATTTATTATCAAACTTGGTATAACGGGTCGAATTATAAAAAAAGCAAATTGGGTCTACCACATAAAATTCACTCTAGAAGAATGTGGTCTGTTTTTATTTGGCAGAATCAGTTTGACATGCCTATAAACTATAATTTGGTGAAACAACGCATAGTAGATATTTATTATCAAACTTGGTATACTGAAATTAATAGTTCAAGACGCCTAGAAACGTATGCATTATTTATACACTCCTTTGGTTTTGAAAAGTATCTTGATTTTGTGAAAGAACCAGGATTTCGTATAGCTTTAACTAGATTCAGGACGTCATCTCATGATCTTGCTATAGAAAAGGGAAGATATGTTCATGTACCTAGAGAAAATAGAACGTGCAATTCAAATTTGGTGGAAACTGAATTTCACTTCCTGATGAAGTGCACAAAACATTCGGAAAAAATATCTAAAATTACTATACATGGCTGACATTACAGAATTTTGCCAATAAAAAGAAATCTTTAAACTAAAAATAATAAACTTGCCAATATACATTACACAAAACAGACCCTGTGATTTTAGTATAATAGAAAAACGCTATCTCAAAACAGTCTGGGTTTAGATAGTTACATACCAGTGTTTATCCAGAACCAAACTGTTTGGGGGAAATGGAAACAGTCTTAACCCTTCGCTTGCTATTCACGTCAATATACCTATCTGTAAATAGTGAAGACCCAGATGAGACAGCTCCTGCAGGAGCTGTCTCATCAGGGTCTGCACTATTTACAAGTTGATTGTGCAACCAGTGTACCCCCACAGCAGTGATTGCACAGCGAAATACTTGTACACAGTGAAGATATATGTAATTATACAACTGTTAACAGGACATGGGTAAAGAAGGAGAAATGTATTTTAATTCAGCAAGAGAAGGGTTAAACGCTGGCTATCTAGAGTAAACCCTTTTTAAACTGTATCTATCATGTATGTTAGTGTACTTACTTAAAGACATTCCCTTGGCCGGCTTGGGTCTTTACAGCTAACCTGTGAAAAAGCATGCGGCACATGGTAAGAGCTATAGCAGTCTGCCTGTCAAGAACCACTGGAGCGTTCCATGTGAGGCCCGTCTCTTACATTTGATGATTTGGAAATGATTAGATTGTCACTAATGCAGTATATGTTTTTATTTTATAAAATATTCATCTGCTAAATTGCTTGTCTGCTTCAAATGTGAAAGTGCTTCATAGTTTTTAAAGATTTGTGAAAATGTTGTCTGTCAAATAGCTTGGATCCAGATAAGATGCCGGGCTACTTGACGTCTCATCTGGATCCAACCTGTTTGCATATGGCCCTTTGTTTGTTAGTGGTAGGCTTCTTAAGGGTTGAACTTCTATTGGGTTCTGACCAACAATGGTCTTTTGAGTGTGTTCCCCTTGACTAATTGTATGTCAGGGCCTCTCTAGACAGAATGAGACGGCTTGCCATATTTGCACACTTGTATCATGCTTTTACTGTTACTTTCACGCCTATTGAGAACAATGGGGGGGGGGGGGATCATTGAATGGACCTGGGTAATGTCTTTAATGGGTTGTGCAATCCAGTCAAAACAGCAACAGCAAACGTTAGCATTCTTATCATAGTAATCCGTGGGAATTCCTGCATAACTTACTCTATTTGAGTACATACACACTAGTGATGATCAATGGGTAGCACGTCACTTTCCACACCAGATCGGGATAAACGTGCAACACGGGCTGTTTTGATTGGTTACATTCATTCATTCATTGATAAACTTACACAGTCTCATAGTTTATTCAAATTCACAAACGAGAAATAATGCTGATCCAAATGACTGATACTTTCTATATTTCGTTAGCAACTATCCGACCTTTGAATACAAACTTTAGAATTTAAGAATTAATAAATTTATCATATTTTAAATAAATTCTCTTAACCATAGTAATTTATCGTTCGTGTTACCGTAGCTCTTCTGTAAATTCATGTTTTTACTTGTGTGTGTTTATGTGACCTTGCTCTAAACATACAAATTTATGTTTTACGCATTAAAGAATTGAATTGAATTGAATTGAATGTTCCTACATTACTCTAGACCTGCATTAACCCATAACTTCATAGGCTATTTTTAGATACAACCTCTTTGAATTAATCTACCGAAAAGGAGCATTAATTAGAGAAAAGTAGTAAATTGTAGAATTTCGTAGTTTGAAACCATTGTGATAAATAGAGCATTTGCTCCTATAGGAGCAAATGCTCTATTTGTCACAATGGTTTCACAAAGTGACTTTTACAGAGTCGTCAAAAGTCGTCAATATCAGGGAAAGGGTTAAGATGTGCGCTTGAGGAATTGTTTAGCTTAGAAATCGGATGGCACGAACGTTTGTTATGTTGAAGTAATCTGTATAGTCCCTTGAAGTTCGAGATATTGAACTTCAGCTGTAATGAAGTTTCATTTTAACCGTTTAACCCATTATCTCATAGGCTATTTTTAGACCCAGACTCTTTTAATAAATCTACCCAAAAGGGCCATTTACTAGAGAAAAGGAACATTTTAGAAGTGTGTACATTTTAAATAATTGTGATGAATAGAGCATTTGCTCCATATTTATCACAATGGTTTCATAAAGTTACTTTTGCAGAGGCGTCAAAAGGCGTCAGTATGAAGGAATGGGTTAAATCATGAGTGTATAGTGAGAAAACATGCATGACTGTTGCAATATTAATTAGTTGAATTTTATAATGACATGAAAATGAGAATATTTTACCATGATAGAAACAGTGGAATCAATAAATGTATTTTATTAAGCAAACAGAGCAGACCTTGATAGATGGCTCCTACATGCGTGCAAAAGCGTTTATATGGAGTAAAGGGTTATGGGCCAATGTGACGTACGGAAAAAAAACATTAATAAGCAAACTGTGTATATCCAGATCATAGGACTTTCTTGCAACGATGTAATTTCATGTTACAGGGCTTCCTCGAGAGATAACAGTATAATGAAGAACTTCCAGCAAGGTGGAGAACTGTTTAGGAATGCCTTCAGAGGAGACAAGTTTATAGACTCTTTGCTGAGGGAAGGGCATGCGTATACGAGAGAGGAAGCAGTACTTGTAGGTCGACGGCTGTTGGAAAGTGATATTATACGGCATGGTGAGAAAATGGCTTTTTTGTGTTTATGTTGCCATAGTTACTAAACATCTTACTTTGATTGTTCGAACCACTTTGACCTGTTAGGGCACTGCAACATTCAGAGGCATAGCTGGTGCCAAATGTAATGATACAACTGTGGCTATAGAGGGGCTTTATACATGCTCCCGGACATTTTTGCTATGCTAGATAGCTGTAATTGGAGTTTGTGGTATATTTTGCAGCATATATAACCTTATTGAGAAATTCAACCCATTCCCTCATGGGCTATTTTCATATTTAGCCTCTTTGAATACATCTAACGAAAAGGCGGTAGGATTTACTTGAAGAATAATTGTGTAGTTTTGAAACCATTGTCATAAATAGAACATTTGCTCCTTAATTTCATATGGTTTCTATACAGAGGCGTAAATATGAGGAAATGGGTCAAAACTAACTTTGCCAGACAGATCGAACGTCTGTCAAGCTTTAAAATGAGCTTTCTGTATGACTTTCACCTTGCATTAAGCAATCACCTGTCTAAAACAAATCTAAATTGTGTTTTACTACAAGTCCGGTTTAGAAGGGTTATGTTGTACAGTTAAACTTCAATATCTCGAACAAATCAATTCGAGATAACTGAATTCGAGTCTTCCAATTTCTATTCTGAATAATGTTTCATGTTTACAGCGTAATGCAGGTCTAAAGTAATGCTGAAAGTTCCTACAGGAGCTTTCAGCATTACTTTAGACATGCCTTACGCTGTTACGTGGGTTTATAGATATGCGTAGTGATACATTTTTGACAATTCTGTATTCCAAATTTTGGAAGAACCAAACTTTTAATTCAACAAATCCAGAAGTTCGAGTTATCCGAGTTCGAGATATCGAAGTTCAGCTGTATATATTTGCATCACTTATTGCAGTAACGGATGATTTCCATTTTCGCGATGATGACACATTGCTGTACCAGTTTACCGCTGACTTCGACCGTCCACGACACTTCTCCAATCTCCTACAATTTGTGTCACGTGACCATGTGACTTTGGAATGGGGACACAAAGGATACAGTGGACATTCCGATCAGGAATTTTACACGCCGAATTGTACAGTATTTTATAGATATTTGTATTCGAAACTATACTTATCCTAGTGCTTTTACTCTTAACCCTTTCCCTCATATTGACGA
Organism: Azorinus chamasolen; assembly: GCA_963576725.1. NCBI lineage: Eukaryota > Metazoa > Mollusca > Bivalvia > Cardiida > Solecurtidae > Azorinus > Azorinus chamasolen. Next base: position 23,408,072 of record OY755243.1, read on the forward strand.
CTTTTGACGACTCTGGAAAAGTCACTTTGTGAAACCATTGTGATAAATAGAGCATTTGCTCCTATAGGAGCAAATGCTCTATTTATCACAATGTTTTCAAACTACAAAATTCTAAAATTTTCCTTTTCTCTACTTAATGTTCCTTTTCGGTAGATTTTTTCAAAGAGATTGTATCTAAAAATAGCCTATGAGGTAATGGGTTAACGTGGATGAATCGAGTAGATAAGACCTTTGCAAACAGTGAAGACCCAGATCAAAGGGCTCTTGAGGGAGCCCTTTCATCTGGGTCTGCACTGTTTGTCATAATTATCGTTTTCTTCGATGATAAATTTCGATACGGCATTTCGTTAAATTAACATTCAGTAAAGGATGAGCCAATTTTAATCGGCGAATTGAGGGTTAATTAATCCCTAACGTGTTGGTACTCATTGAGAGGCGATTTTAATGAGTATCAACAAGAGATAATAATAACATGGTTTCTCAAGTACTCATCTCAATTAGAATGCCATGCGCCTGTATGTCTGAGATTTGTTTCTTTCGAAAACTTCTTTAAGTCGTTTTCCTGTTAAATATTCATGTAAGAAATAATGAAATTGTGAAGTTTTATAATGAAATATGGACAAGGATTGTTTAGTATTGGTATAAATTATAGTCAGATCCATTATAATGACATAAGCAAATAGAGCAGACTTCAATTAGACGACTAGTGTAGGGGTTGTCTGATTTTGGTCTACTCTGTTTGCAAAGGCATGAAAAAACTGATTATATGAGGGAAAGGATTAAACAATATCAGTATTCGGCCACGAGAGTCCATTCTGACATAAACAATCATTCGCGGTTTACATGTACATGGCATACATTGCCCGTATATGGAGCTAGGAAAATGACAGATAATGCAGTCAGTGTAATACAGCAAAACCTCTATACACCGAATGTTTTGTACCAACATTGTCTCTAGGCAGATATCTACTTAATTCAGGTTGAAAGTCAATACATGCAGAAATCTCCTATGGGAGCTTTCTGCACGACTTTCTTCCTGAATTAAGCTGTCATCTGTCTTAGGCTGGGTCCTAGTAGTGGTTACCGTAGCATCCCCCCCTAGACTTTTTTTCATCGGTACCAAATTGTTCGTTGGGGTCCTCAGAACACAGTTTGAGCATGCCCCCAAAAATAAGTTTGTCCCAGCTATGTTTTATTTAACGGTTTCCATGGTAACCCGAGGTAATTTTCGAAACTACCTTGGTTCAGAAAATGCGCCATAACTTTCTTTTTAGAAGCAATAGAAGGACAAAACAAGTACCAAAGTAAAGCAGAGACATATAGCTTGAATATTATATATGATTTTATTAATATTCATAAATGCATTCTTATGAATATTAATGAGGAAGTAAAAAATGTGATTTTTTTAGAAAAAAGGAGTTTGTTGTTTAGTCTGAGAGGCTTATTAATGCACAGAAATTATTGAATTTAGGCTTAAGTTGTTCGTTAGAGTCCTCAGAACACATTTTGAGTATTTCCCTATATAATTTTGTCCCATCTATGTTCTATTAAACGGTTTCCATGGTAACCCGAGGTAAATTCCGAAACATCCTTGGTTCAGAAAATGCGTAATAACTTTGCTTTTAGAGGTAATAGAAGGACAAAACAAGTACTAAAGTAAAGCAGAGACATATAGCTTGAATATGGTATATGATTTAATTAATATTCATAAATGCATTCTTATGAATATTCATGAGAATGTAAAAAATGCGTTTTTTAGAAAAAAAGAGCTTGTTGTTTAGTCTGATAGGCTTATTAATGCACACAAATTATTGAATTCAGCTTTAAATTGTTTGTTAGGGTCATCAGAACACATTTTGAGCATTCCCCCAAAGTAATTTTGTCCCATCTATGTTTTATTGAACGGTTTCCATGGTAACGCGAGGAGGTAAATTTCGAAACATCATTGGTTCAGAAAATGCATAATAACTTTGCTTTTAGAGGCAATAGAAGGACAAAACAAAAACCAAAGTAAAGCAGAGACATATATCTTGATTATGATATATAATTTTTATAATATTCATATATGATTGCTTATGAATATTAATGAGGAAGTATAAAAATCCGCTTTTTTAGAAAAATGAGTTTTTTGTTTAGTCTTAGAGGCATATTAATGCACAACAATTATTGAATTCAGGTTTAAATTGTTCATTGGGGTCATCAAAACACTTTTTGAGCATTCTCCCAAAATAATTGTGCCCCAGCTATGTTCTATTAAACGGTTTCCGTGGTAACCCGAGGTAAATTTCGAAACTATCTTGATTAAGAAAATGCTTCATAACTTTGCTTTTAGAGACAATAGAAGGACAAAACAAGAACCAACGTAAAGTAGAGACATATAGCTTGAATACGATATGTAATTCTATTAATACATATAATGCATTCTTATAATGCATTCTTATGAATATTAATGGGGAAGTAAAAAATGTGTTTTTAGTTTGACGAGTTTGTTTTTAGTCTGAGAGGCCTAATAATATACAAATAGTTATTGAATTCAGATTTAAATGTTTTAATATCAACATACAAATAAAGGAAAACATCTTTGGTTCATGTAATATTTGTAAAACATGTATATTTAAGCTAATTTGCATATAACGTGCGTAAATGAATAAGCAATTTAACATAAGCCCTATATTTAGCATTGTTTCGAGTGTACTATCTTTTCTATTATTTATTTTATGTAAAATACCAGAACAACAAACATTGACAAGAGCAGAGGGTCATTACTTCGGGTTCTTGAATATAAATGCATATTTATGAATATTAATGAGATGTAAAATAAACACACTTGAATGAGCTGTTCTTTTTAACTGAGATTATTTTAGTTAACCAGTATAGAGCTTGATACTGACTGAAACAGCGATATTGATGTTCATGTATATAAATATGTAGATAATGAATATTATTTCAAAATCATGAATATTAATGAGAATGTAAACTGTTGTAGGAAAGTAAGTTTTTCTATTATATTGCAATATACATGTATGTGAACAACACATTTCTTGTAAGAAATTACAGCAGAGGAATTGAGCCTCATGCATGTTTTATGAAGAATATTACTGTTATGGGTGTTTTGCAATGCAATAGAAAATATATAGCATCTCGACTGTAATCATCAGCTTATGTTTACCCATATTAGCCTTGCGTGACTTCTAACTTACTCGCGATGTCTTATGCATATGCTTGATTATTTACCACAGCATGCCAGAGCAACGCAAGGCTTCTTGCGAGCATTTCGCGACAGGCTGGACAACTCATTAAGTGTGTCTGGCCTGCTGCGGATGCTCCGCGTCAGCTCCCTGTCTAGTTTCATCCCTCTGGACAGGGGAGACGTGGGAGCTTGCTGCCCGAAGGAAGAAGTATTCTTCTCTTTGGTCAGCGACTCCCTCGCAAAAGACACATCACTGTCCTCTAAAGCTCAGAAGAAGCCTGCTTCTTCTTTAAAATCACTTTCGTCAACAGCCCCTGTGGTGCAGTCGATTCCCCAGTTGTTAGTTGCAGATCGGCACCCAACTGCTGGCCCGGGCGCGGGTTCCCCGTTTACCACTTGAATGGTACCCTTTGTTCTGGTTCCAGGTACTATTGTTGCCATGTCTCCCGGTCCGCTTGTTGTGTGAAGAGTTTTGCCTGGTCCCGCTGAATCTAGGCCCAGTTATCCGTCACTGGTCCCTGGTGTCCTGGCGTTAGTGCTTCCGTTTCATGACATCACCAGCAGACCGGTCTACCGAGCCCCCGCCCAAAGATGTCACTGTGTATTCTTTGGTCCGGTGTCCTAAGTTTGCTCTCCAACGGTCCTCCGGTGGCCCGGTCTGGTCCTTTGGACCAGGATACCGAAGTGGACCGGTAAATCTACCAGTCCAATCTTTTCTACAGGGCATTCTGTCTCTTCACCGCATGACAGTGGTGAAAGTCAACAGGAAGCTGCTCTGGATAAGTCTAGACGTTCTTGGTCGTCTAGACTCTGCAATTACTCTTCATCTTCTGAGTACACCTCGGACACCCCAGCCCCCATCCCACCCACCCCGTAGGAGGCGTAAAAACCTTCTTATTCTTCTAATGGGAACCGGCACTCGCACCGCTCTCATCGCAGATCGAGGTCTTACCATTACTCTTCTATGCAAAAACATCGCTCTGCCTCCTCAGATTCGCCGGCTGGTCGCTCTCGATAGCCGACACTCATTCTGGGAACCAGCAAGCTTCACCTAGAGGGAGAATAGCTCTCACGTGGACCCACAGTCCACACTTCTATGTCTGTGGCGGGTCCCACTCTTCCCGAATGCTGCCATCCATGGCGTTCACCAGGGCGGATTCTGAGGGAGAGCAGGAAGACATTTTGTCCATTATGGGTCCTAGGGATGGTCCTATTTTTTAAGGGAATCAGACTTTGTGGAAGCCTCTCACTCAGATTTAGACGGGACTTAGTCCTCTTTTTCTTTAGATGATTCTGAACATCAATATTTTCTATTGAGAATGCGTGTGAAGATTGTTTTAGAATCATCCCATCCTCTGTCTGCCCTAGACCCCCGAGTCCTATTAACAGGGGTCCTCTATCCTCTTCCGTGCTAGTGTCAGTCGAAAAAGTGGACCTCCCTTACCTAATTAAGTCTAGGGAGTCTCTTTCTCCTTCCACGGGATTTCTTACCCGTTTGCCTGACCTGGACGAAGATTTTTGTGCCAGCCCGGCAACTGGGTGGATCATGTCCGCTAAACTCTTACGGACAAGGGTTCCCTGGGTATCTCTTAGGCCTCCGGTTTCAAATGAAAATCGACCTGGGATGTTTTATCAGAACCCCTCACTTGATTCCGACAGCCCCAGGGGCGGGCATTAGGCCCCCCTCTCTCTCTCTCTCTCTATCTCTCTCTCATTCACTTCTTTTGCACCGGCAGTTGCATCCAACAGATGGGATTCGCTTCAAACATTGACGTATTATCATTGACGTACGTATTATTATCGATATTTAAGACAGGTGGCAGCTTAATGCATGGTGAAAGTCATGCAGAAAGCTCCTAGTGCACTAGTGCAGCTTTCTGCATGACCTTCACCATGCATTAAGTAGTCACCTGCCTAAAAAAGTCTTAATGCTTCTATAAAGAAAATTCGAATAATCGAGATTTTACCGTATACTCAAATTAATACTTAATACAATGCTCATAGAAAATTGCTTATTCATATACGTACATTATATGCAAATAAGCTGAAATACGCATGCTTTATAGAAATATTACTTGAAACAAAGATGGTTTATTTTCCTTCACATGAAAACATTCAAACATGAATTCAATAACTCTTGTTTATTAATAGGCATCTCAGACTAAACAATAAACTCCTTTTTTCTACACAAAAATCGGATTGTTTTACTTCCTCATTAATATTCATAAGAATACATTTATGAAAATTATTTAGATTACATATCATATTCAAGTTATATGTCTTTGCTTTATTCAGGTTCTTGTTTTGTCCTTCTTTCGCCTCTAAAAGCAAAGTTATAACGCATTTGTTTAACCATGGATGTTTCGAAATTTACCTCGGGTTACCATGGAAACCGTTAAAAACATAGCTTGGACACAATTATTTTGGGAATACTCAAGTGGTGTTCTGCGGACCCCAACGAACAATTTAAACCTGAATTCAATATTTTTTGTGCATTAATAGGCCTCTAAGACTAAACAAAAAACTTATTTTTCTAAAAAAGCGGATTTTTATACTTCCTCATTAATATTCATAAGCAATCATATATGAATATTATTAAAAGTATATATCATAATCAAGATATATGTCTCTGCTTTACTTTGGTTTTTGTTTTGTCCATCTATTGCCTCTAAAAGCAAAGTTATTATGTATTTTCTGAACCAATGATGTTTCGAAATTTACCTCCTCGCGTTACCATGGAAACCGTTTAATAATACATAGATGGGACAAAATTACTTTGGGGGAATGCTCAAAATGTGTTCTGATGAACCAAACAAACAATTTAAAGCTGAATTCAATAATTTGTGTGCATTAATAAGCCTATCAGACTAAACAACAAGTTCATTTTTCTAAAAAACGCATTTTTTTACATTCTCATGAATATTCATAAGAATGCATTTATGAATATTAATTAAATCATATACCATATTCAAGCTATATGTCTCTGCTTTACTTTGGTACTTGTTTTGTCCTTCTATTACCTCTAAAAGCAAAGTTATTACGCATTTTCTGAACCAAGGATGTTTCGGAATTTACCTCGGGTTACCATGGAAACCGTTTTATAAAACATAGATGGGACAAAATTATTTGGGGAAATACTCAAAATGTGTTCTGAGGACTCCAACAAACAACTTAAGCCTAAATTCAATAATTTCTGTGCATTAATAAGCCTCTCAGACTAAACAACAAACTCCTTTTTTCTAAAAAAATCACATTTTTTACTTCCTCATTAATATTCATAAGAATGCATTTATGAATATTAAAAAAATCATATATCATATTCAAGCTATATGTCTCTGCTTTACTTTGGTACTTGTTCTGTCCTTCTATTGCTTCTAAAAACAAAGTTATGGTGCATTTTCTGAACCAAGGTAGTTTCGAAAATTACCTCGGGTTACCATGGAAACCGTTAAATAAAACATAGCTGGGACAAACTTATTTTTGGGGGCATGCTCAAAATGTGTTCTAAGGACCCCAACGAACAATTTGGTACCCATGAAAAAAAGTCTAGGGGGGGATGCTACGGTAACCACTACTAGGACCCAGCCTATCTTGAAGACTGTCATTGATTCTCATTTGAGTGTTCAGAAAAGGGAGCTTTCGCTGTACCAGATTTCGATTATAAGGACCTTTCACCGTACCAGCTTTCATTGTACCAGCTTTCACTGTACATGTACCAGCTTTCGATTATTATTATTTTCAGCATGAATCTACAAGTACATGTATCAAGTGAATTGCCTTTACTTCGGTGGTTACGAATGTCCTTATGTTGTCAAAAATTGTGTCAATAATTTAATCTGATAAACTGATATGGAAAAATGCAGATTTAGAAAAAGGTCACAGTCTATCAAGATTTTTAACTATGTAAACATTTAATCATTTAACTTTTTGCACGCTAGCGGCGAAACTGTGATTATATATACAAACACTTTGGATCCAGATGAGACGCCGCATAATGCGACGTCTCATCAGGATCCAAACAGTTTGTCATCTTGACCATATATTTTTGCAAAAAATGAGAGAAAGTTTATTTTAAGAATTGAAGCAGACGACAATTGTTGCAGACGAAAAATTACTTAGCGTGCAAAGAGTTAAGCCCATGTCAAAATTGAGTAGGTAACTCTAGGTACCTGTATATCTGCCTAAACTGGGTCCCTGCAACCCCATATCCGCATCTATTTACCAAACTGGCATTTCTTATATTACAGTAGCAACAGCAGAGTAAACCGTCCCTGTTGATTCGCTATACTTCTGCAGGGACAAAACGCACCCTTGGGGCGTATGATCGTTTGCAAACAATGGTTATCCTAGACATACAACTCATTCAACCTTCAACCTCATATCGACGCCTTTTGATGCCTCTGTAAAAATCATTTTTTGAAACCATTGTCATAAATAGAGCATTTGCTCCATAGGAGCAAATGCTCTATTTATCACTGTGGTTTCAAAATTACACAATACAAAAATTCTCCCTTTTTCTCTAGTAAATGTTAGTTTTCTGTAGATTTATTCAAAGAGGTTGTATACCTAAAATAGCCTATGAGGGAATGGGGTAAATTTGTATGCCATCTGATTAGGATCGATCCTAAAAATATTTTAATCTGATAAACTGATATGAAAATGAAAAAAAAACAAAAAAAAACAACAGCAATACGCAACATTTTTGTTGACAGCTACACCCGTGAACACACCTGAAACAGTACGGAAGAAAACGGGCTTGAACAGTTCCCCGTCATCCGCCAATCAGTTAGCAGCTAGGGAAGGCGTCACAGCGTCAGACCACCCAGAAGAGTTTGAAGACAGAGATAGAAGTTTATCCGCTGATTCGGGAAACAGTACGGATACCAGTGAAACTAGTACTGAAAACTGTCGAACTAGATCCGGTAAGACAAACAAGTCGAATGTTCAGTTAAGGGTTCTTTAGGCAAGACGCTCGCAACTGTTGTTAACAGCTCGTAACGTTTTTTTCTAATCTGAAGGATTCAACATTGACCGTTCAGATGAACAGTGTTACCAGCTGTTATCAACACTTGCGGATGTTATCATTCATTTCTTCGCTGGCAAATATTGTCGTCTGCAAACTTTCTTGTCTTCTACAATTTTCTTTTCTTTTTTCTTTTTCTTCATTTTTTTCTCTTCGCAAACACAGTAACAAGCAGTTTGGATACTGATGAGACACCGAGTTACTCGGCGTCTGATCTGGATCCAAAACTGTTTTTATAGGTAATCACAGATGCGAGAGATAACAGAACACACGACTCATGGGTGGATACGATAAAAGGGATTTCATATACCCTTAAGCATGCTCAACTTTAGAATATGTAATTCAAATCGTAAAACGAATTTTCCCCAAGATATAGCAAACAGTTAGGATCCTGATGCAATCGTAACTACTCGCCGTATTCCGTCAGGGTTCGGAATATAGTCTATTTCGTTAGAATTGGCTGAGGTGTTCCGAGTGGATTCTGATGAAACTGAGAGCCATCAAGCGTCTCATGTTGACCTATACTATTTCCAAAGGTTGTCACGGAATCGCCCGTATTGTATTACATTGTATTTTGTCAATTGGCTTGGGCCCTGACATAACGTCGATATACTCGGCGTCCCATCTGGATCCAAACTGTTTTCAAATGCAAGTGAAGATAAGGGTTAGATTCTATTTCATTTGAGATTCTATAATTCTATTTCTATCTCATTTGGTGTTTTCAGTTTTGCTTCGCCAGGCCACTGTTCATGAACTCGAGTCTCCAAATACCCCCTATGTAAAACACAGCATCAAGGTAATAATTTACTCTTATTATGCTGTAAAAATTGTACCTGCTCAAATAGTAATTTTGAACCAGTTTTCTAACTCACGATTCGTTCAAGGTTTTCAGAAAGGAATTTAAACCGAGTGTCTAACAGTTTGGATCCAGATGAGATGCCGAGTAACTCGGCGTTTCATCTGGATCCAAGCTGTTTGCAAATGAGAGCCAGATAGCGTTTAGCAGAGTTGTCACTGACCGTTCCAAGGCGGTACTTCCATCTTCTTCCTATTGTTTGATCATGTCTTTGTGCGTCTCTTTGTGTCTTTTGATATGCATGTGCTTTTTACTGTTTTTGTTGTGGTGCTGTTTGGGCGGCTGTTTGTTTTATATGTGGTGTTTCCTGCATGACTCATACATGCATTTTTAGGGTCTGTGTTATCCTTAAAGTATTGAATATTGTTCTCTTTCAGGTGAATACCGAATCTATCAACTTATTTTATAAACCGGGATTAAGTTTATTGAATCACACTACAGTAAAAACATACAGTGTGGTACCAGTTTGATAATTAACCGTTATTCTGTGGTAAAAATGTATATGCTCAAATTCCAATCTGGGGCAATGTTTTTTTTCTAACTCATGATTCATTGATTGAACATAGGGGTTTTAAAAATCAGGTGGTTGGTTAATGCAGGGCAAAGGTAATGCAGAAAGCTCCTATAAGAGATTTGTGTATTACTTTTGACCTGCGTTAAGCTACAACCTGCCTTACAGACCTATAATTAGACATTTTTTGATGGTCACTTAAGACAGGTTATATTGTAGAGCATAATGACGTATCTTTGGAGTAATGTGGAAAAGGCATCTGTATCTTGTTAATTTGAGCAAAGGCACCTGCATCTTGTTAATTTGAGCAAAGGCACCTGCATCTTGTTAATTTGAGCAAAGGCACCTGCATCTTGTTAATTTGAGCAAAGGCACCTGCGTTAATTTGAGCAAAGGCACCTGCATCTTGTTAATTTGAGCAAAGGCACCTGCATCTTGTTAATTTGAGCAAAGGCACCTGCGTTAATTTGAGCAAAGGCACCTGCATCTTGTTAATTTGGACAAAGGCATCTGTATCTTGTTAATTTGGGCAAAGGTATCTGTATCTTGTTAATTTGGGCAAAGGTATCTATACTTCGTTAATGTATGGCTATTGTAGGGCTGTTTTCTACTCGATTCTGTTTTACAGATAAATAGCGACCCGGTTGGGTATGGTTTCGTCATCCGTGGAGATAGTCCTACGTATGTTCAAGCTGTTGATCCAATGGGTCCCGCAGCAGTAGCCGGGCTAAAGGTATTAGTTAGTATGAGTATTAGTTAGTAATAATCATTTTACCTGATAGTGACATATTTTCACGCCTTTCCAAATAGGGTAGGCCCAGTTCATAGAGCTCCTGTTGAAGCTGACGATCAGGGTCTGCTCTGTTTGCTTAGGGAAATATACAGATTCGATTCTACAGTTTCTGTCATGGACAAATTAACCTGTATTCATTCAAAGACTATTATAATACTTCAGCAAATTAATATTCAGGGTGTCATTATTTCTAACAATGTTATGACAGGCACTTTTCTGACAATTTAGGGAAAACGCAATTTTTTTAAAAAATGGGATTTTTTTTCGCACGAAGCATTTTTTTTTTTTCTCAATTCAAATTATTTTGTATTGTTTTGCATTTTAATAAAAATTTGGTCTCTGTTGGGATTTTCCCCAAAATTGGGAAAATGGTACCTATTTTTCATTTGGAATGTGACCTTTTAATGGACCCGTGTAGATGCCAGAAAAAGATCTGGGTTCATTAGGTATAGGGTAAAAAGACTATGCATTAGAACTTATGCACAATGTATTCTTCAACTGAGTAACCAGATTCAGCTCTATTATAAATTTGAAATAATTATTATATAAGCCGGCTGTTATATACATAGGCACATAACATAAATCTGTTAACAATTCACTTCATATATTCGCATATTTACGCATTTGCCACGGAGTAGTCTTAATTAAGTTGGTACTACTAACACACATCTTCAAATACATGTACGTTTAGAAATCATACTTTGACAGATAAAAAATGATTTATTTTCGTATTTAGTATAATACTATTTAAAGGCAGAAAAACTGCACCAACTACATTCAACGTCTTGTTACTGCGTCAATTTCACGACTGATGACATCGAAAGTCACACCGAAAATCGTAATATGGTTCGTGTTCCGCTCTCCTTCAATAAATCTAATATAAAAATTAAACTTACTGTCGATGTCAATCGCAATGTTACTTCTGGAGATTTTCCGGAGTGACTCGCGGCTGTCAACACATGTAGCCTACATGTATACATGTGTCGGTAGCGACTCGGTCGACTAAAGTCGAGTTGGAGTTTTATCGTCTCAGTACAGTATTTTTTCGGCCAATGATCGGCATCAATGGGGCATTTCTGCGTGCAATGAATCTTATTTGATTGAAATCGAGCGGAAATTGATAATACACGAAAGAAGTCTGTCACGCGCCTGGCATCTGTGGTCAGTAGTAGGGAACGTGTTAAACGAGTACCGTTTTATACATCCGTATTTTATTGCATGCTTTCTCTTTGCAGGTGAGGCAATACATTTACTCGGTCAATGGTCAGTACGTATTGAAGAAGGAACACAAATATGTAGGAAGGCTGATCATGGATAGTCCCTCTCATGTGAATCTGGTGGTTATGCTCCACAAACGAGACTCTCAACTATGCTAGACCGTGTGACTAATTAAGCTAATTAAGCTAGATCACGTGACTAAGAGCTCTCCCAGAACGGCTTGGAACGATATATTTTACGACAAAACAAATACGAAGGACTTTTGTCACCCTTAGCCTGTTATAAAAGTGTTGATAAAATGTTTATTTGTTTCCGATTCGTTCAAGCTTTTGAGTGAGAAACTATAAACCCTTTCCCTATTGCATATTCATGTAAGAAATAATGACGTCATGAATATTAATTAGATTATTTTTTATACTGGCATATGAACACAGGACATTTTGGCTCAGGCAGAAGCTGTAGAATCAGATCTACAGTACACCATAAGCAAACAGAGCAGACCCTGATCAGACGGCTCCTATAGGAGCCGTCTGATCTGGGTCTACTCTGTTTGCAGATGCGTCAAAATGCGCTTACATAAGGGAAAGGGTTAACCAGGTGTTAAACAGCTTGGATCCTGATAAGACGTCGACTCACTCTGGATCCAAGTTGTTAACTGGGAAAAGGTTTGTAGCCTGCAATTTAATGTCAGATATTCAAATTGATCTCATTCATGCAATACTAGTACAGTAAAAACTCTCTAAACCGGACGTTCAATTTAGTATAAATGTCAGTCTTGGAGACAAGTGGCAGCTTACTGCATGGTGCAAGTCATGCAGAAAGCTCCTCTGTGATTTATTGGATTTACTTATTCATATTTCTTATTATTTTGCAATTTGTTTATCTGTTACAGTAAACCCTCTCTATAATGATCTCTTAACCTTCCACTCCATGAATACGTCATGAATACCAATAAGTCTATATTAGTAAGTCTATAAGCAAACTGAGCAGACCCTGATCAGACTGCTCCAATAGGAGTCGTCTGATCTGGGCCTACTCTGTTTGCAAAGGCGTATATATATGGAGTAAAGGTTTTATGAATAATCACGAAAGTATATAGTTATAGTCCACTTTCAGTCCGAATGACGACTCAGTCAACTGTATATTTACTCCCCTAAAAGCAGGTAGTTTCTTAATGCAGAACAAATGTACAATGATGTAGAAAACTTTAGTGCTGCATTGAATATCCACAATTAAACCTACGTTTGGTGGTTGTTGCAGAGAGGTGATACAGTATTCATTTACCTTATAAGATAATGTTCGATCCTTTCAATGCTAAATAAATTTTGTCTGAAAAATGTGTCTCCCTGAATTCTCGTATTACACTTTTCCTGTATTTCTTTTCAAAAGTATGGCTAGGTTGTCAAACAGTTTGGATTCTGATGAGACCCTGAAATGGCCGGTGTCTCATCTGGATACAATCAATCTGTTTGCAAAATGCAACAAATCGGTCCATGCATTGTATAAAAGGTAATAACTATGCTCAACTCATTACCTCATAGGCTATGACCAAATATCTTTGAATGAATCTACCTAAATTGTGTAGTTTTGAAACCATTGTGATAAATAGAGCATTTTTTGCTCCTGTGGAGCAAATGCTCTATTTATCAATGATTTCAAAAAGTTGCTTTTACAGAGGCGTCATTATGAGGGGGTGGATTTAATATTTTTGTATGTACCATTTTTCATCTGTTTTTTAACGAAAACCAAACCAATATATTGTGAATATTTTGCATGTATCGTATTGTAATAAAATGTTTCAGATATACCTTTTCTAATTGATCAACCTGTAACTCCAAATATATTTGTATCCCTGTTGTGAGTTGTGTCTAAGAAACATGGTCCTTGTCTCTGTTTCTCAACTCTTTAGAATCTACAGAACTTTTTGTTGAAGGCTGAAAGCAAGACCTATCCTGTTTTAATTAACCCTTTACTCCATGAATATTCATGTAAGAAATAACTAGAACTGTAAGCCAAAGGCTAACGAATACCCCCCACCTGTCTGCTTGTCAGAACACCTATCATCAATCTGAACATATGTACATACAGAAACGTGAAGAGATTTAAAAACAATACATGCCCCAACCCAATTTATGTAATAAAAATGAAGAATAATTCTTAGAAATAAGACCCTTTCATGAGTTTTTTTGTCAAATCCAAAGTTCTAAAGCTAGGTACCTTTTCAGAAAAACATTAAGTTCAAGGACCATAACTCTGACAATTTTTTTTTCAACCAGACCGATAATTGAACTTAAGCTGTACCTCATCTAGATTTATTTTTATGTCAAATATGAAGTTAATATCTGCAACCACTTCCAAAGAAAGACCGGAAAACTGAAAATTTGACAAAAAATTAAAGTTCAAGGGCCATAACTCTGGCAAAAATTATTCAACCAGACTGAGATTGGGAATTAAGCTGTAAATCATGTAGAGTTAGCTTTATGCCAAATATAAAGTTAATATCTGCAACCACTTCCAAGAAAAGTCCGGAAAACTGAAAATTTGACAAAAAAATAAAGTTCAAGGGCCATAACTCTGGCAAAAATTATTCAACCAGACTGAGATTGGGAATTAAGCTGTAAATCATGTAGAGTTAGCTTTATGCCAAATATAAAGTTAATATCTGCAACCACTTCCAAGAAAAGTCCGGAAAATCCCAAATTTGAAGAAAAAAATTCAAGTACAAGGGCAATAACTCTGGAAATAATTATTCAACCGGACTGAGATTGTAACATAAGCTGTAACTTATACAGTTGTAGCTTTGTACTAAATATACAGTTGATATCTCGAGTCACTTCCATAAAAAGTCCAGAAAACCGGAAAACATTGGTACGGGATTAAAAAGGGGAGATAACTCCTGAAGTAGTGGTTCGATCATAACGGAAATATGCGGTGCACAGGTTTATATGGTCATATGGCTATATATGAACTTTCAACAAAATTGAAGCAAAACTGTAGAAGAAGAAGGCCGGACAAAATTGTGTCCACGGACGGACAGACGGACGGACAGACGAACCTAGATAGGTTTAGGACCTACTTGGTTTATGAGCTACTTTTTTGTCCAAGTTAATGTAGTATCGCAATCAGTCCAACGAATTGTGTTTCTGTGGTATAACGAAACGTCCGTGGTTAAAGGGTTATTGTGTCTGCTTTTCTGTGGTATAACGAAACGTCCGTGGTTAAAGGGTTATTGTGTCTGCTTTTCTGTGGTATAACGAAACGTCCGTGGTTAAAGGGTTATTGTGTCTGCTTTTCTGTGGTATAACGAAACGTCCGTGTTTAAAGGGTTATTGTGTCTGCTTTTCTGTGGTATAACGAAACGTCCGTGGTTAAAGGGTTATTGTGTCTGCTTTTCTGTGGTATAACGAAACGTCCGTGGTTAAAGGGTTATTGTGTTTGCTTTTTTGTGTTATAACGAAAAATCCGTAGTTAAAGGATTTTTTAGTCTGTGTTTCTGTGGTGTAGGGAATAGTCCGTAGCTGAAGGGTTACTGTGTGCGTTTTACACACCACAAAGATAAAGCGTGGCATATACGTTTTTGTTTCCAAATGAAAGATATATCTATAATTTAACTGTGAAAAATATCACTTTTTTCACGTGAAGCTGTCGATTTTTTCCCGCACTTCTATAGGAATAATAACATAACAAGCCGTCGATAGGCTTCTCAAATCACGTAACTGCAAAACGACGACTTTTCAGGGGAGCAATTAACTATATTATACTATATATATTTAATAGATTTCCCTTACCAATGTGACTAAAATAGTAACTTAAAATCAGCTGACACAATTCAAAGTACATTTAAGTTTGTTTCTACCACGGTTTATCTACAATTTGCATTTATCAGTTACAGGATTTGCGTTCGTAAAACCTAAAAAGTGTCCAAAATCTCGTATCTAACGTAGTTTCGGCCTTTGTGATTGTCGTCATATTAAGATATGAGATTTTGTCTGTTTTAATCGAATCATAATCGAAACATAAATATGCACATTTCACCGAAGCTATGTACGTTGGATCGTATATAATGCATATGATGTACTCTTTATTTATTTTATGAATATTTGGCTTTGAATAGATATTAATTCCTGTGAATAAATAGCAATTAACCTTGTATCGAACATTTTACATTTGACAGAAATAATGCCCGGCAATATACATCCTTTTCCTCTTAAATTTGAATGAGGATGGTGATTGACCTTTTATGTATGACCTTTTATTTATAAAACTATAAACATTTTAGAATATTTGCATTAATACTCCGACAACATTCATTTTCATTTTAGTGAAGATCCATATTACAGTTTGTGCGAGGTCAAACTTGAAAATAGATATCATCAGTTTAAAAAGTGTTATACTGTATGTCTTAACAATCTTAAAAAGTTATCTTTAAGGTAAACATCTCTTGAATAGATTATGGGGATTTGTTTTGTTCCGTGAGAAACTTCCTTACAGTTTTGTGCTGAATGGACAATTTAAGCGGCGTATTTCGGGATGTAATACATGTATATGCAGTAAAATTAATAAAAATAACATAATATCTTAAATACGAGACTTGTGAAGAAAAATACGGTGTCAAATTTTGATCGAGGATATTGAGTCTGCGGTTCTGTGGCAGGATGAATAGTCCGTAGTTAAAGGGTTAGTTTGTCCTTATTATGCCACACAAAGATAAAAAGTATTGTTTACGTCTGTACAAAAATGTTTTTTTCAAGATGAAAATCCCGTTACTGCAATATTGGGACTTTTGTTCTCTGGGTAAATCCAATAACTACAGTTTTGTTCAAAATGGACAATTTAAGCGGCGTTTTTGTGCAATGTATGCAGTAAAATCAACAAAGTAACATACTATCTTGAATATACATGCGTTTTTATGACAATGAAATTGATGCAAACGTACATTTACCAAATTTGCGTTTTCACTAAAATATTTAGATACGAGATATGTGAAGTAAAATAATGTGTAAAATCTTGTTCCATGATTTCGTATATTGGTAATTATGTCTGCGTTTCTGTGGTATGACAAATAGTTCGTGATTTAAGGGTTACTGAGTTTGCGTTTCTGTGATATTAGTTTAAGGGCTATTGTGTCCGTTTTATACCACACAAAAGATAAAAAAGTGATATCTACGGGGGTTTTTTTAAACAAAAATCCTCACATTGTAGTAACGAGATTTTAATCTTGAAAATATTTTTTGTAAAGACAGATTTTGCAAAATATAATGTACTTTTTGAAAAGAATCAATAATCAATAATCTTGTCATCAGTAGATGATCAAGTCGCTCGGTATATCTTTTTGATCAAACAAAACTGTAAAATAAGCTCAAACGTGACAACAGTGATAAAAAAAAAAAATAACGGTGACATCATATCATTGATAACTTTCTATAATAAACTAATTAGTATAAAAGAAACGTAAAACATGTAGCAAATCTTGTTTCAGGATTTATTCAAAGACCAAATGGTGTTAATATCTAATGCGTTTGATTAGTTATCAGCTCCAGCATTCTCGCATAACATGAAATCAAACCTCGTCTTTTGTTTGGTCAAATAAATAAAATCCCGATTTTTATATACTAGTTTTGCGAAGCCCAGCGACGAAGCGCTTTATACCACAATTGACATATGCTTTAACTGTTGATCCGTCATTATTAATTTAAATACAGAGCTAGCATGTCCTTAATGCTTTCCATTTTATGACTTCTAATCGATCTTTCTGATGTACATGTACTTTGACAACATGCAATGCCATTTTAGGGCGATGTCAATGTTGTATATTGCAAAAGTAAAAACATCAATAAAGCATAAAAGAAATAGAAGAATTGTTTGTTTCAGTATATAATCTAATTCCCGTTCTTCTCGTGAAAAGCAATGGCTTATATTTTCACTCGTAGCTTCACAACTCTTCATAATTCCATTATAGTCCTTCTATAGTCTGATTTTCACTACAGTCTTTATAGTTTCACTATAGTCCTTATATTTTCCTTATGTTTACCTTATATTTTCACTCGTGGCTATGCCATTCATGAAAATAGTTATGGTCATGATTTTCACTAATTGAAAAGAAAACAAGTATCCTTTATATTCTGATGCGATGCGTTACAATGGAAATGGGTTAAATGAGTCATTTCCCTTTCAAAATACTAGTCAGCGCTTACAGTACTGAACTTAATTAAATTGACAAGCGAACCGAATCGTTTCAGATGTTCTATGGTCGTTTTACAACGTTGCAAATAGTATGGATCCTGCGGAGACGGCGAGTAACTCGGCATCTCTCCAGGGTCCACACCATTTGCAACTGCGATTATATTGCATAACATGGTTAATATACCGGCACTTTTTCAAATAACCCGAACCGGATCAAACCGGATTGAACTTGACCGGAACGAGAAAAATGTTAATTTAATAAGGTTAAGTACTGTACGATTTATATTAAAGACCTATACTAAACGTCGAGGCCGAGTCAAACCAAAGACTTTATAATTGGTAGTAATGGTTTCCCTCCTTGACGCCAAAGGGTTTAATGATTAGCATTAGAACTGGCTCGTCGGTGTTAGGATAATACATTAATTAATAAATCAATATATATGAATGAATGAATAAATGAATAAATGAAAATGAATAAATGAATGAATAAATGAATGAATTTATTCAACAAAAGTAACTCAGTTAGTCACAATACTAATCTACCCCGAGACTCTCAACTACATGTATAAACATTTCATACAACAGAAATAATATTTGAGGGGCGTCCAGGAAGTAATGCAACATGGCCTGTATCATTGAAAGTATTCAACATTAAGGCAAACATTCTATATCATTTTCAAGGTTGTGAATTTCCTACGCTCCTCCGCGTTTATCTAATTTTCAGGCAAGGTAAACTTCGTTTCATGGAATTTCAGAACGCTGAATCTTACATAGTAATATATACCGCCGCTTAAAAAGTGCCGTTTTAGCACAGATTCTGTACCGTTTTCGCATATGCATAATTAAAGCCGTTTTATCGGAAAAGTAAATATCTAGCAGGATATTCTAAGGTTGTTCACACATGGCATACATATATATATATATATGCACCTTCCAAAGAATATCAAATCGTTTGAATTTTTTTATACTAATGTAGTATTACACCCTGAAAAAAACATGTAAAATATCACTTTAAAACAACTATCGTATTCTATGCACTTTATCTGTCTTTTGATAAAGTAAGTCAGTTGACGCCATAATCTCAAAATAGAAAATCAAATGATATTGATCATTTTACGTGAGAAAGCAACTTTAAAATTCCACGACGGTCTCCAAATTAAATGAAAGTGTCATAGCTTTTAGGTAACAGACATTCATATTGGATTTATTTCAGAATGTTAAATTCAAATATTTTCGCTACATCTATTTTGGTTAAATAGTTAGTACTATCTTTTTTATTCCCCTGAACATCATTTTTACATCATTTGAACGGGGCTAAATGATCCTATTGTTAAGGTATATGTTCCTTTTTTGCGACTATAATTTAAAAGGAAAGTTTCGTGAAATAAGTGTATAATAGTAATTTGTTTTGATAGTGTCTGACCCTACACAATTAAGGATTTTCCTTGATTCAAGTATCAAGACCGTATGGTAACGTTTGCTTAAATATTTAGCTTATAAACATGTTTTCATTTAATTGAAAATTAGTTATGTCAATTAGCAATTGTACGATCTTTAAAAAATGTATTCTTTTTATACTGCAACTCATACCCTTAGCGAAGTAAAGACAATGTTGCAATATTTCCTGAACGCCCCGCGTGCATGTAATGTTAACCAGCAAAGAACACATTCAACAAGTACAAAATATGTATAGGCCTAGTTCAACGATTTTGTGGAAAACTGATGCAATTCATGATTTGTAAAGCATAAGTTGTAAATAGTACTACACCATACTCTTTTTAACCCTTTATTTCATAGGAAACTTCTAATTGTACTTGCAAACAGAGTAGATTAAGACCAGACGACACCTTCAGGACGTGTCTGTTCATGACATTAGTTGTATGCTGCTGATGTAAAGACACAAAGTACTATGTAGTTTTGATAGCGAACTTTAAACATTTAGAAGTGAGTATTCATTCAGTTATAAATTTTTCACATACATATTTATCGGACAGAGGGTATAGTACACAGTAAAGTATAGTATAACAGCTCCGGATAATTTACATGTATGATATCACACGTGCAACATATGCAACTAACACTGTGGAGAAACGTTCATCTATATTTTAGATTTATCAAATATTCGCTCAGCTGTTAATATTTACAATAATGGATTCGACTTTATAAAATCTTAACAAACAGTGTAGATACAGATGAGGGGATATTTTTGAAAGTCGCTATCATCAAGGTACATAACAAATGAATGAACGCACCGTTAACATGACGTAGCTGTATTGTTCATGTGAACGGCATGTATTTCACACAATGGGGACAGGACAGCAGTGGTTTATGCATCTTGTCACCGACAATTTCCCGATAATGTTCAAAATGAAGTAAAGTGCCGTATATGTCGCGTCTCATCAATATGCTGACTAATGCTTTTCTACGGGAATGAAACAGTTTACAAGATCATCTGATACAACGTTACGTAAACTCAATGAGAAGACGTTTTGTAGAGCCAGAGGTTGTCATAACCCATACTTTAAAACTAAGCACTAAAACAGGTAGGCAGAAAATGCGAGTTAAAATAAGATAACCCATCTCAAAAAGTCGCAAGGCCACTGACACGTAAATTACAAAAAAATGATTTGAATCCCATCTGAGAAATTACGTCATTAATCAACGACACAAATGCCTGAGAAACATTAAGATACACATATATGGTATGAAATGAGTAGACTTTAACATCCAGCCTTTAGTTATGCTATATCTTGACTAACTTTCTAGAATATTCATACACTATACAGTGTCAGGTTTCTTTTTTGGCATGCTCCTACTGGTGTCCTCTGATCTCGATTACTTTCGTTTTTCTTTCTGTACCAGATATGACACTTTTTTCTTAATCACCTCCCACTGTCTTTTCCATATTGTGCCGCCACTTGCCCTGCTTTTGGCACACATTTGTAAAATTTCCTTCATCCCCGGACAGGTTTTTCTTGACTTCAAAGAGATGTAGGCAGTAAAATATGTGTTTATCTCCTCAATCTCTTTTACTGTCCACGGCACACGGCTCCCTAAATGAGAAAAATATAATAAATATAATAAAATGAAACTCACTATATTGTATTCTTTTCAAATGTATAAAGTCAATTGCAAATGAGTATTACACGTCATTGCTTTAGTGTGGTTTGAAAATTAAACCTCAATTTGTTGTTGTCCTAATACAGTAAAACCTCTCTTAACCGGAAGTTAAATTTAGTATAGATATCGGTCTTGGAGACAGGTGACAGCTTAATGCAGGGTGGAAGTCATGCAGCTCCTAGGAGCTTTCTGCACGACTTTCATCCTGCATTAAGCAGTCACCTGCGTAAAATATCTAAATTCTTCTCTACTAGAATTCCGGTTAAGAGAGGTTTTACTGTATGTCAACTCACACGATTGAATCGGCAGAAAACTCTACCACCAAGTTACTAGTTAGTTGTCGTTTAAATTCTTGTTCAAATACGTGATTGATGACATTTATAACATATGCTCTTAGATGATGAAATTGTGAATAAAGATACAAGAACCATACCTGTTTTTGACCTTTTCTTTCGGCTTTTCTCAGGAAGATCAACTTCTGTATTAAATGAATATATAACAATTGTAATACGTTTAATTACCGTATAGGCGTATACGCATTTAATTTGGATGACACAAATTATTGGAGATTTTGTAATTTTCATATACTGAACAAAAAGAAAGTATCCACTCTAGTGCATTTGCTATATGTCCCTAAATTAAAATGACCATAAGACCTGGAAAATGTGTCCTATCGATCCAAAAGTTTTCACAACATTGATTTTATGTATTCATTTTATGCAAATTCTCAAAATAAAAAAAACAACCATCTTAAATCTATATTGTGCAAGATACGATATAGAAATGACTTTATTACAAACATTTATTGAAATTTCTGTTTCATTAACAAGTTAACCAACTGACAGACATTACCTTTATACAGGTTTATGTTTAATATTGTAGCACATATCAAAGTTCTGATAACTCTTACGAAATAATATAAGTATTTCTAATAAAACGTTGAGAGAGAAATTTTAGTACCTTCAGCAAATTCTTCCTCACTCACTTCCTGGTCAGATCTACAAGGGTCTTCCGGGACCAATTCTGGAGCTTCAGCAGCAGTTTCACGTAAGTCAGGTTCATCAATGTCTAAAATATTTTGGTAACATTTTGGTAACTCGTATTACTCAAATGATAAAGTATGGTTTATTTAAGAACTATTGTATAACATTGACATCTAAATTACGAAATTGTGAAAGATTATACAATGAAAGAACAAAACAAATCAGAAGCGACCATAATACTCTAATATATAGGTGAGAGTTGTAGCCTATAATATTTATCAAAAAAATCAGGACAGTTGCCGTACAGATCAACACCTAAATAATAATATTTTTGTGAAACAGTATTGCCATCAACAGTCGCTTTAACCTATAAGTTTGACCTTTGACCTTGAAACGCTTTGACCTATAACTTTGACCTTTGACTTTGAAAGATGACCTTGACCTTGATATGCTACCTATCAAAATGTGAAGTTCCACGGGTGGCACATCATGCCTAGTATGAAATCTCTATCTCTACTAGTTCAAAATTATGGCAATTTGACCTTTAACCTGAAGGATGACCTTGACCTAGAAATGTCACTCATCAATCTGTGCAGTTCTATGGGTTGTATATGCATGGCTAGTATGAAGTCTCTATCTCTACTATTTAAAAAAAATGCAATTTGACCTTCGACCTTGAAGGATTACCTTGACCTTGACATGTAACCAATCAAAATGTGCAGCACCATAAGTTGTACATACATGCCTAGTATGAAGTGTCTATGTCTACTAATGCCATACGACAATTTAATCTTTGACCTTGAAGGATGACCATGACATATCACCAATCAAAATGTGCAGTTCCATGAGTTGTGCACGCATGCCTAGTATGACGTTACTTTCTCTACTAGTTCAAAGGTTATTGTAATTTGACCTTTGACCTTGAAGGATGACCTTAGCACGACACCAATCAAAATGTGCAGCTCCATATGTTGTACATGCATAATAGAAACATGGAATAAGGCTGCAAAGACACACACACGCAAACCACTCCAATGTCTAGTATGAAGTCTCTATCTCTACAATTCAAAAGTTATGGACAATGTTAAACTTGGTGCACAAACATTTGACCTTGAAGGATGACCTTGACCTTAGCATGTTACCAATCAAAATGTGCAGCTCAATCAGTTGTACATGCATACCTAGTATGAAGTCTCTAGTTCTACTAGTATAGTCAATGCTAAAGTGGGTGTTTTGATCTATAGATTTGACCTGTGAACATCAACTTGACATGTCCCCAACCAAATGTGCTCATGGATCTCTACTAGTTAAAAGTTATGGCCAATGTTAAAATTGCTGACAAACCAGCAAACAAACAAATAAACAAACAGGGCAAAACAATATGCCACTCGATCACATATCTTGGGGGCATAACAATGTCTTTCTACCGTACTCCGCGGGCGATATACATGTATAAAATATACTCTTTAATGGTGGGATGTTGTAATTTTGAATACGTCAGAATGTCTCTACCTTCGAAATTTATATCTTTTAGTGAAACACCGGCAAACTTTGCAACCAGCCCTTGTTCTTGCATAAGCATGACCTTGGCTATGTCAAGCCTTTCAATGAGTCCACTGGTCGCACGGTAGTGCTGTAAATGAACCTTTTCCGTGTGGCCCATGTGGTTTACCAGCCATCTAAGCTCATTGTCATTCAAGCCCATCACCTGAAATCAAATTAAACAATAAAGCGTTTCCTAAGATAAAAACGTCAGTTCCCAGACTTTACAAAACCAAAATTTAATTTCACTCTTTGAGTTGCTGTTTTTGATTTCGAGAGATCCCTTCATTACAATATTTATGCATTCTACAACAGCAGGTGTTTCCACAACAGGTGTGACTAACATACTTGTGTTTCGGCAGTAAAACGTCGACCCATACTTAATCCTCAGATTTAGTTTATATTCAAGCCGTTCGAGATCATGAATTTAAATGCGTGTAGCCCTGAAAGTTGAATTCTACTTAAGCCGGTGCTCGGTTGTGTGAGTGTTGCACTTTCAATTACTGCTCATGAACAGAATAAAACAAACGAATCGGAATTTTTTGACTATACGAATTGCTGTTTTAGCTTTCGGTGAGTCTTCCCGTCTTCAAAACTTTTACCGTTCTAAAAAGTCAGATATTACTTGAATCAGTGTTATTTAATCCTTTACCGCATGAATACTCAATGAAATCAATATGGCCTTTTCAATATTTATTAACGGAAAATGTGTAATGTTATATGAGACAATGATTGTTTTATCACTGGAAGGACGTTTACAAACAAGATAGTTCTTGCTGAAGTTGTCTCATCTGGATCGATTCTGTTTGCAAATGCTGTATGTGAAAATGTGTCACTATCAGGTAAAGGGTAAACGGAGTATTTGATGACCATATTGCTTCAAGTCTATATAAAAGTATTATTATAATTTTCATGGATATATAGTTATTCCTGCTAACATTTTTAAAACCAAATTCGTATATTTGGTAGTGAATACAGTCAAACAAATAGATACGTTTAAATACAAATCAACCGAGTATGCAAATTTCTCTATTTTCATTGTTATTCTTGCTTTCAAGGGATCTCCTATTGCAGAATTTATTTTTCTGCCGGACATTACCACTCATTTGTAGTTTTCAGAAAAGAGGTATAATTATGAGTCGTACCTGCGATATTGTGGCTGTGTGTTTCCGGAGGTTTGTAGCATAGATACGCTGAGGAAATTGTAAGTTAGCATCAAACTTGATAACGTCCAGTGCAGCTCCCGCTCGAATTGGCTCCATTCCTACAATTTGTATGTTTGACAACATCAATACATGATTCCAGGAACACTGAACAAGTCCCTTTATTACATTTTCAATATTCAATGTTTATAAAGACATATGATTGGGAATAACCACGAAACGCCCTTTAGCCTTTTCCACATCAGTCGTACGATTTTCGATCGCACTTTTTTGCCGCGGGTAGATCGCAACCTGGTCGCAGCAAAACTGCACTGGAAGTAAAATCATTTATCAGAAAACATTTACTGACAATTCAATTCAACTTATTAATTCAAAATCCTTTAGAGAGATCGCCGCTTTTGACAATTATTACTATAATCATGTTGAATCAAGGATTTCAAGCGTATATTCAACCAACATAACTTTGCATTCTTGAATACCGGGTATATCATTTAGCGATTCGGCATAAACAATCCAGACATGAAACGATCTACATGAATATATACTATCATTCTGCGCCATTATTATTAATACCTGATGATCCAAAAAGATACGTGTTGCCCACGTTAACACCGCTCTTGTCACGTACAGCCTTGCTGGTCAATAACTGTAAGGGAACTTTAACTTCCTCTGGCAATAACACTGGGACCCTCTTATTTCCCTGAATGAAAAACCAAATAATATCACATAACTAAATGGCTTTTAACTGACCATGCCAATGTGGAAATTTAAGTAATAGATACAGTACTAAGTGTCTTCTTACAGACTATACACGGACTGTTTGTTCGCATGAACGAACAACAATTAGTCCGATAAAAAGCGCAGCCTTATACAGCAGAACCTCTCTAAAGTGACCATTAAAAAGAAGACATACTCGGCGTCCTTTAGATAGGTGACTGCTAAATGCAGAGTGAGTTTCATGCATTACTTCTATCCTGCAGTAATACTCAGGGAGCCAATGGGGTCTACCGTGCACCCCAGTCTTTTCTTAATGGGTATCAAAATGTTCAGAAACGTGCCCTGAATCAGAATCGCGAATGTACTCAAACTTAATTTTTTTTACGCTATGTGTATTTTAACCGTTTCCATGGAACCCCCAGTTTTCGTAATGATGACCCATACCTACAAATTCGCCCATACCACAGCCAGTTTTTGTCCTAAAACTATAAAACTGGTACCAAATGGAAGATAAGACATAGTGCTTTTATTTCCAACTTGTTTGTTTAAATTACCTTATTTGCATACTCATGAATATTAATGAGAACATTAAAAATAGTAAAATAAGTATAGAAATAACGTAAACCTTTCATTTTTTATCCTACAAGTATCAGAAAATAACTTCAGATGGAGTTTAACATGATGACAAACCCCTTAGGAAACAAACTATCCAATTCGAGGACAATAGCATTAACTTTAAGTACCATTTTCCCCGTTTCAATGGCAACACTCTAGTTTTTGTAATGATGGCCCGTACCTGAAAAA
This sequence comes from Azorinus chamasolen, assembly GCA_963576725.1. NCBI lineage: Eukaryota > Metazoa > Mollusca > Bivalvia > Cardiida > Solecurtidae > Azorinus > Azorinus chamasolen. Next base: position 23,434,175 of record OY755243.1, read on the forward strand.
TCGTCCAAATCACAGCCAGTTTTTGTCATAAACCTATAAAACTGGTACCAAATTGGAGACAGGACATTGTGCTTTTATTTTCACTTTTTGTCATCAATTTAAACTATATTTGAATTCTGATCCCCCGAAATCAAAAATTGCAACAAAAAAAGTGAAAATTGCAGACTCGGTTTTATTGAGTCTGTTCATGAGCAGAAATTGAAAGTGCAAAACTGCTCACGCCCCTAGCACCGGCTTAAGCGGTATTCAATTTTCAGAACAAGAGGTACTGAAATTCATGATCTCGAAGGATCAGAAGGTATAACAACACTGAGAATGAAGTACGGGGCGACGTTTTACGGCCGCAACACAAGCACTTAACACCTGCTGTTGTGAAGATTATAAATTCTGAAGGGAGGTGATCCCCTGAAAGCAAAAATTGCAACACAAAAAGTGAAAATTGCACACTCGGTTTTATTGAGTCTGTTGTTTTCTGATATTGGTAAGATAAAAATTGAGAGGTTTACGTTAGTTCTGTATATTTTTGCTATTTTTAATTATTATCATTAATATTCATGTGTATGCAAATACGGTAATTCCTAAGTATAGCCTTTAAACCAAAGTCCAAGGTCTGAACTTTAATTCGGTACCAGTTTTATAAAGTTAGCACAAAAACGTCCTGTGATATAGAATATTTTTGCAGGTAGGTTAGATAGATAGATTATTCATACATAAGGCCATAGGCCCAACAGTACACAAGTATACAAATATACACTACATATGGTAATCGGCATGAACTATATGATGCTAATACGTAATAATAATTATTCGTAACATCAGCTAATAAGAAGTACCCGTCTTTACGAGGGGAAAATGATGAAATCATATTTATCATTGTACATGGTGGAGCAAATACATGTATGTAGTTGTTTGCTCTTAGTTTTCAACCCAGCCATTTATTAAACGACCACCTATTAGCGGAGCTGTCTGTAATGTCAATTCAGGCGGACGCTTAATGCATGCAAAACCAACACAGAAAGCTCCCTTACGAGCTCTACATCGTTCTCGTCCCACACAAGCAACAACCCGTACCCAGTGATTTCCACACTACTTCACCCAGTGGTCGCTCAACACAAGAATCACTATAATACTATACATGTACATTAATTCAAATTGGTTTAATTATTATCAAAGAACATGTCGCTTCTTAACTTGAAGCATTTATATACATACGTAGATAAATTTCTTAACTCAATTTCGTTTCCCGATTGAAGAAGATCAATAAATTTGAACATATTCGGATATCTCCAGTATGATTGTTTTATGTAAATTTTCCGCAGATTGTTATAAAGAGGACATTCCAACAAAAAGTGATATTCATCTTCAAGGATGTTACATAACTGACATTTTCTATCTTGAAGTGTCGTGGGATGTGGTTTATGCCAACGTTCTGTTTCAATTTCAAGTCTATGTGATGAAACTCTTAATCTCGTTAATTCTTTTCTAAATTTTGTGATATTGACTTTGCTTAAATATTATTTAAAACCAAAATCTGAGAATAAACGATAGATATCAGTCCTTGGCGAATTGGAAAGTTCATCATGCCAAACTTGAATAAAGTTACCTGAAAGTCTCTGTTTAAAGAAAAAGTTTAGAGTTCCCTACACCTTGGTTTAACCAAATGTCATAAAACCCAAGCGATTCCAATACATTTTTCACTTTTGATAACCATGATGGTTTATGAGGCCATTTTTGCAGATAATCTAACATCATATTATATACACACTTAACATATTTTGTATCATTACAATGTATAATATTTAGCCAATAACGTATTACAGAAATAAACCTATACTCTTTCAATGACGTTCTTCCTAATTTTCCATAAATGAAATTGTTCTGTGTTTGTCCTTATACTCCAAGCAGTTGTTTGCAAAACTTTAAATGTATTCTTTCTAGCCTTTCTGCCTTTGAAAACCAACAAACTTCACTCCCGTAACTCAGTATTGGTAGAATAAGCTTGTCAAACAGCTGAAGGTTGTGTACTACAGAAATATTTGTAAAATTATAAAGATGTGACTTGAGTTTATAATTAAACTACATTATATTTTCTGATATTTGTAGGATAAAAAAGTGATGTTTACGTTATTTCTATACTATTTTACTATTTTTTATGTTCTTATTAATATTCATGAATATGCAAATAAGGTAATTAAAAAAACAAGTTGGAAATAAAAGCGCAATGTCTTATCTTCCATTTGGAAGTACCTAAATATAATATATATAAAACAATGATATATCATATATTATGTTGGAAACAAAGTTTGACATGTGTTTGATGCAAGGTTTGTACACCCCTTAAACAAAGTCCGATATATACATTGAATGATTAATTGCATACGTTTGTATGTTTGTACATGTATTGGGTTAACGTCGCGTTAATTTTGCGACGCCCGGCTTATTATAGATGGAGGGAGACTCCAGAAATCCAACTGTCGGTAAGAACTCAATCAAGCATCTGGGTAGAACCATTGACCTTCCGCACAACAGACGGGATACTTCCTCTCATGAAAATCCGAACCCGGTCAGACCGAGGATCGAACCCACGCGGAGAGGGGATGTGTGATTGTGAGTTGAGGACCCTAATCACTCGACCACGGAGGCCCGAATTGGGTATGTAAATGGAAAAGAAGTAAAGTCAAGCAGGCAAAGCCACATACAAGACGCAACCACCACCAAAACACCGATAGACAGCATGACACACACACACACAACCACACACCCAAACACGAAATGAACACAGAAAACACCAAAAGACACACAAGAACCAGAGACAAACGTTCCACACATGAACAAAATCACAAGCACAAAGACGCAAGGCAAACAAAAGGAAGGGTGACAAAGAGAGTACCGCATTGGCACGGTCAGTAGCAAAAACACCACTGGGGGTTTAAACCGGTTTACGGACGTCCTAACCTCACACTTCTCTCAAAGTCACCCTAGCTTTACAAATATTGTAAATAAAGGTATCCCCGCTGGACTTACCCACAACATAGACGACGGTGAACACAGGACAACATGTAAAACATAGCATAATAACTGTGACAATCCGTCAAATATGTACTCAATGACTTTGCTGAAGTCAGAGCACCTGCAGGTAAGCCGTTAAGGGCACGACAGGAAAAAAGTAATACATGAGTCTGATAAGCTCATCCTGTATCCAAGTTTAAGAGTATACCATCATAGAGTACTACCCTCGGCGGCCTGTCATCGCGCAAGCAAAGAGGGAAGCGTAACTACCGACTGTTAAAGGGTCGATAACCAAACATGCAGTGCGTTGCAATATAATAGGATCATAACCTTTCTTTTTAAATGTTTTAATGCGTTTTATAAACAAATGAAAATGGTTATGACCCCGAATTTTCCTAAGTAGTTTGTAGATAATATCCCCATAAAAGTATGGTTGAGAAATGCCTTGTCGCAGTAACGTCCGTAGATTGCAATAATATTTACTAATGCGAGGTAAATTTCGATAATAAAATTTAGAAAAAGTTTTCCGAAGTTTATGATATCTGTAACCTTGATTAAGAAGTTTATCAGTTATATGTAAGTCTAGTTCAAAAGCTTGTAGCTGTACAAGAAGTGTATGTAATAGTTGATAAGTGACCAGGTAGATAATCGGATCAGTGTATAGATTCCATCGTTGTGATGTCATAGATAACGTAAAGAATAAAACAATATTGACTCTGTGGTGTAAATATTTACCTTTCCCCTTATTTCGACCAACTCCTGTGATTTTAGAAGTTTCTTTTCCAAAGTTGTCAGTTCAGATCGAAGGCTTAGGTCCGTTTCATTCACGCCTGTAGATCTCTGCTTGTACGTCTCAATTCTAATAGGAAAGATGTGAAAACCTGAACTCTTTGTCCGCTAGTAGTGAATTTTGAAGACCGCTGATAACCATTGTAAACAGTTCAGCTCCAGATGAGGCCCTACAAAACGTTGGGCCTTATATTGTATCCAAACTGTTTGACACTCAGATTATATATCAGCCAATATTTCGGATGGAAACAATGATTTTTCTTTGCAATCTTTGAAAGAAAAAGATCTTTTTACTCATCATGCACAGTTAATAACCACATTGAAACTTGTTCTATGCTTTGAAAAGTTCAGCGAGTGAAAATTCAATTAGGGTCGCTATCTACTTTAATCCGCATGAGACGCCGAGAAAAAAGAGTAACTCGACGTCTCACCCGGTTCAAATCTGTTTGACACTTGGGACACATATTTACCAATTTTGAGCTAATTGAAACAGACGAGAAAATGTGCAGACGACAATTTTATCGGCAGGATAAGGGTAAATATTGTCGATAAGCCTCTACAACACCTACACATTGTCGTCGTTTTACCTAAAAATTATGTCAGAAAACCAGTAACTCGATGTCTAAAACTTATTGTCTACAGTTTTCAATTCTTAGTTTAAATGCATGGCCATTTTAGAGTTTGATTGAAACAAATCTGTTATAACCACTATAATTTACTATCTTCTAGTCTCTAGCGAATAGGCTCTAGTCCTAGTTTCTAGCGTGTCTCCAGAAACATCTAATATAATAACTGCATTGTGGACAAGGTACGGGGCGGTGTATTATCGCCGCCACACGTCAATTTAAGCCAGCTAAACTAAAACTCAGTTATGTATCGAGTGAAAAGAGCGTGATATGAGCCGTTCAATGAGCGCAGTGGTCATTTTAGCAACATCTGAATCAAATAGACCAAATTTTTTATTTTTTTCATGGTAGTATATTCTTAATGAAAATGTATTCACTAGACACAATATTCAATTGGGCACACATTTTGAATTGTTTGACTCGAAAAACCCTGTTCTTGTTACCATGACAACGCATGTTTTACATCTACCTAAACTCCTTATAATTCCATGGTTAGGGGTTTCACAGCGATGTTTTATAGTGGAAATTGATGTTATTGATTATTAGTATACTTCTTTTAAACCTGAAAACATTATTAAACTGAAATACATTGTTTATCAAAAATCAGTTTTCTTATTGGAAAACTGACGTAGAAAATGCAATTCACCGTTTTTAACGTCATAACGTATGCAAGACGTTATTGACGTCAACGTCAAAAAGCTTAAATGTATGTATTGTAAAGACCATATCTCTCACACATATTAAGGTGTTGCATCAGAATTTTCAAGAATTGATAAACAGATCCTGATAACAATGCTCATATATTTTTCTCATGGAACGGCCCATATATATTTATTTTAGACCATGGCACTGACACTTTCGTTAATGTTTATTTTTGTATAGATGTACGCTCTACTAGCAACCTTATTTAAACTAAAGCTGTCTAACAATTTATAAAACTCCAGGAAAAAATATTACGTACGTTAACGCCTCTAGTTCCCCTGGTCGACGCCTGTTATACAGCAGGAGACGAGCTTCTGTTAGCATAGCAAGATATCTGTAATCTTCGGGCGACTCGATCGTCTTTGTTTTGCGCTCATTCAGCTTTTCAATTAAAAATTTTGCTAGCTTTCCTACATCTTCTGGGGCAGGTAGATCGCACTGCTTGTTGAACCGCCTTTCATCCAAAAGAAAAGTGGCATGTTTTCTCACTTTCAGCTTCCATTCAGTTTGTAATAAACGCTGGAATCGCTTTGCATCTTTGTACACTGGTTCTTTACGCTGTTTAGCAGCGTAACCAATCTTTGCCGAAACCATTTTCGCAAGGTCGAATCCAAGTTTAATGGCCACAGAAGGATGTTTTAACTCACTGTCAGAGTTCTTTCCACATGCTAAAATGGAACATTTTGCAATCACGTCAAAGTACTCCACATTTAAACATTTTTGCATAGAGGCCACGTGGTCATCTATTTCCTCACGAAGAAGGTGAAGTAGGCGCGCTGCTAATCGCATCCTGTAGCTGGCGTAGTTTTTTCGTTTCAGACGATTGCCTATTGAGCTCATGAAATGTATCTCACCAAGAGCGACGATAAGTTGGTCTTCCATTGCTGTGTGTGTCAGCGAGTCGTTGTGCATAATCGGAAAGACTTCATCTCGAGGTTGCTTGCTGGCAGTTGATGCAATCTTTCCTTGCAAAGCCATATTCTGTATAAGTGCCTCCTTGCAACTTGTAGAATTTTTGGCTGGACATGTTTCTCGATGTTGGCCATAATTGTCCTTCAGAACAATCCACTCATAGCACTCGGGACAGGCCCCATACGCATCTGAATTGAACTCACCCTTCCTCCTTCGCGAAAGTAAGAGTTCTCCTCTTTTATGTTTTCGCACAAGCATATTGTGCTTGTGGTCACCCTTGTTCTTTAGCATTGTTTGTTTATTTGAAATAGTTTTTTGCAGACGTCGTTTTGTTTCTGGGTCAAATAGATTTTCCTTCTGGTTCTTCAGCTCCAAGATGTCTTTCACTTCTACTTTATTTTTATGTTGATTCTCAATGTGTTTTTGAATGTTTGTCAAAAGCTTTGCACAAAAATAACACGAATGTACAATGTCATAAGATCTTCCGGTTTTAGATTTTGTTGACGGTGCTGGCTTTTTGATATATATTGAACGGTTTCGTTCACATTTTATTTTTTCGTCATCGCACAAAAGACGGGCATGGGGATACTGATCGTTAGATTCTGTTTGATGTCTTTTGTTGCTTGTTGATGGACCGGGACTGGCTGCTGCATCGTGTTGTCTTAGAGAGTCGGTTCCGGGTTTATTTGTGTTATTCGGGTTTAAAACAACATTCTTGTCATCCGACAGATATTCGCATGAGTCTGGTGAGTCTGACGATGCTGAACCGTCTTCCACAAACCATTCTGACCCAGAACTGCATAGGTCTATATCTAGAAAATAAAAATATCGCAATGTAAGTGATATAATGTTCTAGTTAATTTCAGTTACAATATAGTCTTCGTCATCGGTTGAGGGGATCGACGATCCATCCCCTATCACACCTAACAAACAATAATTTGAACATAAATAAAACAAATATAATTTCTAGACAAAACTCTAGTACAAAACGCTTATTAACCCTTTCCTTCATGGAATATTTATTTATTTTGCTCATTCGCGAGTGCATTTTTAAATAGCTTGTTGTCAAAAGTTTTTTTGGCGTCATAGTAGTTCAAAAGTCGTTTTAAATTTCAGTTATGGCTAAACAAATGTGTAAAACTGATTTAGAAACGACTGTAATATGTTTTTATAATAAAGTGCCTAATCGTTTCTTTAGTCAAATACCTATAATTTATTGGCGCTTATGGGAGTTTAATCATAAACTCATTCGCCGATTGAAGTAATACAAAGTTCTGTATTAGCAATACTGCGCATGCATGTTTAAAGACAAATTTCAGGCATGCTTATCGCATTTCCTCATTGTTTACAATATAACTGTATAAGCAATACTAGTCAACATTAAAAATGAAGCTTAATGAAGCTTATTCTGAACACATATGTGATACTGTAAGTAAACACCTAAAAGGCGGACACATTTTTGCATAGAGAGAATAAGTCCAGCTGGAAAGGTGCAAAAGACTACATGTTTGAAATTGTAGAGAATTACACTTTTTTCACTATAACAATGAAAATGCAAGGAACGTTTTAAATTTATTTTAGACAGTGAGCGTTATGAATAACATTTGTATAATGTTGGATGACACCTAAAGGGAACCGAAATACAGTCACCTCGTACAAAAAATATTTTCGTATCATCAATTTCGTACCATAGGTTTGTCAGATCGTACCATGTTATTATTAATAACATACCCTGTCCTAACCACTAGAACTCAAGATCTGGCCATGTTAACAACAAAGGACCGGTCAAACAGAGGATCCTGCCAGTTTAATGGCACAGGATCCGGCAGAAATTGATTAATTAGGATCCAGCTAGGTACGAAATTGCAGATTTATGGTATGAAATTGCAAACAGATGAATGGTACGAACTTTTTTGGTACGAAATGACTGGTTACCACGGAACCGACAAACAACTTTTCATTTCCCCCGATGAAATGCAGTACAATCAATATTTATATTAAGCGGTTATTCAAATGAGGTGTTATAGTGTTTATTTGGTGGATGAATGCATTAAGTCTATTACGAAACCGTTTAAATAATATCTGACTAGTTAACCAAAACAAATTGTACATCAGCTCGTACTCGGACTTCGTAGTAGACGTAGTAGTGTATGAAAGTGTAGGGAATAAAATCTTTCTGACTATAAACATTGACAATTCTTAGAATGTATTAAATTTAATTTCGGTCGTGAGCATCATTAGTAATATATGTATAATGTTGGACATTATTCCACGTATACTTCGGACATTTTTGTAACGATTTAACTTAGACATTATACCATAACACCTAAAATGGGAAGTTCGAACTTGAAGAAAAAATCTGGTACTATGATTTTCAAAAAGCAAAACGTGCAAGAAGATGACTGAAAACAGCTGTCTCGGTTTGAATGAGACTTATCATTCACAGCAATAAAAAGTACAACATCATTGACGCTCGCTAAGCATTGGCCTAAGCACTACTCCGTTTTCTCCCATTAGCCGGTTGAAATTATTGACATGGTCTTTTAGTCGCCTTTAACATTGAAAATTCTTGGAATGTATTAAATTTGATTTCAGTCGTGAACTTCATGAATAATATTTGTATAATGTTGGACGACGCCTTTAAAACGGACATTATTCAACGTTAATTTTGGACATGTTTGTAACGATTTAACTTGGACGTTATACCATCTAAATTTTGTGGTTCGATCATCAACAAGTCTGGTGATATGATCTTCCGCAAACTAAAATGTAAAGTAAGACGGCAAACAGCACTCTCGGTTTGATTAAGACTTATCCTTGGTAGTAAAATAAGTGCAAATTAGTAAATAGTCATGGCGTCAAACGACATATCTGTCGGCAATCGAGTGGCTATAGAGTCGAATGTGCATAGAGTCGAACATGATTTGCAATGTTGAATTATTAAGCAAGGCAAATGAACAAGCTCATTTACTCATTTGCCACAAATATGCCATAATTTATCCAAACAAAATATCGTAACTGGTACAGATACTTGTACACGTAGACAGATGGAAAAATAGTTTGAAAGCGTTTTGCGCAAATATCTGAAACATTTAATGTCGGCCAATGTTTATTACATCGACCCGTAATTAAAACATTTAAAAACATGCTTGTTGATATTGGAGGTTTTATTGACATACCATTTGTATCATTATCTGAAGTTAGCATCTCGATATGTTGATTGCCAGACTGAGTTCTGTCGTCAACTCGACAGTGTCCTCTATTGTCGAGTTCACCTGGACCACGCTGATCTGTTTCTGCATGAATAAAGACACGTTCTAGACATGCTTATCATACTTTGTAAACAATACAACTGCATTAGCACTACTAGTCGACATTAAAGTATGGAGCTTATTCTGAATGCATATGTTGATACTTTAAGTACACAACTTAAAGACGGACAGATGTATGCAGAGAAAAGAAGTCCTTTTTGATAGGTGAAAAATATTACATGTATGAAACTGTAGGGAGTAAAACCTTTCTGAATCTAAACATTGAACATTCTTAGAATGTATTAAATTTAATTTCGGTCGAGATTATCATGAGTACTTTTTGTATAATGTTGGATGACGCCTTAAAAACGGACATTATTCAACGTTAATTGTGGACATGTTTGTAACGATTTAACTTGGACGTTATACCACCTAAATTTTGTGGTTCGATCATCAACAATTCTGGTGATTTGATCTTCCGCAAACTAAAATGTTAAGTAAGACGGCAAACAACACTCTCGGTTTGATTAAGACTTATCATTGGTAGTATAATAAGTGCAAATTTGTAAATAGTCATGGCGTCAAACGACATTTCTGTCGGCAATCGAGTGACTATAGAGTCGATTGTGCAGAGAGTCGAAAATGATTTGCAATGTTGAATTATTAAGCACGGCAAATGTACAAGCTCATTTACTCATTTGCCACAAATATACCATAATTTATCCAAACAAAATATTGTAACTGGTACATATACTTGTACACGTAGACAGATGGAAAAATAGTTTGAAAGCGTTTTGTGCAAATATCTGAAACATTTAATGTCGGCTGATGTTTATTACCACCGAACCGTTATTAAAACATTTAAAAACATGCTTGTAAATATTGTAGGTTTTATTGACATACCATTTGTATCATTATCTGGAGTTAGCATCTCGAAGTGTTGATTGCCAGACTGAGTTCTGTCGTCAACGCGACAGTGTTCTCTATTGGCGAGTTCACCTTGACCACGCTGATCTGTGTCTGCATGAATAAAGACACGTTGTAGACATGCTTATCATACTTTGTAAACAATACAACTGCATTAGCACTACTAGTCGACATTAAAGTATGGAGCTTATTCTGAATGCATATGCTGATACTTTAAGTAAACAACTTAAAGACGGACACATGTATGCAGAGAAAAGAAGTCAATTTTGATAGGTGAAAAATATTACATGTATGAAAATGTAGGGAGTAAAACCTTTCTGAATCTAAACATTGAACATTCTTAGAATGTATTAAATTTAATTTCGGTCGAGATTATCATGAATACTTTTTGTATAATGTTGGATGACGCCTTAAAAACGGTCATTATTCAACGTTAGTTGTGGACATGTATGTAACGATTTAACTTGGACGTTATACCACCTAAATTTTGTGGTTCGATCATCAACAATTCTGGTGATATGATCTTCCGTAAACTAAAATGTAAAGTAAGACGGCAAACAGCACTCTCGGTTTGATTAAGACTTATCATTGGTAGTAAAATAAGTGCAAATTTGTAAATAGTCATGGCGTCAAACGACATTTCTGTCGGCAATCGAGTGGCTATAGAGTCGATTGTGCAGAGAGTCGAAAATGATTTGCAATGTTGAATAATTAAGCACGGCAAATGTACAAGATCAATTACTCATTTGCCACAAATATACCATATTCTAACGCAATCTGTCAAATTCATGAAATCTGATTGGCTCATGTGACCAAATTTGAGGCATATAAAAAGTGTTTTATATGTCGCAAATTCAACCAATCGAAAACGGCCGAATAACACCATTTGCATGTAAATATATCAATGCGCGTTGTTTATAAGCAATGATAAATCCGTATGCATATTTTGACATATAAATCTAAATCTAGTCCAGTTTGGCCCGTTATTTCAAGTTATTTTCCATTGTTTACTTTGTCACGACTTGAACGGTCTCTTATATGCACATGTGTCATGTGGAGAATTATTGAGATACTCTAAGCGTTGGGATCCCGATTAGCCCTTATTTATATATCGTTCAAACATAACGTTATAACGTGACGTCATTGTTACAGACGACGTTTTCCCGTATGGCGCCAAAGACTAAGATGACGTTATTTTACCAAACATTTTGTATTGAATGTATGTATTGAGCATGTTGAATAGCTACCGCACAATTATTCATGACTAATGAAATGTATTTATATAAACCAGGGTGAAAACACAGTTACTTTAAGAAATCTGAGAGAAACTGGTGCACTATTTCTTTCCTCATCACTCATTTAATCATCCGCGCGCAAAGGATATTACTTGAGTTAAAATCGGCTTAACAATTTGTCGTTTTTCGTATTAAGATTGCGTTAGAATAGGGTTAATCCTACTGTAATTTGAAATTTGCGACGGTATATGAGGTTTTTAACGGTCTTAAATTATTTTAATGACTCCGCCTTCGGCGTCGCCATTAAAATAATTTGCGACCGTTAAAAACCTCATATACCGTCGCAAATTTCAAATTACAGCAGGGTTAACCCTATAATTTATCCAAACAAAATATTGTAACTGGTACAGATACTTGTACACGTAGACAGATGGCAAAAGAGTTTGAAAGCGTTTTGTGCAAATATCTGAACATTTAATGTCGGCTGATGTTTATTACATCGACCCGTAATTAAAACATTTAAAACATGCTTGTTGATATTGGAGGTTTTATTGACATACCATATGTATCATTATCTGAAGTTAGCATCTCGATGTGTTGATTGCCAGACTGAGTTCTGTCGTCAACTCGACAGAGTTCTCTATTGGCGAGTTCACCTGGACCACGCTGATCTGTGTCTGCATGAATAAAGACACTTTGTAGACAAGCTCAATTACTCATTTGCCACAAATATACCATAATTTATCCAAACAAAATATCGTACCTGGATCATATACTTGAACACATAGACAGATGGAAAAATAGTTTGAAAGCGTTTTGTGCAAATATCTGAAACATTTAATGTTGGCTGATGTTTATTACCACCGACCCGTAATTATTTAAGTATTTAAGTAAACAACTTAAAGACGGACACATGTATGCAGAGAAAAGAAGTCCATTTTGATAGGTGCAAAATATTACATGTATGAAACTGTAGGGAGTAAAACCTTTCTGAATCTAAACATTGAACATTCTTAGAATGTATTAAATTTAATTTCGGTCGAGATTATCATGAGTACTTTTTGTATAATGTTGGATGACGCCTTAAAAACGGACATTATTCAACGTTAATTGTGGACATGTTTGTAACGATTTAACTTGGACGTTATACCACCTAAATTTGGAAGTTCGATCATCAACAATTCTGGTGATATGATCTTCCGCAAACTAAAATGTAAAGTAAGACGGCAAACAGCACTCTCGGTTTGATTAAGACTTATCATTGGTAGTAAAATAAGTGCAAATTTGTAAATAGTCATGGCGTCAAACGACATTTCTGTCGGCAATCGAGCGGCTATAGAGTCGAATGTGCATAGAGTCGAAAATGATTTGCAATGTTGAATTATTAAGCACGGCAAATGTACAAGCTCAATTACTCATTTGCCACAAATATAAATTCTGAAGGGAGGTGATCCCCGAGAGCAAAAATTGCAACACAAAAAGAGAAAATTGCATAATTTATCCAAACAAAATATCGTAATTGGATCATATACTTATACACATAGACAGATGGCAAAATAGTTTGAAAGCGGTTTGTGCAAATATCTGAAACATTTAATGTCGGCTGATGTTTATTACCACGGACCCGTAATGAAAACATTTAAAAACATGCTTGTAGATATTACAGGTTTTATTGACATACCATTTGTATCATTATCTGAAGTTAGCATCTCGAAGTGTTGATTGCCAGACTGAGTTCTGTCGTCAACTCGACAGAGTCCTCTATTGGCGAGTTCACCTGGACCACGCTGATCTGTGTCTGCATGAATAAAGACACGTTGTAGACATGCTTATCATACATTGTAAACAATACAACTGCATTAGCACTACTAGTCGACATTAAAGTATGGAGCTTATTCTGAATGCATATGCTGACACTTAAAGTAAACAACTTAAAGACGGACACATGTATGCAGAGAAAAGGAGTCCATTTTGATAGGTGCAAAATATTACATGTATGAAACTGTAGGGAGTAAAACCTTTCTGAATCTAAACATTGAACATTCTTAGAATGTATTAAATTTAATTTCGGTCGATATTATCATGAGTACTTTTTGTGTAATGTTGGATGACGCCTTAAAAACGGACATTATTCAACGTTAATTGTGGACATGTTTGTAACGATTTAACTTGGACGTTATACCACCTAAATGTTGTGGTTCGATCATCAACAATTCTGGTGATATGATCTTCCGCAAACTAAAATGTAAAGTAAGACGGCAAACAACACTCTCGGTTTGATTAAGACTTCTCATTGGTAGTAAAATAAGTGCAAATTTGTAAATAGTCATGGCGTCAAACGACATTTCTGTCGGCAATCGAGTGACTATATAGTCGAATTATATGTGCATAGAGTCGAAAATGATTTGCAATGTTGAATTATTAAGCACGGCAAATGAACAAGCTCATTTACTCATTTGCCACAAATATACCATAATTTATCCAAACAATATATCGTTACTGGTACAGATACTTGTACACGTAGACAGATGGAAAAATAGTTTGAAAGCGTTTTGTGCAAATATCTGAAACATTTAATGTCGGCTGATGTTTATTACCACCGAACCGTTATTAAAACATTTAAAAACATGCTTGTAGATATTGTAGGTTTTATTGACATACCATTTGTATCATTATCTGGAGTTAGCATCTCGAAGTGTTGATTACCAGACTGAGTTCTGTCGTCAACGCGACAGTGTTCTCTATTGGCGAGTTCACCTGGACCACGCTGATCTGTGTCTGCATGAATAAAGACACGTTGTAGACATGCTTATCATACTTTGTAAACAATACAACTGCATTAGCACTACTAGTCGACATTAAAGTATGGAGCGTATTCTGAATGCATATGCTGATACTTTAAATAAACAACTTAAAGACGGACAGATGTATACAGAGAAAAGAAGTCCATTTTGATAGGTGAAAAATATTACATGTATGAAACTGTAGGGAGTAAAACCTTTCTGAATCTAAACATTGAACATTCTTAGAATGTATTAAAGTTAATTTCGGTCGAGATTATCATGAATACTTTTTGTATAATGTTGGATGACGCCTTAAAAACGGACATTATTCAACATTAATTGTGGACATGTTTGTAACGATTTAACTTGGACGTTATACCACCTAAATGTTGTGGTTCGATCATCAACCATTCTGATGATATGATCTTCCGCAAACTAATATGTAAAGTAAGACGGCAAACAGCACTCTCGGTTTGATTAAGACTTATCCTTGGTAGTAAAATAAGTGCAAATTTGTAAATAGTCATGGCGTCAAACGACATTTCTGTCGGCAATCGAGTGGCTATAGAGTCGATTGTGCAGAGAGTCGAAAATGATTTGCAATGTTGAATAATTAAGCACGGCAAATGTACAAGATCATTTACTGATTTGCCACAAATATACCATAATTTATCCAAACAAAATATTGTAACTGGTACAGATACTTGTACACGTAGACAGATGGCAAAATAGTTTGAAAGCGTTTTGTGCAAATATCTGAAACATTTAATGTCGGCTGATGTTTATAACATCGACCCGTAATTAAAACATTTAAAACATGCTTGTTGATATTGGATGTTTATTGACATACCATTTGTATCATTATCTGAAGTTAGCATCTCGAAGTGTTGATTGCCAGACTGAGTTCTGTCATCAACTCGACAGTGTTCTCTATTGGCGAGTTCACCTTGACCACGCTGATCTGTGTCTGCATGAATAAAGACACGTTGTAGACATGCTTATCATACTTTGTAAACAATACAACTGCATTAGCACTACTAGTCGACATTAAAGTATGGAGCGTATTCTGAATGCATATGTTGATACTTTAAGTAAACAACTTAAAGACGGACACATGTATGCAGAGAAAAGAAGTCCATTTTGATAGGTGCAAAATATTACATGTATGAAACTGTAGGGAGTAAAACCTTTCTGAATCTAAACATTGAACATTCTTAGAATGTATTAAATTTAATTTCGGTCGAGATTATCATGAATACTTTTTGTATAATGTTGGATGACGCCTTAAAAACGGACATTATTCAACGTTAATTGTGGACATGTATGTAACGATTTAACTTGGACGTTATACCACCTTACATTTGTGGTTCGATCATCAACAATTCTGGTGATATGATCTTCCGCAAACTAAAATGTAAAGTTAGACGGCAAACAGCACTCTCGGTTTGATTAAGACTTATCCTTGGTAGTAAAATAAGTGCAAATTTATAAATAGTCATGGCGTCAAACGACATTTCTGTCGGCAATCGAGTGGCTATAGAGTCGATTGTGCATAGAGTCGAAAATGATTTGCAATGTTGAATTATTAAGCTCGGCAAATGTACAAGCTCAATTACTCATTTGCCACAAATATACCATAATTTATCCAAACAAAATATCGTAACTGGTACAGATACTTGTACACGTAGAGAGATGGCAAAATAGTTTGAAAGCGTTTTGTGCAAATATCTGAAACATTTAATGTCGGCTGATGTTTATTACCACCGACCTGTAATTAAAACATTTAAAAACATGCTTGTAGATATTGGAGGTTTATTGACATACCATTTGTATCATTATCTGAAGTTAGCATCTCGAAGTGTTGATTACCAGACTGAGTTCTGTCATCAACTCGACAGTGTCCTCTATTGTCGAGTTCACCTGGACCACGCTGATCTGTGTCTGCATGAATAAAGACACGTTCTAGACATGCTTATCATACTTTATAAACAATACAACTGCATTAGCACTACTAGTCGACATTAAAGTATGGAGCTTATTCTGAATGCATATGCTGATACTTTAAGTAAACAACTTAAAGACGGACACATGTATGCAGAGAAAAGAAGTCAATTTTGATAGGTGCAAAATATTACATGTATGAAACTGTAGGGAGTAAAACCTTTCTGATTCTAAACATTGAACATTCTTAGAATGTATTAAATTTAATTTCGGTCGAGATTATCATGAGTACTTTTTGTATAATGTTGGATGACGCCTTAAAAACGGACATTATTCAACGTTAGTTGTGGACATGTTTGTAACAATTTAACTTGGACGTTATACCACCTAAATGTTGTGGTTCGATCATCAACCATTCTGGTGATTTGATCTTCCGCAAACTAAAATGTTAAGTAAGACGGCAAACAACACTCTCGGTTTGATTAAGACTTATCATTGGTAGTAAAATAAGTGCAAATTTGTACATAGTCATTGCGTCAAACGACATTTCTGTCGGCAATCGAGTGGCTATAGAGTCGAATGTGCATAGAGTCGAAAATGATTTGCAATGTTGAATTATTAAGCACGGCAAATGTACACGATCATTTATTCATTTGCCACAAATATACCATAATTTATCCAAACAAAATATTGTAAATGGTACAGATACTTGTACACGTAGACAGATGGAAAAATAGTTTGAAAGCGTTTTGTGCACATATCTGAAAAATTTAATGTCGGCTGATGTTTATTACATCGACCCGTAATTAAAACATTTAAAAACATGCTTGTTGATATTGGATGTTTTATTGGCATACCATTTGTATCATTATCTGAAGTTAGCATCTCGATGTGTTGATTGCCAGACTGAGTTCTGTCGTCAACTCGACAGTGTCCTCTATTGTCGAGTTCACCTGGACCACGCTGATCTGTGTCTGCATGAATAAAGACACGTTGTAGACATGCTTATCATACTTTGTAAACAATACAACTGCATTAGCACTACTAGTCGACATTAAAGTATGGAGCGTATTCTGAATGCATATGTTGATACTTTAAGTAAACAACTTAAAGACGGACAGATGTATGCAGAGAAAAGAAGTCCTTTTTGATAGGTGCAAAATATTACATGTATGAAACTGCAGGGAGTAAAACCTTTCTGAATCTAAACATTGAACATTCTTAGAATGTATTGAATTTAATTTCGGTCGAGATTATTATGAATACGGTCAGTATAATGTTGGACGACGCCTTAAAACGGACATTATTCAACGTTAAATGTGGACATGTTTGTAACGATTTAACTTGGACGTTATACCACCTAACTTTTGTGGTTCGATCATCAACCATTCTGGTGATATGATCTTCCGTAAACTAAAATGTAAAGTAAGACGGCAAACAGCACTCTCGGTTTGATTAAAACTTATCCTTGGTAGTAAAATAAGTGCAAATTTGTAAATAGTCATGGCGTCAAACGACATTTCTGTCGGCAATCGAGTGGCTATAGAGTCGAATGTGCATAGAGTCGAAAATGATTTGCAATGTTGAATTATTAAGCACGGCAAAAGTACAAGCTCAATTACTCATTTGCCACAAATATACCATAATTAATCCAAACAAAATATCATAACTGGTACATATACCAGTACACGTAGGCAGATGGCAAAATAGTTTGAAAGCGTTTTGTGCAAATATCTGAAACATTTAATGTCGGCTGATGTTTATTACATCGACCCGTAATTAAAACATTTAAAAACATGCTTGTTGATATTGGATGTTTTATTGACATACCATTTGTATCATTGTCTGAAATTAGCATCTCGATATGTTGATTGCCAGACTGAGTTCTGTCGTCAACTCGACAGTGTCCTCTATTGTCGAGTTCACCTGGACCACGCTGATCTGTTTCTGCATGAATAAAGACTCGTTGTAGACATGCTTATCATACTTTGTAAACAATACAACTGCATTAGCACTACTAGTCGACATTAAAGTATGGAGCTTATTCTGAATGCATATGTTGATACTTTAAGTAAACAACTTAAAGACGGACACATGTATGCAGAGAAAAGAAGTCAATTTTGATAGGTGCAAAATATTACATGTATGAAACTGTAGGGAGTAAAACCTTTCTGACTCTAAACATTGAACATTCTTAGAATGTATTAAATTTAATTTCGGTCGAGATTATCATGAATACTTTTTGTATAATGTTGGACGACGCCTTAAAAACGGACATTATTGAACGTTAAATGTGGACATGTTTGTAACGATTTTACTTGGGACGATATACCACCTAAATTTTGTGGTTCGATCATCAACATTTCTGGTGATATGGTGTGACCCCGGTGAGCAATTGCTTCCGGAGGTCGTAGTACAGTAAGAAGTAGTTCTTTAGAACTGCAGTGCTTTAAATATGAGCTAATAAGTGTCTCTTAAGAACTTGACAGGCTGAATAATTGCATATTTTCAAGTTATTGTGTGTATTCTCTGCCCATTTGGGTCATTTTTTGTGACTCTCTTGCAGGACTACTTCCTCTGGTGGATGTTTGGAAATATGTGTGTGGAGCGTCAGAATGGCCCAAATTTAAAGCGAAAATAGACGGTGTGTACATACTTTTGTGTGTAGCGAAAAAAGTCAACGTTCTTGACCTTGTTTTCTGGTGATCTAGAGACTGTGTTTGGACTAAATATGAACGTGTTAAGAGGGTATAACCCAAATCTATGCCTGGAAGTAGCTATGGGATGCAGAAAATGCCTGTTTTTACATAGAATAAAGAAGGGCAAAAGTGACCGGGCTCACACCTATAACAGAAACTGTTAAAATGGAATATCTTCAAAACGGTAAGGGATACTGCCCTGAAATTTCACATGTAGGTAATTTATGACTAAAGAAGCTTGCACATGAGAGAGTTTTCAACAGATCCCAGTAAATTTGAAGAAATTGAGATTTTTTAAAAAAATGTGTTAAACGGTTCAGTATAAAGACCTCTCCTGCACTTATATCAGACTATTTGGCCTTGATAGGCTCTGTGATCTGGATCTAAACAGCATAGAACAACCCGGCTTAGTATATTTTTGTTGAATTTCAAGCATTTTTTATTAAATTGAGAAATTTGGGCTAATGACGGTCAACTTTGAAGTGTCGGTATCGTCCAAAAGCCTTCCTAAAATTGCTTTAGGCTACTTTTTGACATCTCCCTGCTAGAGAAATATCTTTTTCTGGAATCAAAGGTCCCTCATATGTATCAAATTTGGCAAAGTAAAGTATTTCGTGAAGTTTCGGACAGATTCCAGCATTTAGCATCTCATAAATTTAGCTTGAAGCGCATAAATCGCAGGTTTTCATTGGATCTAGCCGTGCGACCGACTCTTTCGGTGCTTCCTGTCATTTTATTTGGCTCTTCCAATGTGTTTTCTTACATAATTTCCAAGATCTAATATTCATCTCAATCAAATTTGCATTTTCAGAGTGTCTCTTTCTAGTTTTATTGCATTTTTTCTACATTTAATAACTTTAACAGTGCAGAGCTCTACATAAATTGTAACCGCTAAAGATTGTTCATCAAGCATGCAAAGCGGGCGACTCTTAACCCTTATTTGTAGCTTCAGACAGACGCGACTGTAATTTCTGTGGCTGCTAAGCAAGGGAAAAGAGTGCTATTTCTATTTCTGAAATCTATTTGTATCTGCTGGCCTTGAGTTTTGAAGTTTGAGTGCCCTCTGTTATGGGGTTCTTTGAATATGGTGAAGCTAAGTTGGTCAGATGACTTTAGAAAGGTAACAAAGCATTGTTTTTATTGTGAATTTCTCATAACTTGACAGTTTCACTAAAGAAACAACAATATTTAGCTAAATCATAACATAAACACTCAAATTAGAGTTCTGAACATGTGTCTTAAAGCATTTTTCAAGGATTTTTGTATATTTTATGTGGTTTCCCTGTTTTTCAGGCCTTGGCGGCACATCAGGAAGGACACATTTTTTCCATAGTTTGGCTTTGTGTGGCATATTCTTTGAGCCGGTACTTTGCACTGGGGTAGGAACCATGTACAACACCACTGAGCATGACAGGAAATACCAGCCGGTCTATGGTGAAAAGACTTTTGCGGCTACTCGGTCCGGCTTCCGCCGAAGCCGGCTACATGCGGCTGAGATCTTTGATTAATGCTGACATTGACTGAAGGTATGCAAACCATAGGAAGCAATGTCCCTTTATGCTAAAATTCACCCTGCACTGTTGAGTGAAATCTGATTGGGCAGTCTTTTTCTGCTTCTTGTACTTGAAATACCCTTCTGGAAAGGAGAGGTGCCTGTCGCGGGGGCATGAATGCCGACTCATACCGTACATCTTCTTTAGGGCGCTGATCACAAGCGACGATCATTTCAACCCGATTTAGCATTTTGAACTTGCTTGTCCATGCTAAAATAAGGATCTGGATCCAAACTCAGTATAAGATCTTCATGATTAGGCCATTTTGTAGACAATTTTAGTCTTAAACTGAAGAATTTCAGCCAAATTTTACATCAGTTATCACTAAAATATCCAGTTTAAGGGTATTTTTTGTGAATCAGAGTTAACAATTTGGCTGTTTTCTAACAGATCAATGCCTGAGAGATGCTATGCCTTTTATTTCATCAAGATCAAATGAAAACTTTTCAAGAAATTAGGATTTTAGTTTTCGCCTACATCGCCATCTAACAGCTTATTCCGCATAGCCAATTTAGCCGACAGGGGTCGACTTTTTGAAAGCTCCCAGATCATTCAAATATAGTCAGATCAGCTTGCTTTTTGTTGTTTTTCAGTCAAAATAATCTAAATACTTAGACTAATTTGAAAAATACTGTTTCAAATAAGATTGGGGGTATACTCTGGTGTGACCCCGGTGAGCAATTGCTTCCGGAGGTCGTAGTACAATAAGAAGTAGTTCTTTAGAACTGCAGTGCTTTAAATATGAGCTAATAAGTGTCTCTTAAGAACTTGACAGGCTGAATAATTGCATATTTTCAAGTTATTGTGTGTATTCTCTGCCCATTTGGGTCATTTTTGTGACTCTCTTGCAGGACTACTTCCTCTGGTGGATGTTTGGAAATATGTGTGTGGAGCGTCAGAATGGCCCAAATTTAAAGCGAAAATAGACGGTGTGTACATACTTTTGTGTGTAGCGAAAAAAGTCAACGTTCTTGACCTTGTTTTCTGGTGATCTAGAGACTGTGTTTGGACTAAATATGAACGTGTTAAGAGGGTATAACCCAAATCTATGCCTGGAAGTAGCTATGGGATGCAGAAAATGCCTGTTTTTACATAGAATAAAGAAGGGCAAAAGTGACCGGGCTCACACCATATGATCTTCCGCAAACTAAAATGTAAAGTAAGACGGCAAACAGCACTCTCGGTTAGATTTAGACTTATACTTGGTAGCAAAATAAGTGCAAATTTGTAAATAGTCATGGCGTCAAACGACATTGCTGTCGGCAATCGAGTGGCTATAGAGTCGAATGTGCATAGAGTCGAAAATGTTTTGCAATGTTGAATTATTAAGCTCGGCAAATGTACAAGCTCAATTACTCATTTGTCACAAATATACCATAATTTATCCAAACAAAATATCGTAACTGGTACAGATACTTGTACACGTAGACAGATGGCAAAATAGTTTGAAAGCGTTTTGTGCAAATATCTGAAACATTTAATGTCGGCTGATGTTTATTACATCGACCCGTAATTAAAACATTTAAAAACATGCTTGTTGATATTGGATGTTTTATTGACATACCATTTGTATCATTATCTGAAGTTAGCATCTCGATGTGTTGATTACCAGACTGAGTTCTGTCCTCAACTCGACAGAGTCCTCTATTGTCGAGTTCACCTGGACCACGCTGATCTGTGTCTGCATGAATAAAGACACGTTGTAGACATGCTTATCATACATTGTAAACAATACAACTGCATTAGCACTACTAGTCGACATTAAAGTATGGAGCGTATTCTGAATGCATATGTTGATACTTTAAGTAAACAACTTAAAGACGGACAGATGTATGCAGAGAAAAGAAGTCCTTTTTGATAGGTGCAAAATATTACATGTATGAAACTGTAGGGAGTAAAACCTTTCTGAATCTAAACATTGAACATTCTTAGAATGTATTAAATTTAATTTCGGTCGAGATTATCATGAATACTTTTTGTATAATGTTGGATGACGCCTTAAAAACGGACATTATTCAACATTAATTGTGGACATGTTTGTAACGATTTAACTTGGACGTTATACCACCTAAATTTTGTGGTTCGATCATCAACAATTCTGGTGATATGATCTTCCGCAAACTAAAATGTAAAGTAAGACGGCAAACAGCACTCTCGGTTTGATTAAAACTTATCCTTGGTAGTAAAATAAGTGCAAATTTGTAAATAGTCATGGCCTCAAACGACATTTCTGTCGGCAATCGAGTGGCTATAGAGTCGAATGTGCATAGAGTCGAAAATGATTTGCAATGTTGAATTATTAAGCACGGCAAATGTACAAGCTCAATTACTTATTTGTCACAAATATACCATAATTTATCCAAACAAAATACCGTAACTGGTACAGATACTTGTACACGTAGACAGATGGCAAAATAGTTTGAAAGCGTTTTGTGCACTTATCTGTAACGTAAACTTTGGATTTTTTGTAATGATTCTACATAAAATGGGAGTTTCGATCATTAACTTCGTTCGCCGGTTGAAGTTATTGTAAATGCAAGAGTGTCGTGTTTACTTGATTTTTATTCAAATGATTAGGTTAGTATAACCTGATTGATTTATCGAACAAAGATACCATGAATTATTAAACATTTTATCATAACCCGTACAGATACTCGTAAACGTAGACAGAATTGCAAAACAGTTTGACAACGTTTCGTGCAAATGTCTGGAACATTAATTGTTAAGTCGGCTGATGTTTACTGCCACTGACCCGTAATTAAAAACATATAACATGCTGGTACATATGAGGTTTTAGTGACATACCATTTGTGTCATTATCTGCATTGAGCATCTTTACGTGTTGCATACCAGACTGTGTTCTGTCGTCACCTCCGTAATGTCCTGTATTGGCGAGTTCACCTGGGCCACACTTATCTGTGCCTGGTGTTTTAAAAACAAATTTTAGATATGATTAACACATTTTCACATTTTTTACAATAAGATACATTAGCAGTACCAGTCTACGTTAAAATATGGAGTTATTCTAAAAACATATGCTGATACTATAGGTAAACACCTTAAAGACGGACGCATGTATGCAAATAGACAAAAGGTCCATCACAAAAGTTGCAAAAACCTACATTTACACTTTAGGCATGAACACTTTTCTCACTGTAAACAATGAAAATCCTACGCATGTTTAAAATTAAATTCGGCTTCAGTTTCATGAATAACATTTGTATAATTGTGGATGTCGGCTTAAAAGTCGGACATTATTCCACGTAAACTTTGGACATTTTTGTAACGATTTTAAATTTGACGTTACGTATGCGCCGGTTGATGAAGTAATTGACAATGCATGCGTGTCGTGTTTATTCGAATTGTTATTCAAATTATTAAATGATCATAACCTGATTGATTTATGGAACAAATAAACTATGATTTACAAAACAAAACGTTTTATCATAAACGGTACAGATACGTGTGCATGTAGACGGAATGGCAAAATAGTTTAATAGTGCTGCATTTAAATATCTGGATCATGCAATATCGGCTGATATTTTCTACCACTGACCCATTATTAAAAGCTTTAAAAACATGGTTGTAGATATTTGAGGTTTTATTAACATACCACTTGTGTCATAATATGCATTGAGCATCATCACGTGCTTACCAGACTGTGTTAAGTCGTCAGCTTCGCAATGTCCTCTTTTGGCGATTTCACCTGGGCCACACTGATCTGTGCCTGCACCTTAAAAGACAAACTTTTGACATGCTAATCACATTTCCACATTGTTAACAATACAACTGCATTAGCAATACTAGTCGACATTAAAATATGGAGTTTATCTTGAACACATAATTATGCTGAGTACACACCTTAAAAACGGACATATGTATGCAGAAAGACAAAAGGTCCATATTGAAAGGTGCAAAAGACTACATGTGGCAAATAAAGTGAGTGTTTTTCCCAAATATCTGGAATATGCACTAATGAATTTGGTAACTTATTTTTGTCTGTTAAATCTTCAACTAAAGATATGCCATTCCATAAATAATTAAATATATATATAACCCACATACCATCCGGCTTCTCCTTGGGTTTCTGAAAAATGTAAAATATAAACTTTTTTCATGTTCTTTAATATATCTGTTATATAAGCCTGAAACTGATAACGAACCCCACATTTGTCTGGTCGATTCTGTTCTATTAGAATTGTCTAAGTACCCTTGTATCCTTGATTATTTACATATGGTATATGTAACTGACAATGGGGTTCCTTGACCCTTTCACTGCCAATTGGACGGGTAAAAGTACAAAAATTAGTCATGCAGGAATCACCACATACAGAACAAACAGTCCCCCGAACAGCAACACAATGAAACAGCACATGTACATAATTATAAAAGTATCCAGAGACGCACAAAGACAAACAAACATACAATAGGGGGAAGATGGAAGTACCGCCTTGGAACGGTCAGTGACTAAAGTCACTGTCGGGTTAAACCTCACACTTATTCTATCCCCTACCTAAAAGACAAACAGTGTAAATAAACGTATCCCCTCTCCGACTAATCTGCAACAACCGCGATGGCAAATACAGTGGTAAAGTGCACGTATAACGAAAACATTTAAGCGAACAAACTGTATCCACCTAACGCTAGTGTGCTCAATGATTGAGCTGCAAACAGAGTAAAGTCGAATTTGCAAAAGTGCAGCCCCAGACCAGCCGCCGCCTCTCCGAGGAGGCGTCTAATTAGGTACATCACTTTTTTGTCAACGCTTTAAAGTCTGTGTTAAAGGCCCATATATGAGCGAAAAATACTATGCTATATGATTTCTTTCTTTTGCTGTAATATTTCCTTTTAATTGCACCAAAACTAGCCAATCAACGCTCGGCAGTGACAGTGTTAAAGCCGCAGCTGTGGAAAGGCTGCGACTGATCAGGAGCCCAAATATTTGTAAGAGTAATGCTATTCTATTATAATTGCTATGCTGCCTTGAAAGTTTAATTATATTTGTGGATTAACTGTTTCGCATGTTTGGCAGTGGTGTCGCTTATCAGCCATAGGTGTAAAACGGTCGCGGTTGATCAGAGAGTAGTTTTTCATATGAATGGTTAACATACTATGGCATTTTCAATCAGTAATTCTTTTCACATGATAGTTTTGCGTTTGTTTCTGAGATTGTTTTCCTTTCCCTAACTTAGTCTCCTATTTCATTTTGGTAAGAGACCGGGATGAAGAATGATTGGGAAACTGTTCACTATGTATACTTGTAAAAATATGTGGGTGCTCAGCTCCCTGTATTATTTTCAGTCTAGTTAATAAAACAAAGCTTTACCGTGTTATCAGTCTGTGTTCAGTATTTGAACATACTATTATATTATTCCAGATCTATTATTTAGAAGCCTTTCCTTTAGATACGTTTATGGATGAAATTTTTGAAACCTTCTCTAAACTTCTTCAGAGTCATGCAGTAAAACTTTGTTTTCAACATCTTGCTTTTGGTTAAGTTATAATGTTTATACAAATCTGTTCTCTTGCCATAATTAGACGCCATATATTTTGTATTCATAAATGCCTCATGGGTTATCTAGCTAAATGGTTTGTATATACAATCTTGAATCTTGAATATTTAATAAATAGATAAATGTATGATGTAAAATACATTTTTTAATAAAATATATTCAATATTTATTATTATTATTATTATTATTATCATTATTATTATTATTAATATATTCAATATTTATTATTATTATTATTATTATCATTATTATTATTATTATTATTATTATTATTATTATTATTATTATTATTATTGATGTGTCCATTGTTGTCAAAATATACACAATTATAGTACAATAATTATTGGAAAAACTCAAAATTGAGCGCTGCTGTGGGAAAACCAACCATAAGCTATTAGAAACAGTGTAGACCCAGGTCGGCCATTCTATTGCCAACATGGCATCTGACTAGGGTCTACGGTGTTTGTTGTTCTAAAGCACTAACTAATCTTAATTCTGACGAGTGTCAAATAGTAAAGACCCTGAACAGACGCCTAGCTGACAGCACAGCGGCTGATCTGGGTCTGCACTGTTTGACATTGCCTATGGTTGTATTTCCTACAGCGGCGCTCAAATAGATTTGTGTAATTCTAAGTTTTATAGACGTATATAGAGAACATTTATTCACATGTATATCGTATATTCATTGAAGTTCTAGAAATTACCTTTCTCCATGGAAGATTACTGTCCCCATAGTCAAACCGGAGCTCTTCACCTTCCGTGATATCGCGAGTGGCGAAAATACATATGTGTGGAATTTCGTCTACAACTACAATCTTCGGGTCGCAGTTGTTCAAGACATTGCCTTTTGGGGCATCATTGATCTTTCTTCCCTCTCTGAAGATATCGTTAGTTGCGTCGATACTAAGAGAAAATAATTGGTAATCATATATCTGTCAAACCATTATTGTTTATGACATTCTAAGTCAAATTAGATTCTTTATCACTTATAAGTTTTCATTGGTACCATGAAATTAGAAAGAATACAGCATATACATGTAAACAGTCGATTTTCGATGCTACGAACTCGCTAAAGTCGAACTAGCATATATATTTCTTCAGATAAATTTCGATGAGTTGTACTCGTTTTAATCGAACTTACCCTTATTTAGAAGTTAAAACGTGGCTATGCCACGTTTTAACTTCGATATAAGGTTAAGTTCGACTAAAACAAGTTCGTAATATCGACTTTCGACTGTATAAACAAGCATACAGGATCTTATTCACATTGTTATTTTATAAATATGATACGTGTAATAAGAACAAAAAGAGTATCGAGAATTAGTATGAATGAAAGTAGAAATATAAGAAAATGCATTTAAAGAAGTAGTTAGCTGAGTGTGTGTCCCGGCTTAATTAGACACTTTTCTTACCACAAATTATTTCCTTTGTACTTGAAATAGTACATGAAACATCCTAAGTCCCGTTCAGCATATTGACTTTCCAAGCGTAGGGCTCTTTGGTAGTCTTTTATGAGATCCCCATGGTACTCTAATAAAAAGTCTCCGTTTAAAAAGGGCTTTGTTGTAAATACTCCTTCTCCTGAAACAGTGATAGTATGATAGTACAGTCGAACCTCGATAACTCGAAGTTGTGGGGGACTACTTTAACAAGTCCGAAAAACTCAAAGTGCAAATAAATTTGCACTTCGGTTAATTCGGACTTATTAAACTAGTCCCGACATCCAAAATACGAGTGAAAAAAGTCATCAAAATGTATTTTGGTTCAGATAGAAGATTCCACGTAGATCTATGCAGGACCTCGAGTTATCCGAGCTCGAGTTATCGAGGTGTGACTGTAGTACAAAATTATTGTAAGGCACATAAGGGAGATTAACCTACAGATCGAATAAAAAAGCGATATTTATCACATTATTTCTGTATATTCAGTGATTCTGATATTGAAAACAGTGAACATTATAAAACAGTGTTCAAAACTTTTATGCTAATTGTAAAATTTGCAAGGATATCCTATTTGGGCTTACCAGTTGAAGCGCGTGAATGAAGTAATGAAGAGAATAAATGATAATGATCACTTGCACTGAAAGAAGAAGAACCCAGCAACCTTAGTTGACAATATTTCCGTGTAACGGATATATAATATCTTACAGTATCTATGTATCATTGCATGGCAGCACGTGCTTATACTGTGATATGCATGATACAATAATAGATCAACACATGTAACTTTGTGAATATGATACCTGTAATTACACGGATACAAGTGAATACAAACCACGCAAAACATTTTGGATAAGAGATAAGAATTTACCTATATCATCATCAATGAACCGAACATCAAATCCACCAGGATCACCATATTCTAGACAGAATTCTCTTGCGATCTCCAATTGTTTAGCCTTGTACTCACATCTGAAAGAATTATTTTGAACACTCAAAATGATGCAAATGTGAAAACACATTTAAGATGATATAAAAAGTGCAAGAACGCCAAAGTCTAGGCCTCAGCAAGGTCTACCGTGCATCCGCATCTATGATTCATTCCATTTGTACCTTCAGGTATATATAGAAATATATTAACCCTTTCGCTGCCAAATTCTGTCGTCTGCTAACTTTGTCGTCTGCTAAAAATTTTCATTTTTTTTATTTTCTTCATTTTTGGTTCAAAAACATAGTAACAGCAACTTTTATGCTAATTGTAAAATTTGCAAGGATATCCGATTTAGGCTTACCAGTTGAGTTACTCGGCGTCTGATCTGGATCCAAACTGTTTGCATAGGCCATCACAGATCCGGCATTGGCAGCGAAAGGGTTAAAGCCGTAATGAAGCTCAGAAATGAAAATTTTCGAGTTTTTTGGCAATAAAAGTAAAAAAAATGATGTTATTTAAACGAGCGAAAACGTTTCATTGTTCACTGCAACCGATAAGACAAGTTGTGTTCAATTGCGGGGGCAAACGGTTTTAAGGCCCTAATCAGATAGCTCCTGTAGGAGCTTCTTGTCTGGGTCTTCACCGTTTGCTTAAACGCATATACATAACATATCTATGTTTTGAATCTATTGAGATATGTTGAATTGCGTAGGCGAATGGTTAGGACCGTGATCAGACCGCTACTGTAGGATCTGATTTGGATCCTCACCATTTGCTAAAACGCACATGATATGCCTATGCGTTTAGCTTAAAGAGAGAAAATGTTTAAATTGTACCTGTACAAACATTTTACTGATTCAGAAAATGATAAGAAGAGATGAAAAACACGATTTTGTAAGTTTGAATAGTAACATGTCACTGCAAACAATATGAATGATGTGCTAAATTTGCAGAGGCAAACGGTTAAGACACTGATCAGGCGGCTTCTGTAGGAGCTGTCTGATTAGGATTTACACCGTTTACTAAAACGCACACATTGAATGTATGTATATAGCAAATATTATGACAAATGTATACTTGTGTTTAAAAAGTTAGAATCATTTTACTGCAAACGATAAGACAAAGGAAAGCAGTTAGGCCCCCGATAAGGTGGCTCCTGCGGGAGATGTCTTATCTCGATCTTATCTATCTATCTGTAAATATTGTCTAAATAATTCTTTACAATCAAACGAACTTACTGGTTTTTATGTCTTTTACTCCTCCGTGATGCCATTTCCAAGACGTACTGCTCCACTGTGCCCGCCAAATCCGTAGAACCAAACAACTCGACATTCCGAGATTTTAATTGATTGCCCCATTAGTGTCACAGACTGACCACAAGGTCATGGCCTCATGACCGTTAGCATCCGGTAAACCAACATGAAGTTACGAAATAAAGGACAGACCGTTAAGCAATGCACAGAGTATTTTGGTATAAAAGTTTGTTTGTTCTGTTGGTGTTGTTGCCGCCGTATGTAACCCATTACTAAGCGCCTTTTAGCGTTTTTGCAAACTGAGTAGACCCAGAGTAGACCTCTATTTTATGTAAATAGTCAGTAAATTCTTCATCTATCATATAAAGTAATGTGGTTACTGATAGAGAGCACCCCTATAGTGTCTCGTCCTATGAAACCTTTATCTGTTTAAAAATGTCAACAATCCTTACATAATGTTGTCCCCTCTGCTCTTATACAGTCTGTCTTGCATTGAGCTAGGTTTATGAATGCCCAAGAGCGAAGGGAACAGATACAGACAACCCGGGCGCGATGCCCCACCTTTACTATCGACAGAGTTCTCTTGTTCTTTTAGATTATCAGTGTAAAACACTGATACATTGGACCTCAGTTTGTATTCAGTCTAATCTGAAAGACTTGGTCTGGTGGGGAATCAAACTCACGACCCCTGACATTGTAGTTGAGCAGGTTACCAATCGACCACGTCCGCATTGAGCTAGTCCTTTGGGTGAAAAAGTATAGGTATATCTAAAGATAGATGGCAGCTGGATGCAGAATAGCATGTACCTTAGAAAACTCCCATGAATGAAACTGAATTTTGATTTTTGCACTTATTAGGAGGAGTAGGTAAAGGCTGAAAACTGTGAAGGAAAGGGTTAAAACGCTGCACATTAACAACAAACAGTATTTCCTCTACAATTTATTCTGTTTTACTTTATACCATCTGTCTTCAATATTGAAAATAAGTTACGGGTGGAAGGGGTTGTAGTTTGGTTGGAAATAGATAGATAGGTAGGTAGAGAGAGAAAGAGAGAGAGAGAGAGAGAGAGAGAGAGAGAGAGAGAGAGAGAGAGAGAGAGAGAGAGAGAGAGAGAGAGAGAGAGAGAGAGGGGGGGGGGTCATGTTTGAAAGTGTGTAATGTTGGGTCAAAAAGTAGCTAACTAGGTCAAATCCTAGCAAAACCTTTTGAAAAAACTAGAGGCCACAAGTGTCGGCCAATCTTCATCAAACTTGCTCCAAATGTTTCTCTTGACAAAATCTAGGCCAAGTACGAACATGGGTCATGTTGGATCAACATGTAGGTCACTAGGTCAAATCGGTATCGGATGTATAAATACAAATTACCAACATCGGCATATTTCGGTATATTCTGTAATGTATCCGATGCACAATATGGCTTTCCGAAAATTACCGAAGCAAACAAGTTTATTTTCGAAAATTTCCGAAACAGATGTATTTACTATTTAGGCATTTTCCGCCGTATTCCGAAATTGCCGAAGAGATGTATTTCGGCATTTTCCACCGTAGACAGAAAATGCCGAAATACATCTATTTCGACAATTTTCGCAAAGCCATTTATACATCGTATTCCAGTATCATCTTAAGTTAAAAAACAAACTTCAGTAAAAACTTTCCCTTAAATATTTCCTTTTTCTGCTTAAGTGTATGACATTTTAAGATTTGTTTAGCTAAAGCGTTTCTTAGCTAAACAAATCTTAAGTAATTTTTACTTAAGTTTTTTTAACTTAAGATGCTACTGAAATACGGCTCCAGATTGCACGGTACCTGTATCAAAAGATTAGTAATATTTGAATACGAGAATGATCAATAAATGACCGTTTGTTCATGTAGTGATATTTTTTATTCTATTTATCTTCGAAAAGATGCACTTCCCAGAAAAAACTATCCGAATACCAAATTGATATCTGGATATTCCGATGCTATCCGAGTATCCGGATACCTCGATATTCGTTGACATCCCATATTTAGACATAGATTAGCTGGTGAAAAAACTTTTCAGGAGCTATCACTTCTTCAAAATAGAAAAATGATCCCACGTTTTCGATGAGTCTCGATATGCGCGTTACTCACACAGGTCTTCCAATTTCTTTACATTGGAAACTGCGAGCAACACTTATTTCGAAAATTTCGGGAATCATCGAAACCATGAGATTTCGTTCTATTCTAAAGACGTTGATCCATTTCTGTCAAACTATTAATCCTTCGCCTGCTAATCGTGACAGTATAGCATTTGCAATCATCTTGGATGCTGGTGAGACGCCAAGTAAATCGGCGTCTCTTCCGAACCCGTCCTGTTTAAAACTCGGTTTACCCTTTTTAAAAACTTCAGGAAATTGAAAGAGGTTTTAGCTGAAGCAGGCGAAAATTGTAATAGATAGAATACAACATTGTTTCGTAGCAGGCGAAGGGTTTAAACATCGCCACTTGAGAGTTATACATGGGAGCTCAGAACAGAAAACACAACTCTAGCTAAGATATATTCATTTTATATGGAAAGTAAATGAAGGCAAGAACAAAACAAGAGGGCCACAATGGCCGTGGGTCGCTCACCTGTGTATAATTGGCATTGTGCAGTAGTATTATGCTAGAATAAACGACCAAAATGGTCTTTTTTTTACAACATTTAATAAGTTTGAAAGAAAATGCCAATAAATGAACATCTTTAGGGCGATTAAGTTGAAATTGGCCCAGTAGTTTCTGAGAATTTGTATGGGGTTTTACGTCGCGTCAACAGTATTTCGCTTATATTGCGACGTCCGGATCATTATAGGTGGACGAAGATCCCAGATACACAACTGTCCGTAAGGCAGTCAGCCGGGAGACTTCCCCTAATGAAAATCAGAACCCAGTTATGCCAAGAATCGAACAAACGCGGATAGGGGCCGACTGTTTGTTAGTTGAGGACTGTAACCTATCGACCACGGAAGCTTAAGTTTCTGAGAAGAATATTTATCATGTGTTCGGCACTTGGTTGCCATGGCAACCAAACTTCTTGATGAATGACCAAAAGTTAAAGGAATCTGTGTTTGATTGAAATTGACCAGAGGGACGACGACGGACGCCGGACACAGCACGATCCCAATAGCCCACCTTGGATCTGTGTGCCAGGTGGGCTAAAATAAAAGTTGGATACATAAGAAAAAGATAAACTGAACAGAGATGTAGATAAGATTTTGACATAATTTGGTATTTACCCGTTGATATCTTTAAGAATTGCCCTTTTCATAAGTCTAATCATGTACTTTGAGTTTTCAATTTGGTGTTTAGTACATTTTAGTATGGTTTTATTTAGAATTTTAAAACAGAAAATAGAAGTTGCTTTCTTGAATAAAAACATTTGCCTTTTGTTACCCCATCATTTTCAAAACAATCGCTTTGTCCATAAAATTGATTGCTAAAATAAGCAAATACTCCCCTTATCTACAGCCCTGACAAGACATTAAGTTTACTACTTCTAAGTTCATGCAATATAGTAAATATAACAGTTAAAGTTGTATTTGGATAATTCTCGTGAAATACATTGTAGTTGTCGACGTTGCTGCGAAATGCGCCAGTTCCGTTTACTTTGTAATATGATGACAATTTTAGGGTAGTAAGATCCAGCATGCTTTTCGTCAAGTGTTTGGTAAATGTTTTTAAAAAATGTCTTTTAACAATCAACTAACATGTCTTACATACAACGCTTATGCTATTTTATCCGTCTGTTAAATATCTATCAAAACAAGTAAACTCTAATGTATTTTGGAAACCTTATATTTATTTGGCAAACGTTTGGAAAGTCATCCTGCTCAATGTTGATAGAAAATGGTGCTTTGAAAATACAAATGGATGCACAACATAAGGCATGAGAAGTAATACATTTACATACAAGTTCCAATGATATTAGACAGTGGCAGACAGGTCCATAAACAGACAATTATATGATACATATGATGTTTAACTTAACGCCTTCACTGCCTCGGAATTTGACGTCTGCTAAAAATTTCGTCTGCTTCATTTTTAAACACTGTTTAGTTTTGCTAATTTAAGTGATACTATAGACCTAGTGTCAAACAGCTTTGATTCGGATGAGACGCCGAGTTACTCGGCGTCTCATTCCGATCCAAGCTGTTTGCATATTCCGTCACACTCGGTGTAAGGCAGTGAATGGGTTAACAAAGTTTACCATGAAATTATATGAGCCGTGTCGTGACAAAAACATACTTCATGCACTGCAAACAGAGTAGACCTAGATCTGTCCTCGCGTCTCTGATGCGGCTTCTTATCCAGGTCTACTCTGTTTGCAGCTTATCAGAATTACTAGAACTTTGTCTTTTACTAGTTGAAACACATTAAAACCCAATCAGATGCAGTATTGAAGGCGTGGCAGCTGATCTAGATCCACACTGTTTGCAAGTCGATAAATCTGGTTTTCTCATGACACGGCCAATATATAGTCAAATTCATATGACCTAGCAAAGCCCTTGTCCACGCTCGATTGGATTATAATGAAGCCGAGGCAAAGGCTATGTCTGGTCAAAAAATACCATTATGAAAGTTTCCGTTTCTCAATAAGTTGACATTTTTAAGAATGAAAGAAAAAATGATTTTATGTTTACATACTCAAGATAACATCATGCTGTACAATGTTCAATACATTACGACCTTCGGCGGTGGATATTTCAGCTGAATTTTGAAAACCTCAAATACAATTTCACCTGAAGGCAGTAAAAGTCTGAATGTTCAAGAAAACTGTTCACACATTAAAATATGATTATGACTCCAGTGGTACATCCGGCATATTAGATTTATCAGCTTTAATTCTTCTCATGCTACGTTTTACTCTGAAATATATTGTTCACTATTAACAAGTTTTCCTTTTTAAAAACTATTCTGTATAACTGAAATTACAGAAGTTTATTTTCTCCCATATTGCTACAGAAATACTATCTGGGTGTAAATAAATTGGATAACAGATGATACGCTTAGTTACTCTGCGTCTCATCTGGATCCAAGCTTTTTGCACAGGACGTAAATATACGATAGTAGCATGAGAAGTGTTACTGTTTGTCATAGATATTACTTGATTATGTCAGTTTAGTGTAATGTCAAGCGGGTAGAATAAGTCAATGGTAAAACATATTTTTGTGATGGTGTAATCAACTTGAATCTGTGTCTTTCATGTCCAGGAGAAGAGAACGACGTGTTGGTGCACCATTTCACAGGAATTATCCGCATTAGCCGCATTAGAAAAGTACATATCTGATGCCGGGTGGTTACAGGCTGATTTCATAAACACAATAAATGTCTTCTAGGTGAATCGTAGCGAGATTGGCATTGGTCGTTCTGAAAAGGCAAATCGACAGGGTTAGGAAAACATAATTAAAAACCAGGGAGACAATGGCTGTGTCTTGATCACGCATGTATTTCAACAAAGTTGATATCATTAACGGTAAATGGACAACTTCATCTGGAACTAGAAATCTAACAACGGTTGTAGAAGAACCTCTCTAAAGCGACCGCTTAAACACGTTAAGCGTTTTATAGACAGGTGGTCACTTAATGCAGTACGTGAGACATGTAGAAAGCTTCTCTGTGAGCTATCTACATATTTTGTACTGCATTAAACGGCCTTTAGATATTAGTGATCGCTTTAGAGAGGTTATACTGTAGTTCCGATCGCGGTTCACCGTTGTCACGATAAGCTTCTAGGTTATGCTTCGAGTAAATATATTTTCATGTATGAATTAAGAAATTTATATTTCCTAAATAATGTACTTCTCTTTTCTTGAATTCTGCTAACAGAGACTATTTGTTATAGGCATGCTTTATTTGTAATCCTCTTTCTATATGCCAAATTACAAGATTTTAAAGTTTGGTAAATGGTATGGACTATGTTCAGAACTGACGCAGTATAAAAAATGCAACAGCCGATCTTTATCAGTCCTACGTACAAGCTCCATAACTACCAGAATTTCTCCTTTCTCTATAGTCACAAGTGGTTATTATCAAAATATTAATATAAGCACACAAGCACTTAACATCTGCTGTTGTGATGTTAATAAGTTCTGAATAAGGGGAGATTCTTCAAAAGCACCGAAAACAAAGCAAATACTGAAAATTGCAGACTCGGTATAATTGAGTCTGTTCATGAGCAATACTGAAAAATGCAACAGTGCTCACACACCCTACTAGCACAAGCTTAAGCGGAGTTCAACTTTCAACTGAAAATGCGCTGAAATCAATGATTCCATAGGACCAGAAGGTATAACAACACTGATAAAACAATCCTTCAGGCAGTTGTGTACAATCAAATACAAGCAAACAGGGCACATCCTGATCAGGCGGCTTCTTCAAGAGATGCCTGATTTGGGTCTACTCTGTTTGTAAATGCATTTTTGAGGTAAAGGATTCACTAGAGGGTAGTTAATAATCATAGATATGTTTTTACCGCTTATCTTGGATAAAGAAATCTGCAAATGTGTTTGTTTTGGATTATTTCTATTATTTCTTGAAATTTAGAGGATATGGAGGAATATTTAAGAGGAAGATTCTAGGTCGTCATGTTCATTGTATGTTTTTTCTTTAACCCTTTCCCTCATGTAAACGTATTTTCACGCATTTGCAAACAGAGTAGACCCAGATCAGACCGCTCCTATAGGAGCCGTCTCATCAGCATCTGCTCTGTTTGCTAATGGAGTTTGATTATATTTCAGTGATATTTTTCTTTATAGACTAGCTGGAAAATGAACCATTCAATATGTTTTCCAAATAAAGTCTACATTGCTTAAACAAGCATTGAAACTGATTTCACTCTGGATATCTTAGGGTTTACTTCTCCATTATATCTATGCACTATATAAATATCTTCCTCAGATCATGAGTAAAAAGTCTAACTAAACTGACAACACCTGTGCTGACCAGCGTAACCTTTATACAAGTTGAGGCTTATCAGCTGGCTTTTTGTCCCTACTAAATTATTCATGGGCTGATCATTGAAGCAAAAGCACAGCACCAAGCAATCACGCCGTTACTTCATTTGCAACAATAATCACCCAGGCAACATGGCCTGACTAAATCTGACTCAGTTCGTTATCTTGAAACTAAAACTCTCATTGATGAGGTGTCTTACAAGTGTATCTATGTTTAACTCTTTGCACGGTAGAGACGGGATTTACAGACCGCTCAGGACATAATTATGCACACAGTTTTGATCCAGATCAGGCCCGAAGATGTGGCGTATGATTTTGGATCCAAACTTGTTGACACGGAGGTTCTATTTCTGAACATTTGAGAAGGCAACTGCACATTTCAAAATACTGCAGATGACATTTAAGCAGATGAAAATTACTCAGAGTGCAAAGAGTTGAGGGTTTATCCATTTAAGTGATACATGTATTATGTTCAATGTAAATATGTTAGGACTGTAATGCAAATGAGCAACAATTTAATTTAATTGTTATTATGATTACTTTGTAATACATGCACATCAATTGAAAATCACCACAGTAGTGGTCATTTTCTGTAGGCAGAGCGCTGGCCATTTTCAGCGCAGATTATAATCCATTGCCTATGTGCTGTAAGTAACCTGTGGAGAAAAAAGCTATTATCTGACTATACATACAGTAAACACCAGGCCATGTATTATAAGTCCAGGGAAAGTTAAAGGACTGTAGAATGGATAGATCGATCGATGACCTACTGAGACGTTTCCAATGAAAATTATGATATGCAAAGAAATTTCTTTATAACAGGCCTTATCTCGAATTGTTTCTGCCCTTGCAACACACGAGACGTGCGACACTACTGTTAGTTTTCCTTTGAATTCAAATTAAATGTTTTAATTATCTAAATGTTCACAAGAATCAAAACGATGTAAATCTCTTCAGCCCATTTTCTTGGAAATTTGTACAGTCGATTCATTGTAATACAAGTATATTCATGAGACAACTTGTGACGGTTCCTCAGCAGAACAAGATCAACCACTAAACCAAAATTATGAATATTCGATCATTGTCTAGTTAGCTCGCTCAGTCTCAACAAAGTGGATATGATTAACCATTTACTCCATGAATATTCATGTAAAATATAACCTTATGAATATTAATGAACTGGATTTTTTAATAATATATGAATGAACTGAAGTTTTGCCAATGCAGACATTGTAGAATCAGAACTGTAACATTATAAGTATATGCAAACAGAGTAGACCCTGATCAGACAGATCATGTAGTAGCCGTCTGATCTGGGCCTACTCTGCGTAAATAAGTGCTTATGTGGAATAAAGAGTTTAAAGATTCAACGTAGCTCTACAACTTTTTTATTAATTATTCGACCCTTTCGAATCAGCATCCAAAACATTATACTATCATTCAAAGACCCGATAGAAGGTTGATATTACATATAATTTAAAACAAAACAACAACACAAAACAACAACAAACAATAACAAAGGTGATTTATATAAATAAAAAGAGAGTCGAGACCACGAACACCGAGACATCCAAGGCTCATTGGTATTTCGAAGAGGAAAACAATACATGTACTTACTTTTTAGTCGGTCTTTATTTCTTTCTCCTGACACCACTTCTTCACAATGTTGAATTCGTCTTGAGATTTGAAGGTGAGGACTCTGTCACCTTGGTTTATCTGTGGTAAACAACGAGAGGAATAGTACAAAAAGTGTCTCTTTAATCTCTTTAAATGTTATATAGAGTAATACCGATGCTCTGGTTTTCAGCAGGCTAACTTTTGTTGAATTTACAGTTTTAAGCATACTGTACAGGCTGTCTGTAATTATCTACTAGTTTGATAGTTTTGCAGTTGATTACAATAACTAGCAATACAATGCAAATCAGGCTAAGTAATTAAACTTTTGAATGCATATATTTGTGTTTGATTGCAAGAACTATTTCGTATCACAAGGTCAATGCTGCAGGAATATGCTAAATTACTTTTCAAGAATGTTGTGCACGCTCAAGTCTGGGAACGCCACTTAATATTTTATTCAGCTAACAATCTATTTGATGCGAAAACATAAATTTAGTGGCCAAGTTAAATTTAATCGAAATCGCTGAGTTTTCACCAATTTTATGGCTTGAACTTTTTTAAAACAGTCTATAAATGCCAAATGTGGTGGAACTTGACCCCTATCACTTTGTTTATCACTTCTTAACACCTATAGCTATGATACACGAGTAAACAAGACAAATGAAGAATTTAGAAAGTTCGCTCATAGGTATCGGAACACTAAATAGCAAAAGGTGCTTCATGGTGTAGTCGAAAGTAGTCCCCTGAGAAATAGTGTTCCGTGCCCTAGATAGAGGAAGACCCCGTAAGATACCCAACTGTCCGTCAAGGATCAATCAAGCATCTTGGTAGAACCATCAACCTTCCGTAAGTCAGCCAGGAGACTTCCTCTCCTGAAAATCCGAACCCGGTCTTGCCGGGAATCGAACCCACGCGGAGGGGATCTAAGTAATTGTGAGTCGATCCTCAATTTGTTCCTAATTTTGAGAGTCGATGAACATTTTAAAACAGTATACATGTATATAAGACGAGGTGGCGTTGGTCTGCTGTGCAAATATTTGAAAATTGTATTCTATATGGGTTTGAACACGGAGTCTGGGTGACAAACAGTTTGTATTTCAGATCAGCATCTCAACCATTTATACATGTAGACGGTCACGGCAAGCGGGATGAGAACTGAGGCATTGAAAAAGGCACATATCCAGATCAGCTACAGCAATGAAAACGGGACGTCTGACCAGGATCTGCATTATTTGCAATTCCAAAGAACATACGCTGGTTACATGTCTTATAGAGCGCAATAGTTGCCAAAATTCAGAACATGTAGATGCTAAAATCCAGCTTTTAATTTGCAGAAAATACAAACGTGACTGTACACAATATAAATGTGGCTATACAAAATAGAAATGTGACTTGTCCAAATGTAAACAATTATCATGCAATGTAGTTGTAATACAATAGTCTCTGCTTTGTTTACAGCAAACGTTCACTTAAAATTATATAAAATGAAATTGACACATCAATTTTTGCAATCTTGCAATCTAATTATTAATTGTTACATTTCTAAAATCTGTTGAATGATTGATGTCACTTCTAATGTTACACCGACAAGTTTTCAGCATTGATGTAAGGTGTAATAAAAAAAACATGAATACGTTCTGTTCCGTTTTGTCCTGTTTAAGAAATTCTATCAACATAATTTAATATAGAATTTGTTCCTTTGTGCCCTGTTTAAGATTTCTATCAGCATAATTTAATACAAAATTTCTTAAAAATTGTTCACTCTCCGAGCAAGAAAATTTCAACTTATGTGTAAAGTATTTGTATCTGCATATAGTTGGTTACGCTAATTGTTTCACGTATCAATTTGATGTTGAATGGTATGTATGACGATGTATCTTGTGTACAAGTCAAATAAAATAATTGTTCTGTTCTGTTCTGTTCTGATAGTCGACAGTGGGTTCTCTCCAGTACATATTTAACTTTCGCAAGTCGAGAATTACAATTATCCAAATGACAAGAGGGCCAGAATGGCCCTGACATCGCTCACCAAACAATCAGATTATGTTTCTATTGAAAACTTACCACCCCTGGGACAGTGCCAATTTGACCCCAGGGACACAATTTATATAACTTTTGTAGACGACCTAAACATGATGCTATGTGCCAAATATGAAATCTGAGATTTTCAAAGCTTGCACTGTATGTTTCTATTGAAAACTGACCATCCCCGGGGTGGGGCCTATTTTGACCCCATAGGCATAATTCATTTAACTTTTGTAGAGGACCATGAAATGGTGCTATGTGCCAAATATGAAAGCTGAGCTCCCTGTAGATTCAGGAGAAGATTTTCAAAGTTTTCACTACTGGTATTATGTTTCTATAGACAAGAGGGCCATTGAAAGTGTTATTTTTCTGACAAACAGATTACAGATGACAGAAACCCTATCAATGCTGCGCATTTACTTGATTGAAATTAGCACACAGTTTGGATTCTGATCTGACACATATGTAACTTCATATGTGGTTTGTACAAGAAAGTTAATTGTAAGATTGATATGTATTAAAAACAGTGTGAACATGGTGCTATGTGCCAAATATGAAAGCTGAGAACCCTGTAGATTCAGAGGAGAAGCTTTTCAAAGTTTTCACTATATGTTTCTATAGACAAGAGGGCCATTGACAGTGTTAATTTTTCAGACAAACAGATTACAGATGACAGAACCCCTATCACTGCTGAGCATGACTTGACTGAAATTAGCACACAGTTTGGATTCTGACCTGACATAATGTCATATGTAACTTCATATGTGGTTTGTACAAGATAGTGAATTGTAAGATTGATATGTATTAAAAACAGTGTGAACAAACTTAAACAAGCAGACAATAATTCTGAAGCAGACATCATTGGAGTGCTGAAATAATGGGTAGAGATTACTATTAGAACACATGAACTTGTATTAAGCTGAACTTTACACCAGATACATTGATGTGCTTTATATTGATAGCTGGCAGCTTAATGCAGGGCATATATATGAAAAAAGCTTTAAGAGCATTCTGCATTTTGAGAATTATCCACATCGTTTTCTTAATCTAAAATGAGTGTGAGTTTTAGGGTCATTCTGTTGTAAATTCTATCATTATCCAATTAGCGCTAACAGGTCATAGGGAGAAAGTGTTGTTTTACCCTACATATATTGGGAGCAAAAAGGGGCTACCTAGTAGTACATGAGATACGCATAATTGTTTTTGTGCACCAGCTGTACCAGCTTTATAAAAATCTAGTTAAGACTATTGTGCTTAGAGCAGGCTGAATAATGGGAGCTTTCTGCGTTAATTTCAGTTTGCGTCAATCAGACAAATGCTTTTTAATATTAAAAAAAACTTTGGTGATGCTTAAAGCAGATATAATCTGAATGTAAGGCAGAAAGTTCCAATGGGGGACTAAACTGTTTGCACGGATCAGAAATAAACACTAGCAAGCAAATGGGCAATAGCGTGATTTAACGAGCGATTTTGTGCAGAATCAAATCTATGACATTCTATAAGCAAACAGAGTGTACCCTGATCATAAGTTCCTACAGGGCTTTCTGATCTGGGTCTACTCTGATTGAAAACGCTTTCAGCAACCCTTATACGAAGTAAAGGGTTAATATACTGACGAAAATCTTGCAGACGATAACTTTTGATTTTCCAGAAGCGTATTCTTCTTTATTGGCCCAATATTATTCAGCGTAGTCTAATAGCCCTTTACTCCATACAAGTGCCTTTTAGCGCCTTAGCAAACAGCGCAGACCCAGATGAGATAGCTCCTGTAGGATACCGATACTGTTGAGTACAGACATTTGGGGGGGGGGGGGGTAAACGTCCAATCATGATTTGAGTTTGGTTAGATTTGAGTACCACTGTGGGAAAGCCAACCATAAGCTATCGCAATCAGTGTATTGTCAACATGGCATTTGACCAGGGTCTACGGTATTTGCTGGTGTAATGAACTAAATAATCTTTATTCTAATGCGTCCCAAACAGGAATTACCATTATCAGCCGCCTCGCTGACATCGTGGCGGCTGATCTAGGTTTGTACTGTCTGAGCCTATGAACTGGCACATTAAACTCATTTGACTTTTTCAGGCCAAACATTTCAGTCATTTAGAAGCTTTTGAACAGTAGCTTGCAATCATACCAACAATGATATACAGAGGGGAATGTGTCTTTTTTAACCATTCAGACGAATTGAGCTCCAATGTTTGATGCCCTTTGCAAACAGTTTGGAGCTAGGTTAAACGCCGAGTAATTCGGCGTCTAATCCGGTTCCAATCTATTTGACTCTCAATCTGTAAAAATTGAAAAAATATATTTTTTTACATTTTTCTGTATTTCGTTCTTCGTTCCGTTCCGTTCAAATGAGTACTTAATATAATAAGACACATTCCCCTCTGTACGTGTATAATTATGTGGTTACACCTTACCTGGTCAGAGTTAAACATTGGTGAAAAGCAATAATCAGGTAAAAAATCGTTCGTTTCTAAAGCTATACTCCGTTGAATATACATGTAGTTATCTTGCATATTCTTATAGGTCTACTTATTTTAAAATATCAAATTTAAATGCTGCCATCTCAAACAAACAGAATAATGATTTGGTTGAGCCTTTGCTATTTTCTATGTAAAACGAGGCAAGTGGTCAATGTTTCGCCTACAGCTGGTTTAACGCTTTGCCCCCTAGGGGCGAATTTTGAAGACCGTTGATGACCTTTTGCAAACAATTTGGAAACAGACGAGGCCCCACAAAACGTGGGACCTCATCTGAGATCCAAACTATTTGACTCTCAGATTATATATCAGTAGATATTTCAGTAAAGGTTTGGATAGAAACAATGAACTTTTGCATATTTTGACAGAAACAAAGCAGAAAAAATACTTAGCATGCATAGAGTAAATAATAAATATGGTGATAGTTTGGCACAAATTAAACCCGCCTATTGATAACGTTTGAAACTAACAAGATATTCGATAGACGGAAAAAATAATTTGGTCTTAATCTTACTTACCTCAAAGTCTAATTTCTCCTCTTCAGATTTTTCAATTACTAGTTTGAAGTCCACCTCCTTGGCCACAGCCAGTTTCCATGCCCGGGTTTGAGACATTTTTTTGGTTGGTTTTTCGCTGCAAGCTTTCTAAACACTGTGCGGGCTAGGTCTAGACGCTAAAATACTCATTGTTCTTGATATCACGTGGCCTAATAAATAATGCAGGGGCGGCTCCATGACTTGTTTAAATCGGGACAAACTAAATAAAGCGGAACTTATTTGTGATAGTCAAAGGTGCCCGACGCATGCTTGGACTCACCAATGGACAACCCCCCCCCCCCCCCACCCCCCCAAAAAAAAATAAATAAAAAGGGTTCAAAGTATGTAAACTAGCCTAAAACTATCTATTTGAACCTTAAACCACTCAGAAAAACAAGAAAAACGCGATCCGGAAAAAAATTCTTTCGGGTCTATATATGTATTGAAAGGTACCTAACTACGTCAGATCAACGGCGGAAAATACAACAGTC
The DNA here is from genome assembly GCA_963576725.1 of Azorinus chamasolen. Lineage (NCBI taxonomy): Eukaryota > Metazoa > Mollusca > Bivalvia > Cardiida > Solecurtidae > Azorinus > Azorinus chamasolen. The sequence continues at coordinate 23,477,847 of OY755243.1, forward strand.
ATGTTTTTCAAAGTCTCACAGCAAAGCCAATTCAACACCGATTTCAATCCTTTTGGTCTTGATCTGTTCCAAATTCCATATTCTAAGCGGTATAGTTAGTGCTTTTCTTAAATATTGCTCCGTCCTGTCGCTGCAAGACCGCGAATTTGAAAATACACTAGAGCGAAACGATGTAACTCCGACCAGGATGCATTGAAGTATTTGGCAGATCTCTATTCGTTAAACTTTTCAACAAAACACGAATTATGCTGAAACACATTCGAAAAACATTCAACTCACCGCAGTTAAAACGGTGCTGGCTATTTCCAGTCTGCTATGAGACGCCAGTTTTCTTTCTCCTACTTTCGAAAGAAAGAAAAAGAAAGAAAGCTCTAGCGTTTTTTTCAAATTCGCAGTCTTGCAGCGACAGGACGGAGCAATATTTAAGGAAAGCACTAATTGTGCCGCTTAGCATATGGAGTTTGGAACGGATCAAGACCAAAATGATTGAAATCGGTGTTCAATTGGCTTTGCTTTAATACTTTGAAAAACATGACTGTTGTATTTTCCGCCGCTGATCTGACGTAGTTAGATACCTTTCAATACATATATAGACCCGATAGGAATTCTTTTTCCGGATCGAGTTTTCCTTGTGTTTCTGAGTGGTTTAAGGTTCAAATAGATAGTTTTAGGCTAGTTTTACATACTTCGATCACATTTTCTTTTTCTTTTCTTTCCTTTTTTTTTTTTTTTGGGGGGGGGGGGGGGGTTCCAAGCATGCGCCGGGCACCTTTGGTGATAGTTAAACGCCTTGATGCCCCCACAATGAATGATGTAAGAAATAAGTCCGTTCGTATGCTTGTCGACGCAACACAAAACTATACTCTCATCCCAGAAGCCACACACACACACACACACACACACAGACACACACACACACACACGCACACACGCACGCACGCACGCACGCACGCACGCACACACACGCACCCACGCACGCACGCACGCGCGCACGCACACACGCACGCACACACACACACACACACACACACACACACACACGAGGTCCTTAATGCCGTTGCGCTGCGTACGCCCTTGTACTCAGCTAGCTCGCCGCGGTAACATGACCCTTCATGTAATTCCACACGCCAATTTATGTTTTTTGTTTTAGCTGGGGAAAAGACAACGTATCTCTACACCGTTGATAATGGACAAATTTAGCCTACCTGGGCATATAGCAAGCCAGCGGACAGAGAATGTCATTTTGACAGCCATTGTAGACCAATTTGCTCAGTGCAGTCCATACATTGAATGTAGCTTCTAAAATGTAAGGCTTAATCAGCTAGTAATCCTAGTAGAAATACCAACGGGCTTAGCTATACAACAATATATAAACAATGGTGAATGGGTGTTTAATCCTTGCGTCTAGCGTCCTTAAAGCAGTGTAGACCCAGATCAGGCGTTCCTTCTTTGACCCTCTGATCAAGGTATGTGTTGTTTGCTGCATGAATCAGTTTCTAAAATACCGAATTCTTGTCGAAAAATTTGCCTCAAACTCCCAATCAAATAGAAAATATGCTGTACTCAAAGTGTATGTGTAAACTCACAATTTTCAGTAAGACAGCCAATTCGTTAACCTGATACTTGACACGTTTCAATTTTGAGGTCCTTTTTTTTGGGGGGGGGGGGGGGGGGGGGAGACGTGATGACAGAGGTTAACGGGTTGTTTGTATTGCACACGTGTCGTTGGTGAATGGAGGGGGGGAATGAGAATATTCACTTTCAACCTGAGAAAGTTAGTCCGCAAAATTACGATGTCTGTTCATAAAATGTAATTTCCTTTAACTTCAGCAATAATTGCAAATATCTTATCACAATTGGATCCTGAATAGAGAATAGGTTACTTAAGTAGTGTCTAATGCATATCAAACACATTTGCAAAAAAAACGGTGTGCCATTTTGAGTGGTTTTACGCCGTTGAAAGTTTAAGGCTTAAAAATCTTATTGTTTTTTCTAATTTATATAGATTTATCGTGCAATGATATATGTAGTTTGATACTGCTCATCTTGCTAAACTAGCGTCTATTGTGAATTAGTGATTGAAATTATATTTTGTCCAATGGCGTTGCAGTATTTTTTAAATTCTCTGGCGATTTATTTTAGTAAATCAGCAGTTACTGGCCATTTATTTAGTAAGTGTCTATTTACCGAAGTAATTGACAATTTACCAGGTAAGTCGGTCTTTTTTATATTGCACATGCGTTTAGAATCAGTTCAGGGACAGGATACAATAGCGCCTAGCGGCTGAAGCCTGCTGGAGCAAATGAAATTGACCTGACGCCTCGATATTCCGGCCAGTTGTTTTAGCAACTGATGTGGATTCAAGCTTTTGAGATGATTTCAAAAAAAGGGGATACAAAAGACACAATTATCGCAATAAATATTAAACTGATCTCTTGAAGTCATCATGCTTGACGTTAGCATTGAACATAAATGAAAAATAAACTAAAATTAAAAACAGTAATCATTTTTTCTGTCTCTTAACGAAAACAATGTTTTATGACACTCTCAGGGATTTGAATTACTAAACAATGTGTGAGTTGGTTGTTCAAGGGGATTTGTGAGTATTTAGCTATAATTTGGAGCCAGGCCGGTTTGAAGCAGTGTTAAACTCTTTCTCTAAGGAACATTTATAGATCTACACGAATTGATCAATTCAGGAATATTAATAACCCATTTATAATTCGCTTGAATATCAACTGCTATTCTCGGAAAACTGTGGTGTTGCTGTCGGAAATGTATCGCGTCTCAGGTACATACAAGCGTTTGGCGCACGATACTCTTATGAAAGATGTGACGGGTGGTGACAGATATGTATATTACATAAGGCGCGCGACATTTTGTGAACAAAACATAATTTCAATCATTAAATGGGTTAGTATTTGTTAGTCAGCATTTACAAAATAAATCGGTCGCGGGGCTGGCCAATTGAATAGGTCAGACCTGTCAGCTATATGTTTATTCACACTTATTTCGGTCATTGTTCGCAGTTGTTGAAAAACTCATAGCAGGGCGCAAATGTTAATTTGCTCTAACATGTACACAAGAAAAACCGGCATGGTCAGATACGCACAGTTCACGTATTATGTGCGGGAGCGTTATTAACACGTGCGCGCCGTGCGCGTAACTACGTAACTTTGCTATCTGAAATTGGAACTGTGAATAGCATTTATACGAATTAAAACTGAAATTTAAAAACGTTTTTTAGCGCTTTTGAAAATCAAAGTCGCCAAGATCAAATAATGAATAAAAGCGTGGCGTTTCACTAATAACAGAATGTCGAATTTCACAGGAAGGAGTATTTGGACAATTCAAGGTAGCTATTACATACGTGAAACACTTTACCTAATGCCCTATCGCTACTGTAACTGTTTTCAATGAACATCTGTCTGATACATCGTGCACAACGTCGGTAGTAAAAGACATCGTATTGCGTCGACGTCACACACGAAACCATTTCCTGACTACCGCATCAAAAACTGTCTTGGTCGAGTGTATCCGACGGAGAGCCGTCAATACAAATGTGGCGAGAAGTCACTTTCTCGCTTCTCAGTCGTGCTAGATAAGCTGAGTTACTAAAAATAGCCGTACTAGAAATCCTTATCTGGAACACCCCGTGACTAGTGTATTCATACGCGCGATTGGGTAAAATCAATACAAGGGAAGGACTTCTTACAGAATTATACCAACATTTTTCTATAGGCAACAACCTTATGAATTGAAATTAATATAAGTAATTAGCACGAATATGAAATTCTATTTATCATATAAACACTTTAAAAGCCTATTTAATTAACCGAAGACGTTGTTTTGTAGTCACTCAGTCATTTATATTTACGCCAAAACGTAACGTTTGTGGTTGTCATAACAAATGACGTCATTAGAGGGTTAATACACGTTTTTTCTGGCAATAACATCTGCAGTGTCCCGAGGGACTGTTGTTGGCCCGAGCCCGAAAACAAACGTGCATTAACGCTATTCTTGCATAAAACCAATTTTCTGCTCTCCTGCATCAATTTAATTCTTCAAAATACAGGCAAAACAACGGCAGCAAAACTATACACTTCTTTGACACTTCGGCGATTTATGCTGTTTCTGGGCCACTGTTTTCTTTTCGACGTCAATTCATGATTGTATCAAATGTACCTTAGGTCCGTAATAGGTATAATTAAAACCGGTCAACAACAGCGCGTGAGCACGAGAATCGCCTTGTTAATACATGGTCTAGCGGGACTACAACAGCACGTTTTATGCAAGAATTTGGTGTCACGCCTAAAGTTATGCTGCGGTCTGTTGCTATTAGATATGGAAGTCGTATTACGCAATGTAAAGTAGTACTCCACAAATTCGTTAATTTTCTTGGTTTTAGGGCGTATTTCAGCGAGAAAAATAATCAAGCATGGGATTTGTTAAAGCCGGGGGGTTCTATACCCTCGGTTGGTCTGTTCCTATCGGAAACTCGCTAAAGCTCGTTTCCGACTGGAACAGACCAACCTCGGGTATAGAAACCCCCGTCTTTAACAAAACCCATGCTTGATTCTATTAAGGTTGTGCTTGAAATGAGCGACCGTAAGGCTTCATGGTTGACATCTTTGAATGGCGTTAGTTAACGTCAAATTCACGTATGTTCTGCTTACGTCAAAGTACATTTGACGTTCACCTTGAAGAAAGGAAGCGTATTGACAGACTTTGTTGCCAAAATTTAATCAGGTTTATTCGCCTACAAATCTGTCAATATTTCGAGGGTTCATGTTTTGTACGGTTTATTGAACACAGCAGTACTTAAGAAAAACAATTGTCACCGATATTGACTGGAGTTAATCCATATTTTAGTATTTACATGACTCTGTTTTACTCGTACGTCTCTATGCTAAAATATATACCAGTGTTTACTTTATCCCGTCTGTATATATGTATAGAACAAAACCTCTGAATAACGGTGGTTTTCTTGATAAATACGCCTATTTACGCCTTTGCAAAGAGAATAGGCCCAGATCAGGCAGCTCATGTTGCAATTTCGTGTACCTGATCAGAGTCTACTCTGCTAGCTCCATAGCATATTGTAGCCCATGGTTTTACTACTGGTTACACCAATCAATGTAAAAAATAAAACACGTAAAGAGTTAGTTAGATTCTACTCGGCATCTCAACAGGAGCAACTAGAATAGAACCAGATCAGGCTGGGCATATTGGAGTTAATTGATTAGGGTCTACTCTTATTGTCCCATAAACCGTTGTAGCCCAGAATTTTCGTAACTGGTTAAATCTATAAAAGTAAAAATATCAAACAGGTAAATAGTTAATTCGATTCTATTCGGCGTCTGATCAGGATCCAAACTGTTTACAACTCCCGATTAAATTGCATAACATATTTGCTATAAACCTGAACCACAACAGAGAGCATCCCGACGGGAAATATTGTCATTTTAATCATGTTCAGTACTGTAATTGTTGTAGAGATCGGAGTGGGCCTTCACAAAACTAACAAACGTTTGGATCTAGATCATCAATTTACATCCCACACTATGCTTATTGGTTTGCAATAAACGGGGGAACAGTTATGAAGGAAAACATCTAAGTGTTCGGTACGGGGTTTATCGGCACGGTACGGTGTTTGCCGGTACGAGATTTGGATGTAATACCCCGTCATTTAAGGTTACATGATCACCGTACAGTATGATTGACGTCAGAAAACAGACTATTCACATAATCAATTTTACTAGTACGACGGTCGACACTCGACAATAGCGCGACATTTACGCGATATAGTGTCGTGTGTCGCTTCGTGTGTCGTGCGTCGTATCGTGCGTCGCTTTGTATGTCGAGTGTCGTGGTCAAAAGTAAAGCACGACACACGACACTTGCACGACATTTGCGCGACATAATGTTGTATGTCGCTTCGTGTGTCGAGCGTCGTATCGTGTGTCTTGTCGCGTTGTCGCGCGTCGTATCGTGTGTCGCATGTCGTGGTTTGAAGTCGACACACGACATACGAAGCGACACACGATGCACGATACGACACGCGACAACGCGACACGACACACGATACAACGCTCGACATACGACACGACACACGATACGACGCTCGACATACGATACGACGCACGGCAATCGGACAAGTTGTCGAGGTCAAATTATTAGCCAGGGTAGAGCGACAGAACAAAATGTGTGTGTTGAAATGTCCAAATTGTCGTGCGTCGTATCGTATGTCGCGCGTCGTATGGTGTGTCGCATCAAAATGCTGCGCGTCGTATGGTGTGTCGCTTCGTGTGTCGAGCGTCGACCTCAAAGCACGACATACGACAATTAATGGGGCTCCAACGGAATTCCGTACGGAATGCGTATATGGTACTTACGGAGTGAAGTGTCAAAGAAATGAACATGACTATAAATAGTAACCGAGCCATAACCGAACGTGAAGTGTCAAAGAAATGGACATGACTATATAAATAGTAACCGAAAGACAGTGGAGCCTAACGTCACCTTGAATACCAATGTATTGTATAATCCGTTCGGCCTCTTAGTGTGTTTCTCCAGATCTTCTAGACTAGCCAGACTGAGTTTGATATAAAGAATACCAAACATACAGGTAAATAATTTTATCTATTAAAAATTAATAATAGAAGGACTAGTGGCTAGTCTAACGCAGCCACTGAACCAATGTAAAAACTCAACAACTTGATAAAATAAAAAACATGACCAATTCGAAAGTCGTAACATAGCCCTACATAACTACAATTTACCAAGAAAACTTTACATAGACTCTTTAACCCTTTCCCTCATATTGACGACTTTTGACGACTCTGTACTAGTCACTTAGTGAAACCATTGTGATAAATAGAGCATTTGCTCATATAGGAGCAAATGCTCTATTTATCACAATGGTTTCAAACTACAGAATTCTAAAGCTTTCTTTTTCTCTAGTTAATGCTCCTTTTCGGTAGATTTATTCAAAGAGGTTTTATCTAAAAATAGCCTATGAGGGAAAGGGTTAAGTGAGGCAGAGTGGGAACCTTTCGAGCCTCACTACTTCCTCTTTCGAAGCTTAATGAGGCTGAAAGCTCTTGCGGAAAATAACAACATATGGACTATCCAGTAGTCCTAAGACCTGGCCAAGATAGCTCATGCATTTGAAAAGGAGCTCCCAAAACAACAGCTGGTCAATAACACATAAAGTTAACCTAACAACACAGACCAGCGAGTGTGGAGGGATGCGCACTTTAATTAGTTACACTAACCCTTTGCTATTTCTAACCACTGTACATACATGCTCAACCCTTACTCCAAACAGACAATACACTTTACTGTATGTAAGAGCATGAGATTCATGCTCCCCGTATCTCTGCCATAAAGAAGCTTGAACTGATAACGGGTCAGAAAATTAACCATTTGAAATGCAATCCCTATTCATGAGCTAACAACATTCATGTTGATTAACATTGTACAATTTTACCCTTTGCTTGCATAAAGAAATTTAATTTGTGTAATTATACAAACAGTTGGTCTCAAGCAACAATATGAATAATAGCCTAAATCCTGAATTTAACTTATCACTTTGTATATGATTATGGTATTATGTGTAGAAACACTCTAAGTGTAATAAACAATTTGAAATCTGATAAGACTACACGTTCTAATCTGGATCCAAACTGTTTTCAAAAGTCTTCAATACTTGTCTCAGTATTCAAAGGTAAGTGCCCCATGAAGCCCCATAAAGCTTATCAGTACCAGATAATTGAGACCAGGCAGTGACTGGCCGTTAGACCAATAAACATTTGTCAGTGATTGATTACCTAGCAATATTTTCTGCGAGTTAGAATTTTACCAGATTCTGTAATTCAGGCTAGGAAAAGACAAATCTGTATGGAAAAAAGGGGAAGTAATAATTTATAATCTAAAATTACAGAGACTGAAGCCAGTCAGAGGAAACCTAATTCCTCTCATTAAGTTCTGTTGATAAAACTGACAGATCATTAACCTAACCTTTCATATCGCCTGAAACATTTCATATAGTAGCGAAGGTGCAAGCAGATGGAACACGAAAACAATCGAATGCGTTACTCATTCCATTTGAATTGAAATACAAAAGTTTACTAAAATGAATATGCAAGTAATATAAAAGGAAATTCTCGATCATTTTCGGATTTCTATACAGTCAGAGTTTTGAACAATTGCAGCCGGTGAGCCTGATCCGATGCTGATCAATATTATCTCATTTTGTTATCTTGGCTTGTAGTTCCTAATCTGCATGCTTACAACAAATCATTACCCTCGCTCCCCTGTCTACGTGACAAAGCTTGCTTGGAATGAATTCCATATTATTTTTTTCAAAATATAAACTGTAACTAATAATAACAATACATATATATATATCATAATACAATAACATACATGTATATTCTAACCTATAGCCCGTAAAGACCATATAAAGAAAACTGTATAAACTGTAACTAATAATAACAATACATATATATATATATCATAATACAATAACATACATGTATATACATGTATATTCTAACCTATAGCCCGTAAAGACCATATAAAGAAAAATGGTGAAATGACATTTCATGATCGGTTAAAAGTATATGGTCTTTACGGGCTATAGTAATAACGCAAGAAATTTCAAAAACGTAACATATGAATGCATGACGTCACGTCACGTCATGTAACCGTGGGAGGAACGGGGTAGGAAAGAGCGTTGTAAACGTCTTAGATATACAACGATGAGCTTCCTCTATTTTTATAGTGACAAAAACGCGTGTCATGTTAAAATTCTTAATTACATGTCGTGGAGGTATATATAATAACTACAGCGTTAAATGGAGAAATCGTCCGGCTCAGATGGAAGGTGGTGATTTCATTGCATGATTATATATATATAAAGCTGTAAAAGCGTAAATAAGCACTTTGATTAAGCCATTAGTCTGAAATCAGTTATCAACCAGATCAATGATACCAGAAAACCAAAAATACACTAACTTAAAACCCCACTCTTACTTGGTTCACATAAAAACAAGTGAAATGGTTGTGGGGCAGTTACTGCTACAAATGAAAACACCTGTGATAATTAACACACTGTGAGCCTTGCAGGGTCATTAGGGTATCATATCAATTACTCCTATGAGATCCTTAGTCGTCCTAATTCCATGGCTGCTGTCCAGTGCCCACACTGCTTGGTGCATGATTTTATAAACTCTGTGACTGGTCAGTGAACCCTTTACGCATTCGTTTTCAACTATTTGTGTAATCTGCTGTTTTTATTGGGTTCTGTTACTCGCTCATTGAAAAATCATTGCGTATTTCCCCTATTACTCTTGCGTAATTACGCAAATACGCAGCTTATCTACACCTCTGCCAGCGGCGGGCGCAGACGTTTTAAATCACATTATTTCGGTAGGTAAATATGCAGAAGAATAAATAATATTTAATATTTTTTAAGCAGAAATGCAACTTTATTGAAATATATAAACACTTGCCAAGAACAGTTTTCTCTACAATAGCTAAGACTAGAATGGTATGAATAGTAATTTACGTATACAGTTCAAAGCGTAGACTATACTACTGGTCAACCGTGATACCGCGTAGTAATATACATAGACATATACATAGACATAGTTTATTTGGTAACTTATACATATTGTATCTCGTTACATCAGTATATTATATATAAATCAAATTATTTAAACACGTCAAATCATATCACGTGGCATACATAGTGGTATATGCATAAACCAAAACAAAAAGAAGTCATATGATTGAGATCAATCAAAAACGAAAAAGAAGAAAAGATTCCTCGGGTTGAATATGAGGAGAATGAACACCTGTTTTCAAGTGAACCACGTTATTGGATTTTGTTAATATTTCGACGTGTTCATCATTGTTTCGTAACATGCATTTCCGTGTTATTACTTATCCTGATTAAGATCCATGTGAATTGTTTGTGTCCGCATTTTGTCAAGTGGACGCCTAGAGCAAACCGAAGCAAAGCAGAAAGCTCCTAACGGAACTTTCGGCTCAGCCCCCTCTGCCCAGGCATCCATCGGTTTTATACACCGAAATCACACTACTGTGGAAAGGGCTAAGGTGATAGCATACTTTGCATATATATAATGTACATGTATATAACTTATAGTAACAAAGTAACAATATGGTTACGCACAGTGGAATATACGATTCTCTCTCAAAGCGCACGTACGAAATCAGTTAAGTAAATCGCAAGCAGTTTGGGTGCAAATTAAACGTTGAGTAACTATGCGCATGATCTGGCTCTGACCTGTTTGCCCGTTATAGTTTAAGAAAGAATAATTATTTCCCACCGTACTAAAGTTTTACATACTTATCAACAAGAGTAACAGTCGTTCAAGTATACGAAATGAAACGACTTAAAGGACTGAAATACATTAAATAAACAGGGTAAAACAAATTACCAATGGACCCCATTGCTAAACGTGTTTCCATGCAAGCGACGTGAAACACGTTAAAGGGGGGGGGGGGGCATTCCATTCTAGCAACGAGTATACTCGTCGTTAACAAATAGTGTACCAGTGACGATTGTCCTAGTCTTATGCAAACAGCGCAGACCCTGGTCATATGGCTCCTGCTGTACATAGCCCATAGGTCATGCAGGGTCTACACTGTTTGTCATTTTTAGATATACGTGTATTGTTAAATATAAAAAATGGACTAGTCTTAAATGTAAATTGGTCCTCAGTAAGCATTTACATTTTCATTCTCAGTGTTGTTATACTTTCTGATCCTTCGAGATCATGAATTTCGGTACTTTTTGTTCTGAAAATTGAATACCGCTTAAGCCGGTGCTAAGGGGGGGGGGGGGGGGGGGGGGTGAGCAGTGTTGCACTTTCAATTAGATCAAGTCACTGCTCCTGCAGGGTTCTGCTTCATTTTTGGCTGACTTAATTCAACAGCAGATTATAATTATCAAAACAATCACACATTGACTTAGCGTAGAATTTAAGATATCAAGATTAGACTGCTCTTGTAAAACGTGTGATATGAACTACATGCATGTATAACTCTCATAGAGATCAAAAGACTGAAATAATTGTTTCAAAATAATGATATGAATAAGATCTAGAAGTCAAATGTTCCGCAATGAAAATGTCATTTTTAATGCTTAGGTTCTGTTTCGGGACGCAAAGTCACAAAATGATATTGATAAAAAAAACACAAACATAGATCTATATCAGTTTTAGAAAACTATAGAGAATGCCGATCTACAGAATTTATATAAATAAAAATAGATCTAGATCTTAGTCAGTCGTGTAAAATCGAATGTCTCCACTAGATCTACGAGGCGTTCTGACCTACCATCAGGTTCTCCGTTTTCATAATCGGAGTAGATATATATTCTCCCAATAGAAATCTAGATCTAGATTATGTAATTTCAACACAGATAGATCTACAGTTGGAGAGGTTTGAAACAGTGACTGTTCTTCGTACAGAATAGTTATAAAAAGTTTCATTTGGTGTACGCTTGCGCAGATGCCTAGATCTCGTCACGTATTACTGTGCACAGCACATGTCACCACAATTAACAAGACTCTGATAGTTTATTTCCGATGCCATACATATTTACAATAAACAATCGTCCGGTCATTTCTTCACACCTTTGTAGAAACATCCACCACCCGCTGTACAAAATCTAAATGTCCGGACACAGCCTCATCTAGATATAGTCTAGCTAGATCTACACGAACTTGATCTAAATCTAATTGATAGAATAGAATCTAATCTAGATCTACGCTTGAAAAAGACTTGACTGGGAGTAGAGGGACAGAAACATCTCAACGTTTTAAAATTAATTCGTATATTTGTAAAGAAAACATTATGCATTTGTTTTTAATGTGCAAAGTTATACGAGTGCCATTTAAGCACGTGCGTGAAGTTAGCTGCCAGTTGCCAGTTCAATCGTGAGCACACGACTGACGATTCAAATATAAGATACTTGCGAATCGTCAACTGGCAACTGGCAGTCAACTTCACAATACGGCTACCAATTCAATATGACACTCGCAAGTCAACTGTAAACTTGATTACTAGCGAATCGTCAACTGGCAACTGGCAGCCAGCTGCCAATTCGGTCTTAACACATGAAAACAGAGTTGATCACAAATAGCCAACTGACAACTGGCAGTCAGCTACCACTTAAAAATAAAACACAATAAACTGTGTTTACAGACGAATCGTCAACTGGCAACTGGCAGCCAGCTGCCAATTCGACTTTTATTACACATAGATACATATTCGTGTGAATTGTCAACTGGCAACTGGCAGCCAGCTGACAATTCGCCCTTATCATTTTAAAACAGAGTTGATCACGAATAGTCCACTGGCAACTGGCAGCCAGCTGCCAATTCAAATATAGCATAAGAAACCCTGTTTACAGACGAACCGTCAACTGGCAGCCAGCTGCCAATTTAAATGTAACTTCCAAAATTGTGTTTACTAGGGAACCGTCAACTGGCAACTGGTAGCCAGCTGCCAATTCGACTTTTATTATACCTAGATACATATTCATGTGAAATGTCAAATGACAACCAGCTGTCAATTAGCTCTTAACATATTAAAACAGAGTTGATCACGAATAGTCAACTTGCAACTGGCAACCAGCTGCCAATTCAAATATAACATAAGAAACTGTGTTGACAGGCGAACTGTCAACTGGCAACTGGCAGCCAGCTGCCAATTCAAATTTTACTTCCAAAATTGTGTTTCCTAGCGAACCGTCAACTGGCAGCTGGAGCCAGCTGCCAATTCGACTTTTATCATATATAGATACATATTCATGTGAAATGACAACTGGCAGCCAGCTGACAGTTGCTCTTAACATATCAAAACAGAGTTGATCACGAATAGTCAACTGGCAACTGGCAGCCAATTCAAATGTTACTTCAGAAATTGTGTTTACCTGCGAATCGTCAACTGGATACATAGATGTATAATCATGTGAATAGTCAACTAGCAACTGGCAGCCAGCTGCAAATTCACATGCAACTTAAGAAACTGCGTTTACAGGCGAACCGTCAACTGGCAACTGGCAGCCAGCTGCCAATTCAAATAAAAAATATGAATTGTGATTACTAGCGAACCGTCAGCTGGCAACCGGCAGACAGCTTCCAATTCGACTTTTATTATACATAGATACATATTCATGTGAATCGCAAACTGGCAACTGACATCCAGCTGTCAATTCGCTCTTAACATATCAAAACAGAGTTGATCACGAATTGTCAAATGGCAACTGGCAGCCAGCTGTCAATTCAAATGTTACTTCAGAAATTGTGTTAACCTGCGAACCGTCAACTGGCAGCAAGCTGCTTGCTGCCAATTCAAATGTAACTTCAGAAAGTGCGTTTACTAGCGAACCTTCAACTGGCAACCAGCTGCCAATTCGACTTTTATAATACACAGACACATATTCATGTGATTTGAAACTGGCAACTGGCAGACAGCTGACAATTAGCTCTTAACATATACAAAGCAAACTTATTTACGAATAGTCAACTGGCAACTTGCAGCCAGAGGACAATTTCGCTTTTAATATATCAAATCAGTTAAGATTAGATTGGATCAAGGTTATTTCAAGATCTGATTAGAAGAGATCTGGACATGATCATGATCTGACCAGGGTCTGATCCGATCTGGACCTGGTCTTTATTAGATTTTGACCTGGTCTTGGTCAGATCAGATAAGAGCATCCCAGATCCAGATCCAGCTTATGTCAGATGCAGGTCAGATCAGATCAGGTCAGAAGTGATTCAGACCCAAATGCAGATCCAGATCAGATTCAGATCCAGATCAGACCATATCAGGTCAGAAGGGATTCAGATCCAGGTCTAAATCAGATCAAGATCAGACTAGATTTTGATCCAGATCAGGTAAGATCAGATCAGATCTAGATTGGGAAAAATCGATTTTGTTCATGTTATGAAAGTAGTTTAATAAGTTTGGCGTGCGCAATGGGCAAATTCATGATTAACAGACGTGCGACCCCACTCTATGTCATGTTATCAAGTCACACATATGTACAAATTCATTACAAATACCAGCCTGGATTAAACGAGTCGTATCTCATCGTCTGATATGAATCCAAACTGTTAAAATATGTAACCAGATATAGATCTACAAAGTCTTGAAATAATGAAAAACTACAAAAAAAATAAATGTATGCTTTAAAAATGTGATGTCGGAAATCTAACGTAATTAGTGTGATATAAATCAGCGTGGATCGAGGTTCAGGTCTGACTGATTTTGAGATAATAAACAGGAAATATGAAACAAACGGGTCATACTGGGATAAACTCTATCACCGATTATCCTTTCACTTGTTGTCCTGAATAAAGCTGTTATTTATCTAAACGTGTGTTGACCCTTAATTATGCTAAGCACAATATGACATGCATTTGTAAACACCTTGGATCCAGATGAGGCGCCGAGATGAGGATCCAAGCTGTTTGACGCTTGTTCAATAGTTTCTCAAACGGTTGTAACGAGTCAGAAGTAAGTAAACAATGTTACAAAGCATGAAACAGATGAGAGTTATGGCAGAATAATTTTCAGCACAATATATCCCGGCAGAAGTGTTACTAAACTCGTGTAGTTTTAGTCACCTGCAAAACATTCGTCTGCTGAAAATTCATGCTGAAAATTTCTTTACACAATTGGTATTTGGTTTTATGATAAATCATCCTGATCAAAACAAGTTTGAATGATAACCGGTATATGACTCAATACAATGCAGAGTTAGGGTAACTAAATAAAGCTTCTGCTTGAGATCCAGATCAACATTTAAATTTAAATCAAGATCAACTACAATGTCCACATATATTTTTTTAGATCTTGACTATGACTTGATAAACATATGATCTAATTTGATCTGGATCAAGATCTGATCTGATCTGATCATATCTAGTCTGATATTATGTGACATGGGATGATATGATCTAATCGAATCTGATCTGATCTGACCTGGATCTAGATCTGAACCGATCTGCTTTGATCAAAACCAGTACAATATTAGATTAAGATCAGAACTATACCAGATCCAGATCAAATCCTGATCTAATATAATCACATCTAGATCTGGATCTGAGATAATCTGGATCTGAGTTGATCTGATCTGATACAAACTAGATCCAGATCAGATCCCGATCAGCTTTATATCTGATCTGATCTATTTTTATCTCATCTCATCTTATCCATTCATATGAATATGTATCTAGGAATAATAAAAGTCGAATTGGAAGCTGGCTGCCAGTTGACTATTCGTGATCAACTCTGTTTTGATATGTTAAGGGCGAATTGTCAGCTGGCTGCCAGTTGCCAGTTGACAATTCACATGAGTATGTATCTATGTACATGCATAATAGAAGTCGAATTGGCAGCTGGTTGTCAGTTGACGGTTCGCTAGTAATACAATTTCTGAAGCTACATTTGAATTGGCAGCTGGCTGCCAGTTGACAATTCACAGGAATATGTATCTATGTAAAATAAAAGTCGAATTGGCAGTCGGATGTCAGTTGCCAGTTTACGGTTCGCTAGTAATCACAATTCATAAGTTGAATTTGAATTGGCAGCTGGATACCATTGCTAGTTGACGTTTCGCTAGTAAATACAATTTCTGAAACTACCTTTGAATTGGCAGCTGGCTGCCAGTTGCCAGTTAAGGGTTCGCTAGTTATCACAATTCATAAAGTTTAATTTAAAATGGCAGCTGGCTGTATATGTTTTGTTGCGTCTCTTGCTTGAGTTCTCGTTTTCTCGAGTTTATGCCCCTCTCTCTCTCTCTCCCTCTCTCACACACGCACGCACGCACGCACGCACACACACACACACACAACACACGCACAAACACCCACACACCCACACCCCCACACACACGCACAACACATACAACACACACACACACATGTCGGTAAAAAACGACCTACGGTCATTTTGTTACCGTGCTAGAGACGCTATTCGTTACCGTTTAAATGCAAACGAACGCAAAGCGCTTTCTTAGTGTTGTTCTCATACATTTACCATCTGAGTGACAAACAGTTTGAAGCCGGATCAGACACCGAGTTAGTCGGCGTCTGATCTGGTTCCAAACTGTTTGCAAAGGTTAAAACTAATCTAGGCGCCAACGCGTTTATTGGGAAAGAATAGCGTATCTACCTAAGTATAACCTAATGTACACGTTCTTTCTGCCCCCAAACTATGATCAACAACGACTGTTTTATCTTGATAAAATATATGTACATGTACGTGTATACCGTATTAAGTACTAAAATACGTAAATAAAAGGTTAAAGGTACATGTATTGTCTACCGATTTCCAGTTGTCAAATGTTTCAGGTGCATTGGGGGCTAACTGATAGCAAGTTACTTCTCTTTCAACCCTGACCAGCAATATTTAATGAACTTATATCAGAACCATGATCATTGTGTTACGTTTTACTTCATTTCATATATAACTGTCGAAATAATAATCTCAGAAACAAGTCCCGTTACAAGTTTCTGAAAAAATTATATTGAACTGGAGACAATTTTGTCCTAATTTTTTTAAAGGAAAAATATCGCCAAAAATCTATTAATAATAAACGTAGCAAACACATTAGTTTTCGTAGCCCGGTGTTTACACCATTTATTTTGCTTTATTTTATGGATTTGTTCTAAAATACCAATATCAACACTCCAGAGGCCAGTTCTCTTGGAATGATTCCTATCTTTTAATGTTCGCAAAGAGACCAGCAATAATCGTCCCAGTAATACATGGATACAATATGATATAAAGAAAGTCATCTGAACTGGGTCAACACTTTTGTAAACTGTACTTGATAACTTTAAATGATAACTGGAAATGTGCGATTACGTTGTGGCATAACAAACATGCATATCTGAATAATTATCCATGTATTATATGAAACACGTTATACAACATGTACCTAGAACGGAGGATCTCTTGGAAACTCTCCGTTCTATGTATACAGTTTTTGTAGTGAGCTACTGTATCTCGTGTATTCTCGGCCTACTATATATAATTAAAGCCGCCAATACAGTAAAACCCCTCTAAACCGGACACTTTATTTGATATAAATATCGGTCTTGGAGACAGGTGGCAGCTTAATGTAGGGTGAGAGTCATACAGAAAGCTCCTCTAGGAGCTTTCTGCATGACTTTCACCCTGCACTAAACAGCCACCTGTTTAAAAGCATCTAAATTCTCCTTTACTAGAATTCCGGTTTATATGGTTTTTACTGTATCCGACGACGGAATTACAGATCCGAGTCATATGTATTTTCCAAAAAGTCATGTGAGCTGGGTCTACACTTCTGTCAAATACTGTAGGGGCCTTTAAAGTGTTCGCAAAATGTTTTACTGGTTTCATATAAACTGCAAGTGTTGTTGTTTATCATACAAAACTCCCTCCAGCATTGTACTAAAGCCATGACTTATTTTTCGATAATACACTAGTGTATTATCGATTTCGGTTCCCTGCTCACCCACGAGTGCTGCATGAAACAGGACACCAAACGACGTCATCTGTGATGACGTTACAATTAACGTCACGTTTTGTCGGAAATTATATATGGCGGAGGAACTGGAAAAATAGGTTTCAAACACTTTTAAATGTTTTATGTTATAAATAGAATATCACATTCGTGCTCATTTATTATCATTTTAAATAACCTCGTTGACTAAATACTAAGTATGACGCTCTCAAAGGCTCGCGTCATGTTATTTTAGTCAACTTGTTTATTTAAAAGGATAATAATGTGCATATAATATCCTCTATTTAATGAAAATGCATAGCTTATTATTCATAGTATATGATACACGTTAATCAATGCATATCTAATACAGAGGCTCTCTCGGAAAATCTTCCGTTCTTGGTCTATATTAGCTGTAGTGAGTCACTGTATATATTCTTTAAGAGCACTCATGTAAGATCCTTTACTTAACGAAGATGCATAGCGTATTATTTATATTATATGATGCACGTTAATCAATGCATATCTAATGCAGAGGATCTCTCGGAAACTCTTCCGTTCTTGGTCTACATTAGCTATAGCGAGTCACTGTATATTTATATTCCTGGAACTCCAAATCACAGTGCAACAGTGTAAGTATCTTTATTCCACTGTATTACAATAGTACATTACTTGTGTTACAATGTGTTTTCATTTTGTTTATAATAATTATTTGTTTTGTAATGTATCGCCTTATATTATGGAGAATTAAAATATGATATATACATGTATGTAATACTTCGATACATATTCGCAAATCTTAGAAACCAGCAATAATCATCCGAATAATACATGGATATTACACGATTTGATATTAACACACTGCACACTGCATTAAGACCACTTATATTCATGAACTGTGAAATACATAACAAGCCACTTGTTTTTCTAAGCGGCATCAACTATTTTTCAAGAAAATGAACAGCAGATCCACAGATTGTACGATAGCCATTAAACTCGCCTCAGAGATTTACTACAGCAGTTAACCTTGCCTCAGAGGTCATTACCTTCGGCTAGCCAGCAGAATTCTTATCGCTGGTTGGTTAAATCCTCTGCAGTGCATGCATGGGTGCGTCTATATCCAGAGTGTAATTTGGGCTCTTTTAGAATTCAAGGGATATAACTGCTTCAAGAGTGTCCGACATTCAGACACAAGTTGGAGTCCGTGATTTGTGTGGTATGAAGAAGATGCGTCCGAAAGACTGAATACGACATAAGCATTAATCAGACGAATTTGGACAAAAGTTTAAGGGCTTAACCACATAAACTGAAAATACCCCACAAACCTAGATTGGACAAATTATCTACCTCATTAACGTCACATGTTGGCGCGGACAGACGGACAGACGGACAGATGGACAACCTGATTCCAGTATACCCCCCCAAACTTCGTTGTGGGGGGTATAATGAAGTCATGAATATTAATAAGATTAATTTTTATAATAGCACATGAACACATGAATTTTTGGCCAAGTCAGAAACTGTAGAATCATATCTACATTATGTCCTAGGCAAACAGAGCAGACCCTGATCAGATGGCTCCTATAGGAGCCATCTGATCTGGGCCTACTCTGTTTGCAAAGGCATTGAAAGGTTACTGCAGGGTGAAATTCAGACAGAAAGTTCCTCTGGGAGCTTTCTGCTTTCATCCCTCATTAAGCAGTCACCTAATATCTTGCTTAATACCTATCTCGAACAAACCTAGAGTTATCCCTCAAAACTGTACTCTTTGAAGTTAGTTTTATTTGAAACAATTTAACTCTTTCACCGCCGCAGTTGCATAAATGCACCACGACAAATAGTGCAGTCCCAGATCAGACGCCGTCTCAAGGCGGCGTCTGATCAGGGACTTCACTGTTTGTCTCAATCTCTATTTCTATACATGTATATGTGCTTTATTCCTTTGAAATTTACATTTATTTATCTCATTTCCTTATTTTACTGAATGATTTAACAAACTTGGATTGCAGACGACAATTAGGAATATGGCGCCGAAAGGGTTAATGTTACAATAATACAATATACATTAACCATCCATCTGATAAATATGCATGCATGAATTCAACCAGTAAGAACATTAAAATTCTAATATCAACACTATGCCCATAATATGACCTTTGACCTTGATGTGTGACTTTGACCTTATTTAGTCACCCCTAAAAATGTTCGCCTCCGTAAGTTGCACATGCATGTCAAGTTTGAAGTATGTTGAATGACGACAAAATTATTGCCAATCTAATTTAACCTGTAAATTGACCTTTGATCTTGATGTATGACCTTGACCTTAATACGGTAAGTCACACCTAAAAATATTTGCCTCCATAAGTTGCACATGCATGCAAAGTTTGAAGTATGTGTGTGCAATGGCTAAAAAATTATCGCCAACGTTAAAGCTGGAAACAAACCAACCAACCTACAAACGGCCAGACAGAGCAAAAAACAAAATGACCCCTCCATAAATACGCCTTTCTATGCCTTTGCAAACTGGGTAGACCCAGATCTGATGGCTCCTGTAGGAGCCGTCTGATCAGGGTCTGCTCTGTTTGCTTATGATATAATATAGATCTGATTCTACAGTTTCTGCCATGGCCAACCATTCTTGTGTTCATGTGCACTTATAAAAATTAATCTAATTTATATTCACGGTGTCATTATTCCTTACATGAATATTCATGGCATAAAGGCTTTAAGTTTGTTTTTCATATAGCAGAGATAATTTACTATTACATACACTTGTAATGTCCAAAAGAAAACACATGCTGCAGTTCAATTTATACTCACTTTTAATATAAATACAGTAGACAAAGGGGATTTTTGCCCTTGAATCTATAATATACTAACACAGAGTTCCAGATAAGATGCGCAAATCAAAACATTTTCAAGAGTAACTTCTTTATTTCTCCACCAAACCCTATGTTGTGACCACTCTTTAGAATCATCTCGAAGAGACGATTCAAAAGAGTGGTCACAACACAGGGTTTGGTGGAGAAATGACGATTTGAGTATTTGAGTACGCACCGTTATCTGTAGCTCTGCTAACACTCATTTCATACATAACAACTGGCTTTTAACACTGATCAACAATAGCAGGTCAGTCAATACAGAACAATCATAACAATCATATATTTATTTCTCAAACACTGAGACAGAAGTGTGTGTATTATTTACCCATTCAATTATTAATCCTTTCCTTCATATAAACAACTTGTGGCATCTTTGCAAACAAAGTAGACCCAGATCAAACAACTCCAGTGGGAGCTGTCTGACCTGGTTCTGCTAAGTAATATAGATCTGATTATTGTTATAGCCAAAAACGTTTCATTGTAAATGTGTAATTTTAAAATAAAATCAGTCCATGAATATCCATGCAGTAACAATTTTTCTAATTAATATTCATGGAAGAAAGTGTTTATTTTCATTTCAAACAAATGCAGAGCTGTAGATACCAGGTATACTGTCAGATCAATCTTAGTACTCATTAACCCCTTCCCTGTTCTATGTTTATTACAGATTTCAATACCTTCTGAATATTTTTGAACAAAAAGGTTATAATGAAATATGGAAGATGGAGCATTGTAGCCATTTTAGAAAGTAAAGACACAGATCTTTGAAATTATATTAGCAAACAGAGTAGACCCTGATCAGAGCCGTCTGATCTGGATCTACTCTGTTTGCAGATGCGTGAAAACACGTTTATATGAGGGAAAGGGTTAAACAGTTGAACATTGATATCTCGAACTCAAATAACTCGAACTTCGGGATAACTCGAACTAGAACTTTCAGCATTACTTTAGACTTGCATTAAGCTGTGAACTTAAGAAATTGTCCAGATCAGAAATTGGATAACTCAAAACTTCTGTTATCTCGAATTAATTCATATGGTCCCTTGAAATTCGAGATGTCGAAGTTCAACTGTAATTGCCTCTGAGACACAGTCCCAATGAGTATCTACAAGATCATGTTTCGCTGAGAAATATAGAAACAATTTTAACTCCTCTTAACTACAGCTCTGCAAATCAAACTATAAACGGTATTAAAACATTTTTCAGAGAGTTTCTAATACCAAACAATGAAGACCATGATTAGATAATTATTCAGGTTAAGGTTAACCCTTTAGTCCATAAATACACCTTTCTACGCCTTTGCTAACACAGAAGACCCAGATCAGACGGCTCCTATAGGAGCCGTCTGATCAGGGTCTCCTCTGTTTGCTTATGATATACAATAGATATGACTCTACAGTTTCTGTCATGGCTAAAACTTCCTGTGCCCATGTGATATTATACAAATTAAATCTAAATAATATTCATGATGTCATTATTTATTTCATGAATATTCATGGAGGAATGGGTTAAGAAGGAATAATCAATGTCAAATAATTATGGCTGGTACAGTCCAAACTGAAGATAACATATTTTAGCTTCTAACAAGTTACTACTTGAATAAGCCTTGAATTTAAAATTGTTAATCCTTTACTCGATACAGATTCTTCGCCTTGGCATACAGAGTAGACCCAAATAAGACAACTCATGTTGGATATTCAAATTGTTTGATACTCTGTTGTAAATGCGATTGCTTTCTGACATTTTTTTAACCCTTTCCCTGTTGAATATTCATGTCAGAAATAATGACAACATGCATACTGATCAGCTGAATTTTTTACACTGGCATAAATATGTACTCACTGTGACATGAATTTTTGGTATTTGGCAGAAAGTAGAAACTATAGTCAGATCTATTATAATTTCATAACCAAACAGAAGAGCCATCTGATCTGAGTCTACTCTGTTTGCAAAATCATGAAAAAGTTTGTATAAAGGAAAGGGTAAACCTTATATAACTAACCCTTTGAATGTCCATCAGTGTTTAACTATTGAGTTCATTCAGTATGAAAGGCAGAACATCATCAAAGGAACTCAAGTTGCCTTTTGATCTGGGTCTAAACTGTTTGCAAATGCCAATACAATCTTTCCATGCCTTCAAAGAGTTAAAAGCAACCTAACAAGAGCTGTTTGCCACTCTGTCAATAGTTACTCATAACCTCGAATGAATTAGAAGAAAACAAAATTGCAACAGACCAGAGCTTTCATCGACATTTTTATGGTGTGACAATAGATAAGCCAAGGCATGAGAAAAGGTACCATTGAAGCTTTGCAAACACTGTAAGTCAAGACACCAAGTCTGATCTGGATCTACACTGTCAAGTAAGTAGATTATAAATAAAATACCAGCCAAAGACTGTCAAATCTTGTAGACTTAACCTTTTACTCCATGAATATTCATGTAAGTAATAATGACATCAAGAATATTAATTAGATTAATTTTTATAACAGGTCATGGACACACTAATTTTTGTATGGCAGAAACTGTAGAATCGTATCTTTATTATTTAATAAGCAAACAGAGCAGACCCTGATCAGATGGCTTCTACAGGAGCCATCTGATCTGGGTCTACTCTGTTTGCAAAGGCATAGAAAGGCGTAATTCTAGAGTAAAAGGTTAATTAGGCACTACGTATTGGCCGCTGGTCTGGATGTGCATTATTTGAAAAGCTCCGACGGGTAGCATTTCTCATGGCATTATTCACTCAGAAATTATATAAACCAAAGTTGGGGGCAAAAACAACTTGTTCAGCAAGCAAAGGGACAAGGGGATTTCGGAGCTCCGGATAAAGGTATTATTTCGGACGTGAAAATCTTTGTAGCTACATCAAAACGACAGATGTGACTACTCATTAGAAATGTTTCTCTAAGATGATTCTTATGAGTAGTTAACCCTTTACTCCATGAACATAAATTTAACCCTTTCCCTGTTCTATGTTTATTATAAATTGCAATACCTACTGAATATTCATGGACAAAATAGTTATAAAGAAATATGGAAGGTGGAATATTGGAGCTATTTTAGAAAGTATAAAACTGATGTCAAATTACATTAGCAAACAGAGCAAACCCTGATCAGATGGCTCCTATAGTAGCCATCTGATCTGGGTCTACCCTGTTTGCAAATGTGTGAAAAGACGTTTGTATGAAGGAAAGGGTTTAGAAATAATGGCATCATGAATATTGAATTAATTTTTATAATGGTATATGAAATTATGAAATTATTTGGCCATGGCAGAAACTGTAGATTTATATCTACATTATTTAATAAGCAAACAGAGCAGACCCTGATCAGATGGCTCCTACTGGAGCAATCTGATCTGGGTCTGCTCTGTTTGCAATAGCATAGAAAGGTGTACTTAAGGAGTATAGGGTTAACACTATGTGTTTGATGGAGAAATGACTTCGGTGAAATATTCAGCTTTATTGGAGCCCTTAATGGTTACATTTTTTATTGTGAATACTGCTCAAGTGTCAGCAATCATGGGTCAACCCTTTACCTGATAGTGGCCCCTTTTGAGGTGTTTTCAAAATGAGTAGACCAAGATCATAGACACCTGTAAGAACCATCTGAACAGGATCTGCTCTATTTTCTTATGAAATTATATAGATCCAATTCTATAGTTTCTGCCATGGCCAAAATATCTTCATATACCATTATAAAAAGTCTGTTAACCCGTTACTCCATAAATACACCTTTCTATGAATTTGCAAACAGAGTAGACCCAGAGTATGCTCTATTTGCTTATGGAATAATACAGATCTCATTCTACAGTTTCTACTTTCGCAAAAATTTCATGTGTTAATATGCCATTTTGAAAATTGATCAAATTAATATTCATGGTGTTATTTATATCTTACATGAATATTCATGGAGTAAAGCATTAATGAATAGTCATGATTATTCACCAGGTAAAGGATTAAATCAGCAGGTGAAACACTTCTCTTTGTAGGGTAGCATTCTCTTTGTAGGGTAGCAATCTTCAGCCTCACAGGGTACAATTCTTACAAGGTATATAAGCTGCATCAAGGGGAAATATGCTCTCTGGAATCTGCCAGCAATGTACAGTGCTCCCTCCCTACAACGGCCCTCTCAATAACGATTCCCTCCTTACAACAACGCATGTCACCGTTTCCGAAACAACAAGGCTCCAGAAACAACCTTTGTCCATCGTATTTTCTTTATGCCTCAATCAAACCCTATGTTTCTCGAAATACACTTTATCTGGGGATCTGCAAACAAGCTAATTATGTTTGATTTTCCCTCCCTGTAACAACTCCCTCTGAACACATACAATATTCGTATCCCAAAGGGTGTCATTGTAGAGAGGTAGCACTGTAGATCCGGATCAGTTGCCAACTCAGATCTTTGTCCACACTGTGTTTGTCAAGATGGACAATAAAATATTATAAATATTAATGTCTACAAATGTAGACACTGATTAGCTGATGTATTTAAACAAAGCAGCTGGTCTGAGTCTACGCTGTTTTCACAACCCATAAGGCATATTTACTCCTGACAAAGCCCATATACATGTATATTACTACTGTTCACATGCCCTAAGCTCTTTCCTCCAGTATCAATGTCTCTTGTGGGCACAATTTTAATGCCTCTAAAGTTTGACTTGAATCTGCACTAGAAAGCTGCAAAAGAGAAAACAAGAGTTAAGATTAGCAAGATTTTATTTTATGTACAATTGCTTTTGTCATTTACACTTTTGCAGATATTCGATCTTTTGACTAAAACCTAAACAATAATATCCAAAGAATTGTTCTGTTTATATAATTGAAAAGATACTACTGATAAAGGTGTGTACCCAGATACTAAAATCGTTATTTCTCCATCAAAAACCCTATACTATGACCACTCTTTAGAATCTTCTCTGCGAGACGATCTAAAGGGTGGTCACAGTAGAGGGTTTGGTGGAGATATGTATTCTTGAAAATGTTAAAATCTACGCATCTTATCTGGAGCTCTAGATATGTGTTTGAAAGGTTGTTCAATATTTACATAACAATGTAAAGTTGTTTTTAAAGTTCAGTGTTGGTATTTTATGTTAGGATTTTATCTTGCTTTAATCCTTTACTCTATAAATACACCTTTTTACACCTTTGCAAACAAAGTAGACCCAGATCAGACAGCTCTTGTAGAAGTCGTCTGATCTGGGTCTGCTCCATTTGCTCATGAAATACAGTTTCTGCCATGTCCAAGCATTCCTGTGTTCAGGTGCCATAAAAAAAATAATTTCGAGTTTTAAAATTTTACAACAAACTTTTATTTCCAATTATGGATACTTACATCTCTTCGAGGAAAGGTTGACAATAATTTATATTCTGTTAAGTGAAACCCTTTTGATGTGATGTAATTGAAGACTGCGGTAAGTCTGTTTCGACCATAGAACTTCCTTATGAGAGTTTCTCCTCCAGGTGAGCGGATGCGGAGTGTACAGGTGACTTCCTTACAGCCTGCTGGGGGCTCGTCTGGGACCTCCTTGGCTAGCGACTCTTGTATGGCCTGCAGTAAAAACATTGATTTAACCCTTTCACTGCCAAACTCTGTCGTCTGCCAGCTTTGTTGTCTGCTACAAATTTTCATTTTTAGATTTTCTTCATTTTTATTTCAAAAACATAGTAACAGTAACAAACAGTTTGGATCCTGATGAGACACCGAGTTACTCTGCGTTTCATCTGGATCCAAACTGTTTGCATAGGTAATCACAGGTCCAGCATTGGCAGCGAAAAGGTTAGTCCTTTCCCTGTATTTATTAGAAATTTCAATACCTACTGAATATTCATGGACAAAATTGTTGTATTGAAATATGTAAGGTGGAATATTGTAGCCATTTTAGAAACTAGAGAAACATATCTATCAAATTCCATTAGCGAACAGAGCAGACCCTGATAAGACGGCTCATAAAGGAGCCATCTGATCTGGGTCTACTCTGTTTGCAAATGCGTGAAAATGAAGGAAAGGGTTAATCACAATGAAGGATTATTTAAATACAGTAAAACCTCTTGAAACCAGACTTTTAAATATATATATATGTCGATATTTAAGACAGGCAGAAACTTACTGCAGGGTGCAAGTCATACATAAAGCTCCCAAAAGGAGCTTTTTGCATGACTTGCACCCTGCATTAAGCAGCAACCTATCTAAAAAGATCTAACTTCTTTCTTACTAAAATTTCTTCTTTACTAAAAGTCAAGTTCAAAGGGATTTTAATTTGTTTTATTTCAAAGTCCAGATAATATGGTATACTCCAAACTGCGACAAACATCATATTCTTTTTAAAAATATATAATAGTGCAACATGACTCTTAAAATAAACAAACCTGTTTCATAGCTTCTTCTTCAACTTTCTGTCTCTCTTCCTTTTCTTTTTCCATTCTCTCCTTTCTCTCCATTTCAAGCTGTTTCCTTTCTTCTTCCTGCTTAGCTTCAGCCTAAATCAAATAAATTGAAGATCATACAGGTAACAAATACTAACTAGAGAAATACAAGTACTTGAACTAAAAACAACATTAGAAATCTAGAACCTGCCTTAACCCTTTCCCTCATATAAACGTGTTTTCACGCACTTGCAAACAGGGTAGACCCAGATCAGGGTCTACTCTGTTTGCTTACAGAATTTCAAAGATCTATGTCTTTACTTTCTAAAATGGCTGCAATGTTCCACCTTCCATATTTCATTTTAAATATTTTGTCCATGAATAATCAGTAGGTATTGAAATTTGTAATAAACATAGAACAGGGAAAGGGTTAAGTAACCATGAAAATAAAGTTTTCTTCAGTGACAATTGTTTTTGTCTCATTAATATTCAGAAAAGGAGTAGCTGGCTTTAACCCATTACCTCATAGGCTATTTTAAGACCCAACCTCTTTGAATGAATCTACCCAAAAGGAGCATTTACTAGAGAAAAGGAAAGTTTTAGAATTTTGTTGTTTGAAACCATTGTGATAAATAGAGCATTTGCCCTTTTCGGTAGATTTATTCAAAGTGGTTGGGTCTTAAAATAACCAATGAGGGTAGAGGTTAAGACTCTCAGATATTTATTGAGTCTCTTTTCAGGAAGGTCCCTAATTTCCATTAGCACCCTACCCTTTTGAAAGTCTAGACGATGCACTGATTTAAATGAACCATAATTATTTGTCCTAGTTTTTATCTAATTTGATTATGAGGGCTAAATAGTATGAAAACAGAGTTTAACCCTTTCCCTCATATTTCTCTTGTATCTGTAAAAGTCATTTTGTGAAACCATTGTGATGGTTTCAAACTACAAAATTCTAAAATTTCCTTTTCTTTAGTTAATGCTTCTTTTCGGTAGATTTATTCAAAGAGGTTGGATCTAAAAATAGCCTATGAGGTAATGGGTTAACCCTTTATTCCATATACAGTCAAACCTGTTTTTAGAGACATAGTTTGGGAGAAAGCCAAAAGTGTCGTATCTCACAGGGTGTCTTTAAATTCAGGTAGAAAAAATTATGGGAAATATAGAGGGAAACACATCGGGAGGAGGGAAATACTGTCGCATCTGACAGGAAGTCGCTGAAAACGGTGTGTCGCTAGGACAGGTTTGACTGTATACTATTTTCTACGCCTTTGCAAACAGAGCTCATTCAAAATTAGAATCCCTTTAAATTTTTGATTACTGTATTGACTCTAAATAAATGCCTCCTCTTTACCAATTTGTACACGCACCATTTTGATAACTTGAACATTTAACCCTTTCCCTCATATAGACTAGGGATGGAGAATCGGATCAAAATCATAATCGATTATCGAATTGAATCGAACATTTATTATCGATTAAAAATTGATAATTAATCGAAAATACTTTCAGAGATTCTGTGCATGTAAAGCTTGATGTAACAAGCTAATACCTAACTAAGCTTTTGTGTCAACAAAACAGTATGCTGTGACCATTCATTAGAATCATCTCGAAGAGACGATTTTAATGAATGGTCACAGAATACAGCTTGGTAGAGGCTTATTATAAAGGTAAAATTCTTCATACAGTTATATTCCCATTAAAACGCCTACAAAAATTACTGATGCTGCTCTACAGATTACACAGTCAGTAATCGATTATGGCAAAATTACTATCGATAGTAAATCGAAAATACTTTTTCGATCAATCATCGATTATAACCGATTATCGGAACAACACTAATATAGACGCCTTTTCACGCATCTGCAAACAGAGCAGACCCAGATCAGATGGCTCCTACAGGGTCTGCTCTGTTTGCTAATGGAATTTGAAAGAATTTGAAAGGTCTGTTTCATTAATTTCTAAAATGGCTACAATGTTACAACTTCCATATTTCATTATATAAACTATTTTGTATTGAAATTTGGAATAAATATAGAACAGGTAAAGGGTTTTTAACAGAGTTGCAAACGTTGAGACCTGAGCAGTTTGATCTGAGTTTACACTATTTGCCTAAGTAATTAAAGTAATTATGATAAGCCAAAGATATCAAGAGTCCTACCTTTTTCCTGTCTGCCTCCAGAGAAAGCTGGTATGCCTCATCCTGTTGATTTCTTATCATTGATCTTGCCTCTCTTTCAGCCTGTAAAAGGAAAATATCAGTTGTGCTTGGAAGCATTCCAGATTACTTATACTGTTTAACTCCAGCGTTTTCCCAAGTAAACCACTCCAAATTATCTTTAACCCTTTACTCCATAAATATGCCCTTCTACCTCTATGCAAACAGAGTAAACCAAGATCAGACAGCTCCTATAGGATCCGTCTGATCAGGGTCTGCTTTGTCAAAGCAAAAAATTCCCTGGAAAAATTTGCATTATAAAAAATAAGTTCATAAAGTGACCAATTCATGCATGATTGTTTAATTTGGGAAACTGCTGCAGTAAATTAAGTCAAATCTTATTCACTCTTTCTTTGTTTAATTTCATTTAATAAATAACGACACCATGAATATTTATTAGCTGAATTTTTATTATGGCAAAAGTACACAGGGTTTGTGGTATTGGAAAAAGTGTAGAATCAAATCTACAATATTATTCCATAAGCAAACAGAGTTGAAAGGAGCTTTTTAACCCTTTCCTCCATGACTATTCATGTAAGAAATAATGACGTTATGAATATTAATTAGATAATAGCACATGGAAATTTTGGCCATGGCAGGAACTGCAGAATCATTTATTTATTATATTGTAAGCAAACAGAGCAGACCCTGATCAAACAGCTCCTACAGGAGCAGTCTTTTCTGGGTTTACTCTGTTTGCAAAGGCGTAGAAAGGAGTATTTATTGAGTAAAGGGTTAATATGGATCTACTCTGTTTGCAAAGGCATGAAAAGATTTCTATGAAATAAAGGGTTAAAATCATTGTTAGATGACTGTCTGATACACACCTCTTCCACCACGTCTCTCTGTCGCTGCTCATTGTATACCTCATGATCTTGTATTAACTTTGACATTAACTCGTCTACTGTTACATCACCTGCAATAAAGATCAAAAGTCTTCACCCTTTTACCTCATGAACATTTATGTAAGAAATACTGAGTGAATATTAATTAACTGTTTCTTCCATAAATATGCCTTTTTACGCATATTCTACGCAGAGTAGAACCAGATCAGACGGCTCCTATAGCAGCCGTCTGATCAGGGTCTGCTCTGTTTGCTTATGATATAATATAGATATGATTCTACAGTTTCTGCCAGTCAAAACTTTCGGTGTTCATGTGCTATCATAACAAATTAATCTAAGGGCTATTCCAGGAAAATCTCCTGGGGTGGGGGGGGGGGGGGGGGGGGGGGGGACCAAAGTCTAAATTAGGGGTACCACCAATAGAATTTTAATTATTTTTACCCCACCACCAAGAGAATAAAAATTCATAATATACCCCCCACATAAAGAATTAAAATCCCCCCCCCCCTCCAAAAAATAAATATATATATTTTTACGTTTATGCAATTACTTTTTGTCAAGCCGACTTGCAAACCTAAATGACAGCCCAGTGCATTGCCACGTTTGTGCATTAGTCTGACAGTCTTTCATTTCATCCTGTTGCCGTGGTTCTGTTATTGCAAGTAGTTTTCTCTTCGCCGACCTCGGATTCACTACATGTACCTGTGCTACTGCTAGGACACTGTGTTTTTAAAATTCTGTCAATGTCTTTTGGTTGTTATTCTGGTCTATTTTCGGTTTATTTATTTTGTTTTGTTCATCCGGGCTTTTACATCGAGAAGCAAGAGCAGTGATTGGTTGAGACTACCGGTGTCTTAGTACTTTTTTCACGGTCTAGTCTGAATCAATCAGCCGCTCATTACGGAAGTGTGATCAGATAAGCGTCTAGATGATCAGGACTAAAAATTGCATGCAGAATTTTCGCGGGAGTTCGTGTCAGAAAAAGGTTTTCCGTTAATTTTCATTATTGTCGAAGAAAACAGTTTGCATGAAGCGTTTTACTTGACAAACCACCGCATCAATTTAATTTCTGATGTTGAAATACCCCCACCAATAGAATTTTAATCAAATTTCCACCCCCACCAACAGAATTAAAATTTTTGCATCCCCCACCAAGGTTATTTTAATAGGCTGTCGTTCCGACCCCCCCAGGGAGATTTTCCTGGAATAGCCCTAACAAATATTTATGACTGTAGCAGGCATCAAATTTTCCAGATGACAATAACTTAGCATGGATACGGCTAATTATCACTGATATTTTTCATGTGATAATTTAAATATTAAGCATTTGTTCACCTCTGATGATATCAACGACTTCACTGGTTGCCCTAGACCGTGAAATGATGAGTAACACTGGGTAATGGTCAGAGTTATATCCCCGTATCTGATTGGCTGCCACACTTCCGAAATGTCGAGTTGCCATACCAATTAGCCTGTTGGTAAAAAAAAATAATTTCAATCTTGAAAAATGCCACTTTGAGGGAAGGTAATGTTTTATAAATCTTGGAAAATGTTACTATTAAAGCGAGTCTCTGGGTTAATATCAAGTTTGTACAAAATGACTACGAGCATCATATTAATTTTTTTCACATAACTTATTTCAACTAAAAAATGCTGTTTTTGACAGCTCCTACATGAATATTTTTACATGACATTGTCGTGTTTCTACATGACGTTACAGCTTATATCAAACATGTGTAATATTGAGAAATATGTGATGGCTATATTAACTCAAATACAGGGGTGGTTATGTGATAAAATTATTTAACTAACATTCAAAATAGATGAGGCTTTACAGAGGTCCAGATAAGATGTGTAAATTCAAACATTTTCAAAAATAACTCTTTTATTTCTCCATCAAACCCTATACTGTGACCACTCTTTAGAATCGTCTAATCGAGATGATTCTAAAGAGTGGTCACAGTAGGGCTTGGTGGAGAAATGACTGTTTTAGTATTTGGGTATGCATCGTTATCTGTAGCTCTGGCCTTATATGATTGTTCATCAGCTACAAGATTAAAGACATATATGCCCATACAGGGCCATATGTAGACCAGTTACTCACCTTGTTGCATTGGTATCCATAGTCATATCCCATGCCCAGGTAATGAAATTATTTGTAAGATAATTAACGATGCTTTCATTACAGAAGATCTGAGAACAGAACACATTTGATAGGATACTGCTATCATGATGAAGGTATATGGCTAACAGCTTTCTCTGAAACACAGAAACATACATAAAACTTAAGTCCCTACATTTGAAACGTTTCAAAAATGCCTAAAATATACAAAACTCATTTGTTTATATGCTGAAAAGAAGTATATCATAAGAAAACCAATCAAATAAACACAGAAGAAGACATAACTTTCATACGTTTGATATGTTATCCAGCAATGTATCGGTATTTATTCGGCTCGCATTTTAGTTTTGTTAACTGTTCGACCAAGGTCAATAATATCTTGTTGTAGGACAAAAATTATAAGTATCGATGAAAACTGTTTATTTTGTATCAGAGGGGCATTTTTCGATATAAGTTCAAATTGACAATCTTCATAATAATGATTGAACATAACAATTACTAAGTTTTATGATATTATTGAAAATATGCGTTCATTGTAGGGACTTCCTCTTTAACCCTTTACTCCATGAATATTTATGTAAGAAATAATGACATTAGGAATATTAATTAGATTATTTTTTGCAATGGCACATGCATGAACACAGGAGTATTTGGCCATGGCAGAAACTAGAATGATATCTTCATTATTCATAAGCAAACAGAGCAGACCTTACAGGAGCCATCTGATCTGGGTCTATTCTGTTTTCAAAGGCACAGAAAGGCATATTTATAGAGTAAAGGGTTAGGAGCCATAGGTAAAATGCATAAATTATCCATGTAATTGTCTTGTAAGAATCATTCCTTTATTTTTCCACTAAATCCTGTGTTGTGACCACCCTCTAGAACTGTCTTGAAGAGATAATTCTGAAGAGTGGTCATAATAAAAGGTATGTGAAGAACTGGAAAATTTCATATTTAAATATGCACTTCTCTATCTAAGGCTCTGTTTTTTGCATATTAAAGCATGAAATACATGTAATACTACCATCCAGTGAAGTACATGTAATACTACCATCAAGCAGAGCTTCAGATTAAGGCGCATACATAAATACTAAAATCATTATTTCTCCACCAAACCCTATACTGTAACCCGACTTTTTTCTGTTTAAGTTTGGTAAATTTGAAATATGAATACTTATCACCACATATCAAACAGAAATGCTTTACTTTAATGCCAGCGACACTTAATTTTGACTCATTTTACAAAAATAATCAGAAGGGAGGTTAGAAAACATTTTTAACTAAAACCATGGGATCTTAAAAAGATGTTCATTTTTGGGATTATGATTCATGTAGTATATCAATTGATTAAATGCATTTTTTTTGCATAATAGTAAATACAATACATTCCTTAATTACCTAAAATCCCTACAATGTGGGAAACTAGTCACCAATGTCCTTTGCAAACAATGTAGACCCAGATGAGAGGGCTCCTCTAGGAACCCTCTCATCAGGGTCTGCACTGTTTGTCATGTTAAACTTTTCTTCAGAAAAATCCCTAAATATTCATTGTAAGCTTGGCCTGTATGAGTTTAGGAATGGACCATTTGAAATTTCAGCATTGTAAGGGTTAAATATAAGGCCATACAAATTAGGACAACTAGTGTAGAGTACTGCAGTCCTAGATCAAATGAATCTGAATTGATCAAGGTCTACACTATCTGTTACTCCATTATTTTCATAGTTGTCAAAATTATGCCAGATCGAATCAATCAGCTTTAGAAATCAGTGGAATAGGGAGATTGGGTTTCATAACCTCCCTAAAATTTTACTGACTTTAGTAAATAGTTACCTCCTTTGCAGAACACAACAGTGAATCTTTGATGGCATTGTCCAGAGAACCAACATAGAACACAGGATGGCATTCTCCATATCTGGCAATGAATTGCACACACACACTAGATATATGTTACACAGCATTAACATGAACAAGAGGTCATTTTCAGTTCATTGACATATAGTTTGGCACAACATTATTTTAAAAAGATCATAATTATGGCAATAGCAAGACCGATACACAATTAAATGAAACCACAGTAGCTCCAAAAGCATATTTTAGTTAATACTCTGGCATTGAAAGTCCCAAGACGCCTAAACTTTATCTATCAAAATAATATATTCCTGCTACATTTAATCACCCTAGATTTTTCAGACACTTTTCAGACACTTCCTGTTTGAACAGTTTGATCAGGGTCTGTTCTGTTTGCTTATAATAACATGGATCAATTTCTCTAGTTTCTGACATAGTAAAAACTTCCATTGTTCATGATGCCATTTTTAAACTTATTTATTATTATAATTATTTTTATTATTTCTGACATGAATATTCATAGAGTAAAGCATTAACCCTTTCCTTCATATAAATGCCTTTTCGCCTATTTGCAAATAGAGTAGACCCAGATCAGATGGCTCCTATAGGAGCCATCTGCTCAGGGTCTGCTCTGTTTGCAAATGGAATTAGAAAGATCTGCTTTTTTACTTTCTAAAATGGCTACAATGTTCCACCTTCCATATTTCATTATACCTATTTTGTCCATGAATAGTCACTAGGTATTGAAATATGAAATGAACATAGAACAAACAAAGGGTTAAAGAACCATAATAAAACTTCTTTTAATCTTGCCTTAACCAGGGCCTGCACTGTTTGCTTGTGATATTATAGTAGATCTGAATCTACTGTTTCTATCAATACAAACAACCCATGAAACATATGCCATTATAAAAATTCAGCTAATAAATATTCATGATGTCTTATATATAAATTTCTAACATGAATGTACAACAAGGTATTGGTTAACACTTTCGCTATTCTATATTTATTCCAAATTCCAATAACTACTGAATATTCATGGACAAAATAGTTATAATGAAATATGGAAGATGGAACAGATCTTTTAAATTCAATTAGCAAACAGAGCAGACCCTGGTCAGACAGCTCCTATAGGAGCCATCTGAGCTGGGTCTACTCTGTTTGCAAATGCGTGAAAACAGGTTTATATGAAGGAAAGGGTTAAAACAGGCTTTACTGTAATATAATTGTCTACTTCCACTCACCTTTCTCTAAACTCCCTGGTAAAGTTTTCTAATGCTTCGAATTCATCATTCACTGTATCAGGTACTGAAAACACAAACAATATCCATTTTTAAACAGGAGCTCCTACAGGAGCTTTCAGCATTACTTTAGACCTGCATTAAGCTGTGAACTTGAGATATTGGTCAGATTATAAATTGGATAATTCAAACTTCTGTTATCTCGAACAAATTTGTACTTGTACTAGTCATGACTGACATCGATGACAACTGTAAGGGAATGGGTCTTTCTATACACCAACTTATATTCATTCATTTTTTGGAATGTACTTTGTATAAACGGTTTGAATAATTAACCCTTTACTCCATGAATATTCACATTAGAAAAAATGATATAATGAATATTTATAAGATTAATTTCCAAGATAGCACAAGGACACAGGAATTTTTGGCAATGACAGAAACTGTAGAATCATATCTATGTTAGATTATCAAAGCAAGCAGAGGAGACCCTGATCAGACGGCTCCTATTGGAGTTATCTAGCCTGGGCCTACTTTGTTTGCAAAAGCATCGAAAGGCATATGTATGGAGTAAAGGGTTAACATGCTTTATCAATCTCATTCCCTCACTACAACCTGTGATTTACCTCTGTTGCAATCATTTTCACCAAGCGAGCATTGCCGGCGTCTATCAAAATGTCCATTTCATACCTCATACTCAATCAGACAGATACCGATAATTATGTACAAACACTCTAAGGGCCAAAAGTGACTTCGACTTGACCAAAAACATTTTCAGTTCAAACTTGTCTTAAAAACTTAAATTTCCATGGAATATATAGGAAGGAAAGTTGGGACTTGACTAAAACTTCGTAACAACTCGGTATATGTATCAAGCGTGTTCGCCATACCGAGAGTAGACTGTATAGTGTTTGCCCTGTTTGCTTATGATATAATATAAATCTAATTTTACAGTTTAAGTCATGCTAAAACATATTTTTGCTCAAAGTGTCAATATGAAAATTCAGTTAACCATTTCCTCCATAAATACACATTCCTACGCCTCTGTAATAGTCACTTCTTGAAACCACTGTGATATCACAATGGTTTCAATACTACACAATTCTGACATTTTCCTTTTCTCTAGTATTAAAAATACTCCTTTTCGGTAGATTTATCAAGGAGGTTGGGTCTAAAAATAGCCTATGAGGGAATGGGTCAATTAATGTCCATGATGTTATTATTTCTTGCCTGAATATTCATACAGTAAAGGGTTAAAGATGGCAAGACATTTTTCAGACAATACAGGTACATTATATTACTATAGTCAGTCGATGTTTCACATACTTAGTGGATCTTGCTTTCTTCTTATTGGGTGATCGTCATGGGTGAACATTTCTGACTCGTCGTATGTGGGACACAATTCCTGAAAGTCTTCCTCTTCTTCATCTTCACTCAGTTCCATTTCTCTGGCAACCTCCTGCATAGAAATCAAGCAAATGTAATTCCTTAAGTCCATGAATATTCATGTAAGAAATAATGACATCAAGAATACTAAATTAGCTAAATTTTTATAATGATGTATGAAAACAGGAATTGTTGGCTATATCAGAAACATAAGAATCAGATCTACATTACTTCATAAGCAAACAGAGCAGAGCATGATCAGATGGCTCCTGTAAAAATCATCTGATCTAGGTCTACTCTGTTTGCAAATGTATGAAATTGTTTTTATATGGAGTTAGGGATTAAACTATTTAAAACTGTTGACAATATCCAGCATAAAAGTTTTTATTTGTGTTAACTTTATATTCAATAGTAACCATTAGAAATACAAGGAATATACATGTCTAAAAACTTGAATGTTACCAAGCACTTGAATGCTTATTGCATTTTTCGAAGAAAAAATGTCCAAGACTATTTTAGGAAGTTATCTAGAATCTCTAAAAACAAATATGATTTTAGACAGAATTTTGTAAATAATCAGATAAAATGTGCATGATGCAATTGAATATGTGATAGCACTAATAAACTATAATGCTCTTACCAGAGCTGTAGATAAGATTTGTATTTCAAAAGGAAACTGAAGGGAATTTTTATTCAAATTTCTACACTATTTATTAAAAGAATTTCCTCTCTGAGAAAATTCTAATAAGTAGCAGCAACATAGGATGTGGCTGAGAAATAAGTGATTTTGATAGATCAGTGTGTATCACAACATAGGATGTGGCTGAGAAATACGGGATTTTGACAGATCGTTGCGTATCACAACATAGGAAGTGGCTGAGAAACAAGTGATTTTGATAGATCAATATGTATCACAACATAGGATGTGGCTGAGAAATAAGTGATTTTGATAGATCAAGATGTATCACAACATAGGATGTGGCTGAGAAATAAGTGATTTTGATAGATCAAGATGTATCATATACAGTTCAATCTTACATTTGAATGACTAGATTTGGTATATTATGTGCTACATGTATACAAATCAATTCAATAGTCCAATGTTCATACAGTGATTAGTATCAAATGTAACCCTTTTACACTTTCCCTCATATGCGTTTTCATGCATTTGCAAACAGAGCAGACCTGGATCAGACAACTCCTATAGGAACCGTCTGATCAGGGTCTGCTTTGTTTCTTTACTTTCTAAAATGGCTACAATGTTCCATCTTCCATATTTCATTATAACTATTTTGTCTATGAATATTCAGTAGGTATTGAAATTTAGAATAAACATAGAACAATGAAAGGGAATAAATGCTGAATTTTTGAAGTGGAATGGCATATCAATGTTTAACAGAGAGTCTTTTTAATGTTTTGTAGACATTTTTAAATGACAAACAGGACAAACCTGATCAGAGGATTCCTCTAGCAGTCTTCCGATCTGAGTCTACACTGTTTGCAAATGTCATATTCAAAAGGGTTAAAAGATATAAAAATAAGATCTCACCAGTGCTGTTCTTGGTTTTGAACTGAGGTTGGATCTTGTGAGCTCTAATACGTGGTTGGGGTAGGACAAACCAATAGCACCAATTGGCATCTGTGGAAGCAAGGAATATCATTACTTGATGAATATTCAAGGGTCTGCCGTTTGCTTATTAAATAATATAGATACGATTCCCATAGCTACAGATAAACATGTGTACCCAAATACTAAAATTGTCACTTCTCCACCAAACCCTTTACTGTGATCACTCTTTAGGAGATGATTCTAAAGAGTGGTCTCAGTATAGGCTTTGGTGAAATTGTATAGCATTGTTTAGTCAATTTTCAATGAATTCTGTAACAGTAAAAACTATCTGAAAAAAAACCGAAACTAAAATAAATGCTGACTCTACTCAACCATCACACCCTTATCTAGGTCTACACTGTTTGCAGATGATTATTCCCTAACTTTGATCATCCCTTTCCCTCATAGAAATGTGTTTTCACGCATATGCAAACAGAGTAGACCCAGATCAGACGGCTCCTAAAGGAGCCGTCTGATCAGGGTCTGCTCTGTTTGCTTTAGGAATTTGATAGATCTGTGTCTTTACTTTCTAAAATAGCTACAATGTACTACCTTCCATATTTCATTATAACTATTTTGCGAATGAATATTCAGTAGGTATTGAAATTAGGCGAATATACAGAACAGGGAAAGGGTTATTTAACCCTTCCACTAATGAACATTCTTCCCTGAATTGGTCACCTCATGTGTATTCATCAACTTAATTTTTTTTTCAGGAAATGTTTCGCTTAGACAAAAACTGTAAAATCAGATCTATACAATTCCATATTAAGCAAACAGAGCAAACCCAGATCAGATGGCTCTTACAATTTCAGGAAATATTTCGCTTAATCAATAATTGCAAAACCAGATTATTATAATATCAAAAGCAAATAGAGCAGACCCTGATCAGATGGCACCTACAGGAGCCGTCTGATCAGGGTGTACTTTGTTTGCAAAGGTGTGAAAAAGCATCTATATGTGGAAAAGGGTCATGACTTACTGTGTCAATAGTATTTTCTGGCCACCCTGTCCACACCTGATGTCTTACTGGGATATCTGACACATTGTATACATCTCTCTTTACCTGCAAAAAACACACAGCAATACAGAAAATAACCGGCTCTCATAGTTTTCAATTACAACTATGATATAAGTCACTTCTAAATTTTTAAAAAATATTTTTGCAGAATCTTACAAACAAAATCTATGAAAGGGCTTGAAAACAATTTGCTAAGGCTATTCTTTACATGTTGATCTCTTTATTTCGTAGAAATGCCTTTTAACTCCGTTGCAAACTGAGTAGACCCTGGTCAGATGGCTCCAGTAAGTTTTATGATATTATTGAAAATAGGTGTTCACTCTTTAAGTGGGGTCCGCTAATAGACACACTGACTGACTGACTGACCCCGAGGCTGAAAATTCAGTTTTTATCATAATAGACATTTAGGAAATGATGCTAAAATGGGTTTAACACTTAACCTATTCAATATTCATGTAAGAAATAATAACATCGTATATATTTATTAGCTGAATTTTTATAATGTCAATTTTTCAATAGAGTTTTATGGTTTGACAAAAACCATAGAATCAGATCTATACAATGTCATACGCAAACAGGGCAGATCCAGATCAGACGGCTCATATTGGTGCCGTCTGATCCGAATCTAATCTGTTTGCAAAGGTGTACAAAAGCTTACATGAATATGTTACAGTAGAAATTGCCATTCTGGACAATCGTCGATTCTCCTAGGACAAATTGCGATCGAAATTTCTCCTAGGACAGACTCTGAATACATCCTAAAGACAATCAACAAGTCTACTAGTATAGATTCTGATTACAGTCTGTCCAATTCTATCATGAAAATTTACAATTCTACTTGAAGAATATATTATTAGTTTTAGATATGACACTTTAATTCTTCTAGGGAAATGTACAATTCTACTAGAAGAATTTATTATTAGTGTTATAGATGACACTTTAACTCTACAAAGAAAATCTACAATTCTACTGGAAGAATATATCATTTTAAGATCACAAATCTATATTCAAAACATGACAAACGCCACACAATTGTGAATGATCTAAAATGAGGATCAGAGTTTGTCCTTGGAGAGATTGTGATCGCAATCTGTCCTAGGAGAGTCGACTATTGTCCTGAATCGCAATTTCTACTGTAACATATATATATGAGGCATAAAAAAAAAATAGGTTTGTTTCTGGTTACCCGACCGACTGTCCATTTTACCCCCCGACTCACTTTTTTTTATTGCATCCAGAAATTTCCACGGTTCTGTCTCTTGTGATTATTACGAGTTTGGTGAGAGGCCGATCTTCGGGGACTTCCCAATTGGAAAAAGCCTCTTTTTATCCAACTTCTTGTGAAAGAATTTCAAAGAAAAAACCGATGGAGAAATTCCCATTATGTTGACATATCTCAACATTTCCAACGGTCAAACATTTTTTCGCCACAGTCAAAGAAAACGCTAAAAAGATACATCGGAGTTTGACACTAAGTAACCATAGACCGAGCGACATTTCTAGTATAGTGCAGGTCAGGTCCAGTCGTTAAATATTCAACTGGTCCGAATGGTGCAGTGCGAAATAATCGATTCTAGAAAAATTCCATTCATTTTGCAAGTTTTTCCACTCATTTTCTCCTTCTGTCACTCTAATATTGTTTTGTTTTTATCATTGTACTAAGTAGAGAAAGCTGCGAGCACCTTGCAACCACGTGACTTCCTTCATAACGTCGAGGTCGGGATTGTCTCAAATTAAGTTAGGGTATTGTGATAAAACACTGTCGTTTTCGAAAAATTGCTAATTATTCTAATGCTTTTATTTCAGTTAAGGTTTCGTGTAAAAAATGTTTTTGTGGAAATTTATATTTTAAGGGAATATATTAACAGAAAAAATATTTGCCAAATGATTCTTAATGACACCACTTGAAACATTATGAAACGTTCCCTAAATGTATGTCGTAAAATAGATGTCGTAAATCTTGGTTCCCCACACTAACACCACTTTTCTGTTATGTACACTCGCGAAAATATATGCCAGTTTCAATTTGGGTTTACGGGCAGTGGAGATGACAAGAAAGAAAGGGAAATGTAAGGAGTCGTCGAAGAGAAAATATGAGGAAGAAAAAAGGCAATTCTGTCAGAAATTGAAGGAAGAGTTTACTTGGTTTAACTACGTACAGTACATTCCTTGTAGAAAATACGATTTGGTAAATAGTGGAGTTTTACAGTGGGGTGCTAAATGTCAATAGGTCCATACCGCAGATTAACCGTTACCTGATGAATATTGATGATTATTCATATAAGACTATGCCTACTATGAATATATATTCGTATTTAGGTATATGTTCGATTTTTAGCATACTGCTGACCAAAAAAAAAAATAATAATAATAAAAAAAAAAATCCCGACCTACCGACCCAACTTTTTTTGGGGCATGTAACCAGAAACAAACCTTTTTTTTTTTTAGGCCTGAAGGGAAGGGTTAATTACAATTTCATTTACCTCTTCTACTGTTTTGGTGCCTACAAACTTCAAGTTCATCATTTCATATTTCGATGCTTCTCTGCGGGTCACTTTGAGATTGTAGGTTCTGTTCAAGCTGTCTGAGGCACTGTTCATAAATCAAACATACAATGACTTATATTTCATCTTCATAACCACTTCCCTGTTCTTTGTTTATTCCAGATTTCAAGACCTACTGAACAGCCATGGACAAAACAGTTCTAACGAAATATAGACGGTGGAACATTATAGCCAGTTTAGAAGTTAAAGAAACAGATTTATCAAATTTCATAAGCAAACAGAGCAGACCCTGATCAGACAGCTCCTCTAGGAGCCGTCTGATCTGGGTCTACTCTGTTTGCAAATGCGTGAAAAGGCGTTTATATGAAGGAAAGGGTTAACACTGTGGAAAATTTCAGATATTACTTACAAACAGTGTAGCCCTAGATGAAAACCAAGTACCTCAAAGAGTACTGCCCAGGTCAAAACAGTTTGAAAGTATTTTTTTAAAATGAGTTTTGAAGGAGTATACCTTGGAATCAATCCCAGAAGCGGACAAGTACTTTGCAAATCTTGAAAGGATTAAACAGAAATCTTAATCATCTATAATGACAAAGTATTTTCTCAGAGCAAAGCCACCTAGTTTTTGTAATCAATTTCAGTAACATTACAAACTACATGTATACAGAAGATCATCAACAGTTATCTACCTTGAAGAGGTCCCGGCAGTTGTCTCTGCCTGTGTGAGGTCTGGAGTCAATAGAAACAGTGTGTTCTCTTTGGGAAGATGCAGCTCTCTGAGGACAGACTGAAAAGGGCAGGTGAACCATAGAAAACAAGGACACCAGAGCTACAGAAACAATGCGTACCCAAA
This sequence comes from Azorinus chamasolen, assembly GCA_963576725.1. Classification (NCBI taxonomy): domain Eukaryota; kingdom Metazoa; phylum Mollusca; class Bivalvia; order Cardiida; family Solecurtidae; genus Azorinus; species Azorinus chamasolen. The sequence continues at coordinate 23,520,282 of OY755243.1, forward strand.
TACTTAAATCGTCATTTCTCCATCAAACTCTATACTGTGACTACTCTTTAGAATCGTCTCTTTGAGACGATTCTAAAGAGTGGTCACAGTATAGGGTTTGGTGGAGAAATAAAGAAGTTATTCTTGAAAATGTTTTAATTTACGCATCTTATCTGGAGCTCAGAGGACACTTCAAATACACTCTATGTTACTACTGTAATGGGTTAATATTTTCTTACGACTTATGTAGTAATTATTTTGCTACATACCAGTAATAAAAGAAATATTTCTTCAAATTCAAACCAACACCTGTCACAGTTCAGGTTGCCATATATCTTGACCAAGAAAGATAGTTATACATGAAGTAATCACAATCTTAATCCTTTCCCTGTTAGGGGGCCTCCGTGGTGGAGTGATTATGGTCTTCGACTGACAATCGCTTAGCCCCTCACCACTGTGGGTTCGAATCCCGGCCTAGGCATTTGGATTTTCATGTGAGGAAGCCTTCCAGCTGGCTTGCGGTAGGTCGGTGTTTCTACCTGGATGTTCTTCTGTGCACAAAACAATGCAATTCGTTCCGTGTACAGAACACCGGGGGTCTTCCTCCACCTGTAATTAGCTGGGTGTCCTGATATGACTGAAATACTGTTAAAAACGACGTAAAATCCAATAAAAGCAAACCAAACCTTTCTCTGTTTAATATTCATGTAAGGAAAAAAGGATATGAATATTTATTAGCAGAATTTTTATGATGGCATATGTAGTATTGTACATGTATGTACACAGGATGTTTTGGCTCAAGCAGAACCTGTAGAATCAGATCTATATTATAGGAGCCGTTTTATCTGGGTCTACTCTGTGTGCAATGCATGAAGGAAAGGCTTAACCCTTTCCATCATATAAATGCTTTTTCATGCCTTATGTAGACCCGGATCAGATGGTTTCTGCAGGGACCAACTGATCATGGTCTGCTCTATTTGCTTATGAAATTTGAATATATCTTATTTCTACAGTTTCTACCATTACTAAAAAACCTCGTTACCTGTGCATATATATATACCATTATAAAAGCTAATACATAATCATAATATCATTATTTCTAACATGAAAATTAAACAGGGAAAATATTAAGTCCGTTCTATTCAATCTTAACCCATTCCCTCATATTGACGACTTTTCACGACTCTGTAAAAATCACTTTGTGAAACCATTGTGATAAATAGAGCATTTGCTCCTATAGGAGCAAATGCTCTATTTATCACAATGGTTTCAAACTACAAAGTTCTAAAAATTTCCTTTTCTCTAGTAAATGCTCCTTTTCGGTAGATTTATTCAAAGAGGTTGTATCTAAAAATAGCCTATATGGTAATAGGTTAAGCATGTTTTGTAGGCATCATTTTCAAAATACAGGCTATTGTCTCATTCACTTTCTCTTAACCCTTTCCCTGTTCTATGTTTGTTCTAAATTTCAATACCTACTGAATATTCATTGACAAAATAGATATGGGCTATTTTCAAAAAAATGGTTAGAAAAGTTGAAAAGATGTCAGAATTTAAACCTTCATGAAATACAAAAAAGTTGGCCTGAATGTTATGATCAACCATTGTAGTTAACAAAATTGGTTGGGTATAAAGCTAATCACAAGTATTAATTTTTTATCAAGCTTTAATTACAAGTGAACAAGAAAAAAATACAAAAACACATGAACACTTTCAAAGTATATTATTTTTTTAGTTAAATGGTTCTTTACACTTTCAAGGTTTATTTTTGGTAGCTGTTATATCAACATACAGAATTAAACTTTTGAATCAGTCTGTCATTCAAAAATATAATACAAATTTATTTTTCCCCTCTTTTTTCCTCATGGAATTAATATTCACACAATTAAAATTATATTTTCAAATAAAATGGTGAAACTATTTAAATTAATCAGGCTTGTTCATGAAATTTTAACAATAACATTTAAAATTGAAAAAAAAAATCATAAAAGATATTATGATTTTAGCGCAGAAAATCAACATTACAACAGTACCATTTTCGTTCAGAATTTGTTACACTCCTGACATATGTAGCTGTCAGTCATAAACTAGATTTCACATATAAATTAACAGTTATTATCAACTGAACTGTCAATACATAGCAACTGATAGACAGTGAAACATTTTTAAATAAATTTGGCGATTAAATCTCCAATTTGAAAATATTTCAAGAAATATTATTAAAACTATATGGACTCCACTTGCAACTTTGGCTGAAAACTTGTCACAAACTTTAATAGTATGTTTCATTGAACAATTAAACACTAAAACAATTAAAATAAACTCACTTGAATCTGATCCTACTAGTGTTATGAACAAAAAAAGAGTTGTTGCACACATTTGCCTAACTGTTACACTCCTGACGGAAATACTTATGATGTCAACTTAAACTTTCAGATGTTTTTCAGAACTTTGATAACAACTTCAGTTGCATCCTCTTTTCAGTGTGTTGATCTACTGGTCTAAATAGTAATCTTTCTGTTTCATACACGGGCTTAAGGGGTATTCAATTTTCAAAACTAATAACATTGAAACTAATGATCCCAAAATACCCGAAAATATAACAACATGAGAATGAAGTATGGGGCGACTTTTTATGCCCGCCACAGGAGCACTTAACACATGCTGTTGTGAAGTGCATAAGTTCTGATAGAATGTAACTCTATCTTTCCAAGCTGCAATGTATGCTATAGATGTGCCAGTCATCTAGGAATAGTATTTCTCACTATGTGCTCAATAGTGTTGGCCCAAGCTCTTGGGCTATCTTGGAGATTTCCTCTAACTCTTCCAGTAGCCTTTCTAATGCTGTTTGACTTCATCTGCTTTCCTGCTTTTGACTTTGACCTCTTCAGTTGCACCCTCTTTTCTCAAGCAGCTTGGCTCTGTTGACTTTTCCTTTTCCATTCTGTTTTGCTCACCAGAGTACAAAGTGCTCAGGGTGAGCCTTTGTGTTGACTGATGTCCGTCGGCGTGCGTCATAAGTCTTCAACAATTAGAACCTTAAAAATCTTCAAAATCCACAGAGTTCTCAGCTTTCATCTTTGACACAAAGCATCATCTGTAGGTCCTCTACAAACGTTATATAAATTACGTTCCCTGAACAAAATTGGGCCCGCCTCAGGGGTGGCCAGTTTTCAATAGAAACATATAGTGAAACTTTGAAAATCTTCTCCTCTGAATCTACATGGTTCTCAGCTTTCATATTTGGCACATAACATTTTGTTAAAGTCCTCTACAAAAGTGATAATAAATTGTGTCCCTGGTGTCAAAATTGGCCCCGCCCCAGGGCTGGCCAGTTTTCTATAGAAACATATTGTGAAAACTTTGAAAAAATTTCTTCTCTGAAACTTGAAGGTTCTCAGCTTTCATATTTGGCAATCATTTGAAACATAACATCAACTTCAGGTCTTCTACAAAAGTTATAGAATTATGCCCCTAGGGTCAAAACTGGCCAAACCCCAGGAGTTGGGCTCATATTTGGTACATAGCATCATCTTGAACTCCTCTACAAAAGTTATATGAATAATGCTCCTGAGTTCAAATGAGGCCTGCCCTAGGGGTGGTAATTTTTCTACAGAAAAAGTGAAAACTTTGAAAATCTTCTCCTGATTGTCTGATGAGCGATACCAGGGCCATCATGGCCCTCTTGTTTGCTTTTCTTTCATTTCCTTGTCAAGGGCAGGATCTGACAGTCTGTCCTGTCATATCTGTTCCTTGTAGCGTTTGTTTTCTTCCTCCTATCTCATTTTCTTCTTTTTCAAAACTGTCGGTTTTCAGATTTTCACAGTATTTTCAACTCTTTATGTTGATGTGCCTAGTCACAATTTTCTGATCTATAGTTGCTCTTTTCATATTTGTCAATGACATTCTAATAGCTGGAAGGCTCACAACTAATTTGCCCATGCTTGCTTTGATATTAATTCTGTAGAAGATGAATGAATAATACTTCTTACCAATTTTGGTCAGGAGTGTAACAATTGTACATACACATATAAACAGTTATGTTAGAAGCACAACTTGGTTTCTTTTATATAAATTTAAATTCTAAAATGGTTATCATTTAGTATAGCAAAGCAGAAAAATATTTTTTTAATGATTGGCAATCACTTTTAAAAAAAATCATGCATTTTGATTTAAATGTCTAAATTCTAAATAAAAATAGACACAATGTAAATGTTTCTGTCAAATTAAACTTACCTTATTTGAACCAGATGGAATATTTATCATGCACACTTCATTATATAACTTTAAAACACAGCACATAATAACTGTAATTCATTTCAGAAGGCTGAACAAAGAATAAGCATAAAATCGCAAAAATATGTTACACTCCTGACAATCACATGATGTCCATGTACTTGATACACAAACACTTGATTCACTCATAATTGTTACTTGTGATCACTCTCAGACTCAGACTTCCAGGAAAACCATATAAAATGTAAATGTGTAAAGTTTTTGGCATTACACTTTTTCATTATATACCAAATGTTTCACTCCTGACGGATTCAGGCCAGTTTTTTCTATGAAGCAAAACAACAGTTACATTAATAACATAAACAAAAATATTTTACCTATTTTAAATCAACACATTTCTCTTAACTCTGAACAACAAAGAATGTTAATCATTTAATTGTTATTGAAGTTGTAGCTCAATACATATTTTTTTAATATCTTTTTTAGTGACTTTTTTCTAAATACCCATTTATGTAATCACTTAGTTTTTGCGTCTTGACATGATAATAATGCTTAAAATTATATACCATCTTCAAAGCAACATGTTAAACTTTTTGTTAAAAACAATTGCAACTTTCAAAGTTATCAATATTTTTTAAAGGAATGTCTTGAATTTGGTGTTTGTTGAAAACTGTCACGCTTTTTTGTTTCACTCCTGACATTTTAGACCTGTTTTTTTATCATAACTTTTTTTTCTGTTAAGCAAATTCCTTCAAATTTCACACACTTTTAAATGACATTGAATGCCATGTTTTGGGGTAAAAGGTATTAGCATAATTTGTTTAGCATATATTTTATTGAGGAAAAACCCAAACTAGCCATTTTTTTGAAAATAGCCCATATGATGAAACACAGAAGGTTGGATATTGTAGCCATTTTAGAAACTAAAGAACCAGATATATCAAATTCTACTAGCAAACGGAGCAGACCCTGATCAGACGGCTCCTGTAGGAGCCGTCTGATCTGGGTCTTCTCTGTTTGCAAATGAGTGAAAACATGTTTGTATGAGGGAAAGGGTTAAAATCTTAACTTTAGTTTCAAATTTGTGTCCTGATGAGAAACTGAGCTGTTTGGAATCTAATCTAGAACCAAATGAACCGTTTGGCATCTCATCTAGAGCCAAAAAGGAATTGTTTGACATTTCATCTAGAGCCAAAATGATACATTTGGCATCTCATCTAGAGTCAAACTGAACTGTTTGACATCTCTTCCAGATGCAAAATGAACTGTCTGACATCTCATCTAGAGTCAAACTGAACTGTCTGACATCTCATCTAGAGTCAAAATGAACTGTTTGGCATCTCATCTGGAGCGAAACTGTTTGCAAAGGTTATCACTGGTATTGTACTAAAATGTTAACCTGAAAGTGATCTACATGTAATTCAGAAACACAACTCTATGTTTCTTTAACCCTTTACCTGATAGACATACATTTTCAAACTGAGTAGACCCAGATCAGATGGTTGCTATAGTTACCATCTATAAATCAGGATTTGCTCTGTTTATCAAATTATACATATTTGATTCTACAGTTTCAGCTTATGCCAAAATTACACCATTCTAAATCTTCAGCTAGCAAATACTCACGATGTCATTGTTTTTAACATGAATATTCATGAGGTAAAGGGTTAATACAATACAAATGATAATCACTCTGAATGAAAATTGATTGTCAATTAGTCACTTAACCCTTTCACTCATATAAACACATTTTCACGCAACTGCAAACAGAGTAGACCTAGATCAGACAGCTCCTATAGGAGCCGTCTGATCAGGGTCTGCTCTGTTTGCTTTTGACATGATAAAGATCTGATTGTCATGATATTGACATGATACAGATCTGATTTGTCAAAGCAAACATTTCTTTGAAAAGTTTACATTGTAAAGATTTAGCTAATAAATATTCATGATGTCATTATTTCTTACATGAATACTGAACAGGGAAAGGGTTAAAAGAGTTCTAAATGGTCATCTACTGAGTACTGAAGATTAAGTAGGTCATATATTGAGTACTGAAGATAGTAGGTCATCTACTGAGTACTGAAGATTAAGTAAATTGATTTTGACATTTAGCAGTGTATGGTTCCTTGTATACCAGAGTGGCAAGATACTCACATTATCAAACACTTTCCTGTTTGCCCAGCCTTTCAGCACCATCTTACTGACAGGAACCCCAAGCTCAATACTTAAGGTCTCTTTGATTTGGGCTAAAAATAAAATATGAACACAGATTATTATATGTTGTTATGTACACATGGCTATGATTTGATCTAATTTGTCATATCTTATAAATGAACATTTCTGATCAGGCATCACCTTTGTACTCCATCCATCCATCCATAATTTCACAAAGCCATTTGAGCTGGAACGGGTACCGGAATACCCGTGGATTGGGTAGAAAATCGGCAGTACATGGGTACAAATTTATTATCTGTTACACAAGATAATTTCTCAGTTAAGATGTTTTTCCTTTTCTGGAAAAAAAATACACCAAAATCTATGAGTGTCTTAATCAATTCTGAACAAAACAAACAAGCAAGATAATGAACCATATGTTCCTGTGTGCATGTAACATTTTTGAAAAACTGCCAATTGCTTAATTAGCATTTAACACCTACTGTTAATGTACGTAGGTGGTGTCTAAGTCAAACCTCTGCATAATCCTTTGGGTAAAAATTTAGCACTTTATTCTATATCTTGTATTTATTTTACAAAATATATGATTAAATATATGATCTCTAAACACGACATGACAATATAATTGCCAACAGTTTTAAGACGCAGAATATATATAATAATATTGAAAACTGCGGTGTTTATTTAGATAATTCATCTGCTTGAAACAACAAAATTTTGCTAACTACATCACAGCAGCATGTATAATAAGATGAAAGGCATGTGCAGTCGACAAGATTTTCATCAACGACATACATTAGTTGTAGAGTTATGAAAAATAACCTTTCTGCAACATAGCTGTGATAGGTTTAAATACCATCAAGAGTTTGAATTTTTGGTTTCCGATCGGCAGAGGTCAATCCAGTTGATGTAAGTTTGTAGGGGTGTTTAAAAAACATATGTGTCTTCATTGAAGTAAAAAATTCAAACCCTACATACTGCATCCATGTTTTAATTTCCAGGGTTAACACTTATACGAGAGACAACATTTCTTTCCTTTATGCTTATGGACGCTTTGACTTAGAGTGATCTATATTAACAGGTACCCAGGGGTAACTGTCTGCCTGTGTACAAAATTTGAACACCTTTCAACAATAAAAGTCATTACAAGTTTGTGTAAGGATAATTTGAGTCGCCTAAGGACCTAGTCAAGTGTGTTGCTTGTCATGTATTTGTAGAAATGGTTTTTCTCACACAATCTGGCCCTATTAGATCATTGTCTGAACCATATTATTATTGCGCGTAAATATTCACAAAATAAAGGGATTAATCATAGCCATGTAGAATAATGAATAGGAGATAAGTCCCTCAATGACCACAACCTTTTAAGTCTAGTGTTAGAAAAGAAAAGAAATGCAGTGGTACTTACAGACTATTTCTGTGTCTGCCATGAAAACGTCGACATTTCTGTCTCTGTATTCTACAGTGAAATGCAGCATTCTTTTATCTGGGCCCCTCGAGCTGAACCCAGCCCCTGAAGAGGTACTAGGCCCTGGCCCTGATGCTGACCCTGGGTCATAACTTGTGGAAGCATCCATGACATTTGCATCTGCCCCTCTTGGAACAGGATCACTGAAAATGCCAGAACTGAAGAAACCCTCCACAGGTGGCTGGGGAAGGGACTCTTGAGGAGGGGAGACAACTCCAGTGGGGGACTCTGACATGACATTCTGTACTGCTTGCTGAAAAACAGTACACAAATTATGTTTATCTACAGTTCTATCAATAAGCCTATGCAATCCACTGTACTATAATTATTGCAAGACAAATGCACATACTACTTGCATATCAATTAACCCTTTCCTTGTTGAATATTCATGTAAGAAATATTTAATAATGATGTCATGAACAGAAAATACATGTAGATTATTTTGTTATAACAGCTGATGGACACTGGGAATTTTAGCTTAGGCAGAAACTATAGAATCATATCTATATTACATGTATATCATAAGCAAATACAGCATACCCTGATCAGACGGCTCCTTTAGGAGCCATCTGATCTGAGGGTCTATTCTGTTTGCAAAGGTGTAGAAAGGCATATTTATGGAGTAAAGGGTTAACCCTTTCTCTGTTATATGTTAATTCCAAATTTCAATACCTACAGAATATTAATGAACATTAAATTAATAAATTTATTAAAAAATCTTCAAATACATACCAGCAGATTCCAGTCATGTTGATCTAATATAGCTATACAGGTTTCGATATCATCCAGCTGTGTACAGGCCTAAAAAAGATTAAACAATACCTGGTAAGTACCCTTATTGAGTCACATAGAATAGATCATCATCAAGGCAAGATTTGGCTTAACCTTTTACCTTATGAATACTAACATAAGAAATAATGACTATATGAATATTACAGAGCAACCGATAAAGATGCATACTCAATAACTAAAAGCGTCATTTCTCCACCTAACCCTATGTTGTGACCACTCTTTAGAATCGTCTCTTTGAGACGATTCTAAAGAGTGGTAACAATATAGGATTTGGTGGAGAAATAAAGAAGTTATTCTTGAAAATGCTTCATGCGTCTTATCAGGACTTCCGATATTAATTAGCTGATTTTTTATTGTGGCATTACGAAAAGGGAAATTTTGACCATGGCAAACAGAGTAGACCATGATCAGATGGCTCCCACAGGAGCCATCTGATCTGGGTGTACTCTTGTTTGCAAAGGCGTCAAAAGACGCATCTATAAAGTAAAGGGCTACACAACCGATAGTAAAGTAAAATAAAACAAGAAAGAGAATGTGGACTCTGTAACAGTGGACCTACATGTCCACCTAAATGTTGTCTGATAAATGGCAGATGATTCCGCTGGTTTCAAATTTTCTCATTTTTTCTACAAAAGCAATTCTTTCCTTACCATGCTTATTAGCACTAAGTCACGTAGATTCTGATTCAGTAATAATTTTGTTGCGCAAAAATTGCTAAAGTATGAGCAAAATGCATCTTTAACCCTTTCCTCCATGCCTCTGTACATGTAATTGTCACTTCTTGAAACCACTGTGATAAATAGAGCATTTGCTCCATAGGAGCAAATATTCTATTTATCACAATGGTTTCAATACTACACAATTTAAACATTTTCCTTGTCTCTAGTAAATGCTCCTTTTCGGTAGATTTATTCAAAGAGGTTTAAAAATAGCCTATCTGGAATGGGTTAAGAAAATCTTGATATTTTTAAAATTGTGTTCATAGGGGATCCGTAACTATATATGTATCCCCATCACTATCCCCTATGAACACAATTTAAAATTAGAATTGTCTTCATAGGACACAGATGCCTCACTTCTATCTCAAAGTCTAGTATAATTTTAAGAGAAAAGGTTACAAAGTTTCATAATTTTGCAAAAATGGTCACCGCAAAAATTTCTTTCTTTATAACCATCTTCACATCAAGGTTCTTTATTCATGAAGGTTTAAGGTAAATCCTTCAAGTGGGGTCACAATAACAAACACTTTGGATCCTGATAAGACGTTGAGATACTCAGCATCTCATCTGGAATCAAACTGTTTGCATAGGTACACACACATGTGGCATTGGCAGTGAAAGAGAGAACCCTATACTTCATGAATACTCATGCAAACAAGAGCTGTCCGCAGACAGCGCGCTCCACTTTCTTTAGTGCTGTATAGTGTAGTGGAAGTCGAAGTCAGAAAGGACAGATAACTATAGCAAAATTAATTTTAGGGTTACCTGCCCTTGTGGAATGGGTTGCCCTTGTGATAGTAAACATACATACCAAATATGAACCAAATATCTTGGACAGTTTCTGAGACATGGACCTTAACATAAAACTTAACCAACAATGAAAATTCTAAGTTGAAATAAAAAGGGGCATAACTATGGCAAAAATGATTTTAGGGTTACCTACCCTTGTGAAATGGGTTGCCCTTGTGATAGTAAACATACATACCAAATATGAACCAAATATCTTTGATGGTTTCTGAGAAATGGACCTTAACAAAAAGGTTAACCAACGCCGACACCGACGCCAACCAGAGGGTCATGACAATAGCTCCACTTTTTGAAAAAGTGGAGCTAAAAATAATGACATCTTTGAATATAAATTTGATTAATTGTTACAATAGTACATGAACACAGGTATGTTTGGTCATCACAGCAACTTTAGAATCAGAACTATATAGTATTGATCAGAAGCAAAAAGAGCAAACCCTGATCAGACGGCTCCTATAGGTAAGGAGGCATCTGATCTGGGTCTATTCTGATTGCAAAGGTGCAGATGGAATTTATAGTGTAAAGGCTTAACCCTTTCCTCCATAGGCTATTTTTAGACCCAACCTGTTTGAGTGAATCTACCGAAAAGGAGCATTTACAGTAAATTACTAGAGAAAATGAAAATGTTATAATTGTTTAGTATAGAAACCATTGTGATAAATAATTCCTATTTATCACAATGGTTTCAAGAAGTGACTATTACAGAGGCGTAGAAAGGCGTATTTATGGAGGAAAGGGTTAAACTTAATGTGTTATCTTGTATGTGCATCCTCTATATGTCTCAAATTTTAATGGTTCTATTAAATCATGGTCAGAGCTCCAGATTAGGTGTGTAAATTAAAACATTTTCAAAAATAATTCCTTTATTTCTCCACCAAACCCTGTAATGTGACCACTCTTTAGAATGGTCCCAGTATAGGGTTTGGTGGAGAAATGACAATATTAGGGCTTGGGTATGCACCCTTATCTGTAGCTCTGCATGCTAATATAAATTTAGGTATGCAGATGATAAAAAATTATGTCATAATGTATTGTTCATTTATGTGATATTATATCTGTGATATATTGTTTGTAAACATGACATAAACCACTCTGACTCATATCATTAACCTTAACCCATTCCCTCATAGGCTATTTTAAGATCCAACCTCTTTGAATAAATCTACCGAAAAGGAGCTTTATCACATTATTTATCACAATGGTTTCAACAGGTGACTTTTACAGAGGTGTAGAAAGGGGTATTTAAAGAGGAAAGGGTTAAATGTTTGTAAACATGACATAAACCACTCTGACTCATATCATTTACCTTAACCCATTCCATCATAGGCTATTTTTAGATCCAATCTCTTTGAATAAATCTACCGAAAAGGAGCATTAACTAGAGAAAAAGGAAAATTTTAGAATTTGTAGTTTGAAACCATTGTGATAAATTGCTCCTGTAGGAGCAAACGTATATTTATCACAATGGTTTCAACAGGTGACTTTTACAGAGGTGTAGAAAGGGGTATTTAAGGAGGAAAGGGTTAACTAAATCCGGTTTTGATTAATGAACCAATGGTGAAAATCAATAGGTCCTTTATCATAGTTATTAAAGTCATAAAGGGCCAAGTTTCATCAGGGCTGGAAAAATCCTAAAACTTTTACTCGTCCTGCCAGCTGCTTTTGTCTTATTTTACTTAAATTCATTGTTAAAATTTCTGAAATTCTACTCGTCCTGCAAGAAAGTAACTCGTCATGGCGAGCGGACGAGTGTTCATAGAACAATTATAAAAATCCAACAATATTCATGATGTCTATACAAAAAAAATTCTTAATTGAACAGGTATAGGGTTATTCCATTAACAGCATTCATGCGATGGTTTAATTTGCTATAACTGTGACACATTACAGAAATTATACGTTAGACATTACAGAAATTATACGTTAATTCATGACAGGCAAACAGTTAACAACTTGAAATGGCTATTTTCTTTGGACATACTTCATGTCTCATTTTTAAATGTTTCCCCAAAATGCCTGTGTTAGATGATATTCTGACATTTCTTTGGGGAGCCTCCGAGGGAAATTCCACGATTTTCATGGTCAGGTGAACTTGGGCCTTTCTGGTATGGGCCTTTTTGGTAATAGGCCTTTTTGACCCGACACCTCATTACTCCAATTCAGGAATCAAATCAGATTCCCACATTCCTTATATTCTAAACATGTTGCTAAGGAGTAAGTCAAAACAGATAACAATGTTTTATCCGTTCATTATAATTTTTGGGCAATTCCAGGTTTTTATAGCACACATTTGCGCGTGACTTGTTGTCAAGAGGTGTTCAATGTTTCTTTTTGGGCTAGCATGGTAGCACCCCCAGACTCCTGCTTGATATATTTCGGTGATTTACTGAGTGACATTTCTATAAGGATGCCTGGAAGTTGAAATATCAGCAAATGCTGAAAATATGATTTTTCTGTAAGGCTTAAAAACAAAATGACAACGGAGATGCGTTAGAAAGATATGCATTGGATGGGGGTCCTCCATTCTGGAATCTACCAATAATGTTGTAGCTACATAAACAGGAAAACTATATAAGGTGTGATTGATATAGTGATCTAGTAGTCACTGGTTTGTGTGGTCGTTCTTAAGAAGTACAAATGATGGCAATTGTTTTTGTGTTAGCGGAGGTCTCCTGAATCTATCTATCTATACATATAGCTTATAGTGCTTTCTTTGTTATGAACACTGTAGACACATGTTTAGATCAGCTGTTACTCATAAACAAAAATTATGCAATGTCACATCACGACTAGATTTTCCAATACACAGTTCAGCACAGGTAGCACAATTCGTGTCTGTTAATCAAACACCGTGGTATATATCACAGTAACTACTGTCATGAATGGTTTAACAAATGTTTCAAGAGTATCTGTTTTACTTTTGTGTACCCCCATACGCCCGTATAAATTCAAAAACAGTACCTGAAAATCGGCCAGAATTTGTTCTCTTTCGCCAGATGCCATTGTTGACTTTTATTTGCGCATGCCCTAGAAAGTCGGAAGTGCTGATACATGTACAATCTGTGACGTCACTATAGTTAAAGGAGTACATACATGTAGACTATCAATTACTAATATAATAGTCTGGATCCAACACAAACTGTTGCTCCAAAGTCAATGGTTTTGTTGTGTACATCATTTAAGTCATAGACCTACCATAAATCTACCTTATAGTGTACAAGAGACACATAATGAAGAACTTGTAGACTGCCTGGTAGGGGCCTGCGGGCCTATAGGCGGCTACTATACATGTATACATACATACCACACTATATACACGCATCGAAGTAAATTATTGGAAAAGGTTCCACAATTATTTTGTACACCTGTTTCAAATTCAGTCAGGAAATTATATGTACTCTTAAGCTTGTCCTTATATGGGCATCTCTACATAACCGTTATAACCATTTCTATATACGCATTTGAAATCACGCATAATTTGCAGAGTATATCCAGATCAGACAGCTTCTGTAGGAACCGTTTGGTCAGGCTCAGCTCTTTTTAATTATGGAATTATATTAGATCTGACCAAACAGTTTCTAATAATACCAATTTAAGCAAATCCTGTGTACATTTGCAATTATAAAACAACCAGTAATTTTATAAATATTCATAGTTCATGATATTTTTTCATGAATATTGATTGAGTAGGCCTAAATGGTTAACCATTTCCTTCATAAGCGCATTTTCACGCGTTTGCAAACAGAGTAGACCCAGATCAGACGGCTCTTATAGCTAGGAGCCGTCTGAACAGGGTCTGCTCTGTTTGCTAATTAATGGGATTTGATAGCTAGGTCTGTTCCTTTACTTTCTAAAATTTCTATGTATCAATATTCCAATTTCCATAATTCATTTTATCACATAATCTACCATACGGGAGTGCCGTAACAGAGTGCCGTATTTCGCAGAATTGCACTAGTGCATTTTTTATGCAAAATAGCAAGTCAACCAATCGTAGCGCTCATTTAAAAAGCGTTAGGCAATCATAGCACTCCATGCGCGTCGTCCGTTTTATTGCTATGCTGTTTGTAAAGCAATGGCAGAAACAGCCGTCAGCTAGTCTGTTTTATTTTTGAGGCATTATAAGGATTATGTGATAAAAAGAATCTTACATTCGTGTTCATTATACATTGTTTTTATGAAACTCGTTTACTATAATGAATATGACACTCGCGAAAGCTCGTGTCATATTAGTATAGTAAACTCGTTTCATAAAAACAATGTGTAATGAACACTCATGTAAGATCCTCTATATATATCACTATATATTTTGTTCATGACTTACACGGTGTTTCACCTGGGCCCAAACTGCATCATGCAGTTGGCCGGCAACAGTTTTGCACCAAGCGCCCGATATGCCTGCATCTTAGGTGTATATTTCGCTTCATGCATGCGTTTGCATTGCAATTTAAGCGCGTGTAGCGAAATATGCTGTCGATCCGACTTACCCTTCAGAATTTATAATCTTCACAACAGCAGGTGTTAAGTGCTTGTGTGGCGGCCGTAAAACGTCGCCCCGTACTTCATTCTCAGTGTTGTTATACCTTCTGATCCTTCGAGATCATGAATTTCAGTACTTCTTGTTCTGAAAATTGAATACCGCTTAAGCCGGTGCTAGGGGGCGTGAGCAGTGTTGCACATTCAATTACTGCTCATGAACATGACTCAATAAAACCGAGTCTGCAATTTTCTCTTTTTGTGTTGCAATTTTTGCTTTCGGGGGATCACCACCCTTCAGAATTTATGAACCACGTCAGTATTAACCCTTCTCTTGCTGAATTTTAAAATACATTTCTCCTTTTTTACCCATGCCCCGTTGTATAATTACATATATCTTCACTGTGTACAAGTATTTCGCTGTGCAATCACTGCTGTGGAGTGCACTGGTTGCACAATCAACTTGTAAATAGTGCAGACCCTGATGAGACAGCTCCTGCAGGAGCTGTCTCATCTGGGTCTTCACTATTTACAGGTATAGGTATATTAACGTGAATAGCAAGCGAAGGGTTAAAGCGTTACCTTTGTGACAAGGCTACTGTATATACTGTTCAATTGTTACAATAGATGTTTGAAATGTGGTGGGAATCAACTCTTTATTCGATGAATATTCATGTAAGAAATAATTATTTCATGAATATCAGTTGATTAGATTATTTTGTCATCATAACACATGGGTACATGAATCTTTGGCCAAGGCAGAAAATGTAGACTCATATCTCTATTATATTATAAGCAAACATAGCATGCAGACCCGGATCCTACAGGAGCCGTCTGATCTGGGTCTACATACAATGTATGCAGAGACATAGAAAGGCGTTTTTATGGAGTAAAGAGTTGAAATCAACAACACTAGCTGTTACAAAGCGGATCGTGATGGGCTATCATATATTTTCACCTGATGTGGACAGCTGTTAGTCGGAATGTATCAAAAGTTATATTATTTGAAAAGTGCAATGTCTCAGCTTCACGTTCGTACTGGTCAGACATTAGTGGTTATTCCATCTTGGCTGTCTGAAACCGGGCGTTGTTTCGAATGGGCCGGAAATCTGCGAATCGGGAGACGGAACCCTTGAAGTTGTATATATAACATAAAACTAAATTTTTTTTTTACTTTTTAGACCATCTAGACCCACGACCCCCCCCCCCCCCCCCCCCCGTGGTATGTCTCGTTCTTTGACTCAGATGGTCTAGTAGGCATATAGCTTACTTTTATATGACCGTGTTCATGTCTGTTTCTTGTACACATCCATGCGCAAAATCATTGTACATGTACTTCCTAGCTTCTTTTAGTTCCCATATACAATTATATATTTGAATAATTCTTATTTATATGTGTCATTGTTGTCTGTCCACCATTCCTTCATACTTTGTTTTGGGCTGTACGTATATTGTCGTCCTAAGTATTTAACACTATTAAAATGTATCGTAAATTTTTAACCTTTTCGCCGCCTACATGTAGGCCTATATGTCGCATAAATGCACCACGACAAATAGTGCAGTCCCAGATCAGACGCCGCCTTGAGCGGCATCTGATTTGGCACTTCACTTTTTGTCTCGTATGTCTGCGCTTTAATTCCTTTGAAAATTGCATTTATTTATCTGTACCGAATGATTTAACAAAAATCGGATTGCAGACGACAATCAGAAATTTGGCGCCGAAAGTGAAGTTGCGAATCTGTTTTCGGATTCATCTAGAACTTGTGGATTGTGGCCACTGGTTCAAGAGAAAAATTGGTGAGTTTCAACTTGTGTCGCACGTAATTGAAACAATATTTGAGATAAAACCACGAAATGTCTCAGGAATATTCTCCAGCAGTGAATATGTGGGTTGGTAATTTTGAGTGTCTTCGTCTCGTATAGTGGGGTTGAATAACAGTATTTGACTTGGTGACAATTGACGATTTTCAGCTTGTATCGCGGGTAACTAAAAATATTAGCATCAGAACAATGCAACTATTCATGATTGGAACTTGTCAACCCTGCTATGGGTTCTATGTTTATTTCAGCTTTCAATATCTACTGAATATTCATGGCCAAAATAGTTAAAATGAAATATGGATGGTGAACCATTGTAGCCATTTTAGAAAGTAGATCTAAAGAAACAGATTAATTAAATCCAATGGCAAACAGAGCAGACCCTGATCAGACGGCTTCTAAAGGAGCGTTCTGATCTGGGTCTACTCTGTTTGCAAATGCGTTTATAAATAAGAAGGAAATGATTAACACATTCCCTCCTAGTGGTGCATTTTGGCGCCTCTGTAAAAGTCCTATTTAGAAACCATTGTGATAAATATTTATCACAATGGTTTCAACACTAGGCCTACAAAAATATATATTTTTTCTCTAGTTAACGCTCCTTTTCGGTAGATCAATTCAAAGAGGCTGGGTCTAAAAGGTGTCTAGGAGGGAATGAGTTAATCAACATGTATAATTGTGCGCCTGGGGTTTTGTTGGCAGGGTGGTAGTTATAGCCACTGACCATTAACCCATTACCTCATAGGCTATTTTTAGAAACAATCTCTGAATAAATCTACCGAAAAGGAGAATTAACTAGAGAAAAGGAAAAGTTTAGAATTTTATAGTTAGAAACCATTGTGATAAATAGAGCATTTGCTCCTATAGGAGCAAATGCTCTATTTATCACAATGGTTTCACAAAGTGACTTTCACAGAGTCATTAAAAGCCGTCACTATGAGGGAATGGGTTAAGCGAAACTCTGCAGAGTTACTGTCCTTGTATTTGTGAAAAAGGCGAAAAGTGGGGGCATTCGGACGCTGTAGGTTTACACCTTTTCCAGGTTTCTTATATAAATCGTTCTTCGTGGGTGTTATTTACCCTCAATTGTTTGTTACATTATTTAAGAAATAATAAATTCATACCAGTGTTTTATCGTGCAATCGAACACTGGTAGGAGTTGAGATGCGTAGTAATTAAATTACGAGGCCGATAGGCCGAGTGATTTAATTATAAGCATCTCAACGACCACCCGTGTTCGATTGCACGATAAAACACTGGTATAAATTTATTATTTCGATTCTAACACTTCAATTTAACTATAATTTGCACCGCCACAACGGCACTACGTTTCTTGTCGTACGAATTTTCGATGCCATATTACGTCACGTTACGCCGTTACAGCGCGTGCGGTGTTTTATTGAGAATTCAAACATAGATACTTCCCTTCTCTGTTTATGTAGATGTGTGCGCGAGGTGTGTTAGAATTATAGATGGACTTTTGTTTGATTTTCCTTTGATAGTTATTCAAGTTTATGTGCGTTATGTTATTCTGTTTATGTGTTTTATGTTATTCTGTTGATACGAGTAGTTATTCCAAGTTGATGTGATTTTCCTTTTCTTAACCATTTCCCAGTTCTATGTTTATTCCAAATTTCAATACCTACTTTATATTCATGGTTATAGTGAAATATGGGAGACGGAACATTGTAGTCATTTTAGAAAGTAAAGAAAAAGATCTTTCAAATTCCATTAGCAAACAGAGCTGACCCTGATCAGAGGCTCCTATATAGGAGCCGTCTGATCTGGGTCTTCTCCGTTTGCAAATGCATGAAAAGACATTTATATGAAGGAAATGGTTAATTCCTATATATATTTCCCATTTCGTGTCTTATATACAGTAGACTCCCTCTAAAGCGACCACCTAATGAATAGACACTGTTACCTCTAATAGCAGCTGGTAGCTTAATGCAGAATGAAAAGTATAATGCATCCTGCATTAAGCGACCATCTGGCCTTTAAGACTCTGTTAGTTGGTTGCATTAGAGGAATTTCATTACACACAGTTGTTTCAACATGTGCGTGTGTATCCGACGGTTTTTCTTTAGATTTACCCTTACGTGGAATTTGTGTTGCCGTCTTTCGTTTGCTTTGATTTGTAATCAATGTAGTATAAAGTCTCAATTTGTTCATCTAAAACCTTTTATTTTGATTTCTGAAAGTGACATGTCACTGTCCCGAGGAAAGTTTCTTTTTTATATTTGTGCGTTTATTCCCTTAGTTGTATGTGTTATTTGATTAGGATTCATTATCAGTTAATTTATATATACATGTACAGTAAAACCTCTCTATAAAGGCCACTAAATTACATCAAGCATTTTGTGTTAAAGACAGGTGGCTGCTTAAAGCAATGTGCCTTGCTTTAAGCAGCCACCTGCCCTAAATACCAACCAAATTAACATGATTTAGTGGCCGTTGTAGAGAGGTTTTACTGTACTCGCCTTCCTCTTCTGTATATTGTTTTGCACCGTGTTATCCATTTTCTGCCTGACGTTTGTTTTGGTTTTGACAAGGTTCGTTTTACTCTTTGTTTTCGCACCTCTTGGTAAGCCATTTTTCTACACACTGTATTGTTATTATAGATATTCATAATTCTATAAGGGTGTTTATTCTGCAAACAGAGTAGACCTAGGTCAGACGGCACCTATAGGAGCCGTCTGACCAGGGTCTGCTATGTTAACTTTGAATTATGTTGAACTGATTCTAAACTATCTGGTAGGACAAAAAGTTCCCTTATTTATGTAACAACATAAACTGCAGTCAATGAATATGCATGATGAATGACAGAATATTGCATATAAGCATTAAAGTGATAGTCTCTATTTGTAACACGTTTTAAAAATGTTTAAAAATACATACATCATTATTTACTCTCTAATCAGCGTCTGATATGTTTGCTTATGAAATTAAAATATACTGAGCCAAAAAAGAAACCTGACTGTGCATAGTTGGCCTATTTTCGTGGAAATTGGTGGGCGTGTTATTTATTTTGAAGTAATAAACTTAAATTGGATGTGGTTTGAGCATGTATGTGAATTTTTAGCTTTCTTGCATACGTAACGTATGATTTAGGCGCCAGTTTATATGGTAGGGGTGTAAAACGAAAATTTCAAAATGTGTATGTGTTTAACATGGTCACTGGATGTCCCGTAAGTCAGGTTTCTGTGCAGTTTGTCGTTTCCATGTTGCCGTTAATATCGATTGTGACCACCCCTTGCCCGTATGAGTGCCACTATACGGCTCCTCATCGAGTTGACGTAGCGCTGGATCACATGATTAGGCATGTAGTTCCATTCTGCTGTGAGGGCGTTCGCCAATTGACCGATGTTGTTAATGTTGTAATTGCGGCGAACACGTCTCCCTAACTCATCCCATACATTTTCGATGGGATTCATGTCGGGAGACATGGCTGGCCACTGCATAACGTTGACGTTAGCAGCGGCCAACCGAGCCCTTGTGACCCTCGCTACATGTGGACGGGCGTTGTCCTGTTGCAGTGTAGCAGGAGCATGTCTTCGAAGGAATGGCTTCCGGAACTAAAACTGCATTGATGTACCGTTGGGCATTCATGTTTCCATGAATGACGAGTCTTGTCTCCGCCCGCCCATAATGCCGCCCCATACCATCACGCCTCCGCCGCCAAATCTATCATGCTCCCTGACACAACATTGGGCGAATCTTTCACCCCGACGACGGTAAACGCGTTGCCGACCGTCGGCAAAACTCAGATTGAACCTCGACTCGTCCGAAAAAAGGACAGAGTTCCAGTCTCGGCGACGCCAGTGACGGTGCCTACGCGCCCATCGCATCCGTTCACGGCGGTGGCGTAACGTCATTACACTTCCAGTATATGGACGTCGGGCTGTGATAGGGCGATTCTGTTCACGCAATCTGTTGCGGACAGTCTGCGGGTGGACGTTAAAGTGACGTGCTGTCTGAGTTGCGGGTGTAAACCTGAGGCTGTTACGTAAGTGACGTAATACAATAGCATGCTCGTCCCGTTGGCTATTTCCTCTTGGTCTACCTGACCTGGGATGATCATGCACAGTACCAGTCTGCCGGAAACGTCTTGCCAGTTCAAAAAGTGTATTTCTACTGCAATTTAATGTCTGGCTGACGTTGATCGGAGATACCCCACCCTGCAGCATTCCAATTGCTCTATTTCTCTCTGCTTCTGAAAGCCTAGACATTATTTCGGTCTTGATTTTTTGTGTTTGTGATGTCGGTGTAGCTTAGCTAACTTGTGAGACTTTTGTCGGCCTGCTATCTGACCGGATTCGTGCTGCACAAGGTTCACGTGCGAAACAAGATAATGTGGTTTTGACAGAGTTTAAAAGATAGCACACAGTACAAATTGTACACACGTGTTGTGTGATGATAACCCGATACACTGGTAACCAAATAAATGCATATAGTGTTTTAATTAAAAAGTTAATTAAAGTTATGTAGCGTCAGGTTTCTTTTTTGGTTCAGTATTAGATTTGACTCTAAAAGTTTTTTTTCAATACCAAAAACATCCTGAGTACATTCGCCACAATAAACATTCAGTTAATACTATACATGTACTTAACAAAAAAAGAAACTTCACATACTTTATGACCTTTTTAGATGGTTAACGGTGACTTTATGTGAACATTCGCGATATTTACTTATTGACCGGAGTATAGAGAGTACACAGACACAAGATTTTGTGCAATTGTACCGTGCACGGGCTAGCACGCTTTTCACTTACGGTTGTGACCAAATACGTCGTGTTGACCTATTCCGGATTCATTTCAACTACTCTTTCTTAAACAGTCACACTTACTCTTTATCACTGACACGAACAAAAATGTTTACAATTTTGACTGAAAATAGGAATGCCTCGGCTAGCTGAAAATCAGCTAAATCAGGCTGTCGGTATGCGTAGAGCCTGCACGCCTGTAAATGACTTTGCTCTTCATTTTGGGCACTCCAGGGAAATCATTCACAACCTGACAACTCGGTATGCAACTACTGGGTCAGTTACGGATAGGCCGATATCAGGTAGGTCCCGAGCGACGTCACTTAGAGACGACCGCTACATTACGTTAAAGCATAAATCACGTAATCCGTTTACCCCAGCAACGGTAACTGCACGACGGCTCAGACGATACGTAATCGTATTAGACAAGATAGAGCACCCGCGCGTCGACCCTATACAGTATACAGGACAAATCCTAACTGCGCGTCACAGAGCCACCCGCTTAGCTTGTGCTCGACGTCACAGGCACTGGACCCGAACCCAAGGTCGAAGCGTGATTTTAACCGACGATTCACGCTTCAGCTTCGTTGACTATAGGGTCAGAGTTTACAGGCGACGAAACGAGATATTTGCACAATGCTGTGTGCAGGAACGAGGCAGGTTTGGCGGTGGCAGCGTCATGGTTTGGGCGGGCATAATGGACAATCAGAAAACAGATTTATTCATCGTTCCAGGCAACCTTAATGCAGAAGGGTATGTGAACATCACGAGGAACAATGTTCTCCTATTTATGCAAAATCGCGGTGCGGGAGTGATTCTGCAGAAGGACAATGCGAGGCCCTACACAGCTCCTGTTACGACACAGATTTTTTTTGCTCAGAACGGTGTCAACGTCCTGCCGTGGCCGGCGGTTTCGCCCCACTAAAACCCCATAGAACACATGTGGGACGAGCTTGGGGCGTCGGGTACGCAATATTCACCAAATCAACAATGTCAATGACCTGAAGCATGCCCTCCTTACTGAATGGCAGGACATACACCATGACGTCTTTCGCCCTCTCACAAATTCCATGAGGAGGAGAATAGCAACCTGCATTAGGACCAACGGCGGTCACACACATTATTAACACACCTTAATGCACTTTGGCATTCAGACTGATACTCAAAAAGCCACTAAAACATTTCTTCACATTTTTGTGATTTTTGAAGTCTTTTGACCCCTCAAATTTGACCTGTATTGTGAAGAAATCCGTTACCGACATTGTTACAAACTAGATATTGCTTTCATATAACATTTACATACGTACTTTATATTGTTCCAGAGTGACGTTTAACCATCAGTATCCCATCACAGGAAATTAAAATGTCCCTAAATTGACGTTTTGTAACATTTGGGGCCGAAAAAATAAAGCCTGGGGCGTTTTTAGACAAAGCTGAAATTTCGATCTCTTATATAGAATATACGATATTTCAGTTTTGTCTCAAAACGCCCCAAACTTTATTTGTTCGGCCCCAAATGTTACAAAACGTCAATTTAGGGACATTTTAACTTATTTTAGACATATTTCATGAGCCCAACGCCTGTGTATCCCATGTAAAGTTTCTTTTTTGCATAGTATTGTAAGTAATCATGATATCATTATTTCTATCATGAATATTGATTTGTTTGTTTATTTGTGTTGATTAATGTCCTTTTCTTCTTATTATGGGCTAATTGGCTAATACTGAACAGGGAAAGGGTTTATATTTTATAAGCAATTTATTACATATCTATAATGCAAAAGTTTGACACAAGAATTTAATATTAAATATGATGGAATCATTGTTCTTACTGGGTAATACACATTAACCCTTTACTCCATAAATACGCCTTTCTACGCCTTTGCAAACAGAGTAGACCCAAATCTGACATCTCCTATAGGAGCCGTCTGATCAGGGTCTGCTCTGTTTACTTATGGAATCATACAGACCTGAATCTCTAATTTCTGCCATGACCAAAATGTTCTGTGTTCATGTGCCATTCTAAATAATAATCTAATTAATATTCATGACGTCATCTTTTCTTACATAAATGTTCATGGAGTAAAGGGCTAACATTTACCCAACAACAGGTAAATCTATGATTACTTCTGCAAACAGGCCAGACCAAGATGAGATACAATGTCACATCACATCTGGTTAGGATAAAGATTGATTACACTTTCTGACTTTGATTACATTTTTAACCCTTTCCTCCATAAATATGCCTTTATACGCCTCTTTAAACGTCACTTTTCTGAAACCATTGTGATAAATAGAGCATTTGCTACTAAGGAGCAAAATGCTGTATTTATCACAATGGTTTCAGAACTACAAACTTCTAAAAGTTAACATGTCTCCAGTTATTGCACCTTTTCGGTAGATTTATTCAAAGAGGTTGGATCTAAAAATAGCCTATGAGGTAATGAGTTAAAAAGACTGCTTTGAAAGAAAAAACTACCCAACAGGCTAAAGGTACAACACTTTTACATGCATCCATATTACTCTTTTTGAGATGTAAAAATAACCCTAAACGTTTTGGAAATTTTTTGTTTGACTGCTAAAAATCAAATCTCAAAGTTAATTTCCTTCATTTTTTTTTATTTCACAAATAGGGTTTGAGTGTTAAACAGTTGTATCATGATGACCCTAGAGAATGCCAAAGGTTAACCCATAGCCTGCCAGTCACAACTATAGTTGCATTGCATTTGCAAACAGTGTAGACCCAGATGAGAGAGCTCCTATAGGAGCTCTCTCATCTGGGTCTGCACTGTTTGCCATTGGAAATCCATACCTGCATGCTCTATGCTTTTGCCTAGGAAAATCATTTGAACATATCCTGCATAACTTTGTAAACATTTGCCTAATTAATATTCAAGGAGGGCGGAGTCAAAAAAAATCATTTGGCTGGCTAAGGGTTAATATATGATTGTATATATACGGAATAGTGATATGAAATAATACACTCCTCTTCATAACTGAAATACTGTTAGTTGGACGTAAAACCCAACTCACTCACTCATATCTGTAGATTAGATGTATGGTGATCTACCGTATTATTCCTAATAAATGCCCCTGGGGCTTAACATTTTCCAAAAGGGGGGGGGGGATTATTAAGGTAAGCTTTTTCCTAAATCCATTGTTCGGAAGTTACTGATAACGTTACATTTAAGTGTTCATTAAAATAATTTTAACTTTTGGATTGACTGGATTTTATTAAGATATACTAGATTTGGATGGATTTGAATTTGGATTTTCCTTTGAGTTTAGCCTGGTGAGTAGATTTTTCCTACAAAAATAGCCAGGGGCCTTTATTAGGGCAGGGGCGTCTATTAGGAATAATATGGTATCTTTTATTTCTCAGTCAAACTCGACCTTGCTGAAACTCAGTAGAATCGCATCCCAATGCGTTGCAGAAAGAGTTTTTGGAAATATGAAATATACTTCTAAATACGCTTCGTATCTTCAGTTATGCCTCATACATTTACTACTGTTTGGCAGAGATATATGAGAAATATTGAATTAAATTTTCTAGATACTTTTATTATTTTCAGCTCTATTTCATACATAAGTTTACTATTTGACAAACACAACATTGTTATTTATTAACACATTATCTCCTAGTGACGCATTTTTGGGCATCTATAAAAGTCACTTTATGAAACCATTGTGATATATAGAGCATTTGCTCCTATAGGGGCAAATGCTGTATTTATCACAATGGTTTCATACTACAAATTTCTAAATTTTTCCTTTCCTCTAGTTAATGCTCCTTTTCGGTAGATACATTCAAAGAGGTTGGATCTAAAATTAGCCTATGAGTGAGTAGGTTAATAGATTCATGCCACAATCACTATACAGGGTTTCTTATGTAAACATATCACAGATTTTTTATTTTCATTCAAAGTATGAGCAAAGTAAGCAAATGCCATAAAACACTGTAGGTTTACAGAAATTATATAAAGATATCAATACATATGACAAGAGGGTCCTGTATTGCTCACCTGGTTTGCTGTTTTCTAAATAAAATCAAAGCTCTGACCATATTAGTTTCAGAGATTTCACTATAGTATATAACTCTTTGTATAAATTCATAGCTCTAAGCCTTTCAGTTTCGGACAAGAAGATGTTTAAATATTTTTACTATCTAATCCTATGTAAAACTTGTGACCCCCAGGATGGGAACAATTTTGACCCAAGGGGCAAAATTTGAACAATCTTGGTAAAGGTCGACCAGATGATGCTATTTCACAGCTCTAAGCTTTTCGGTTTTGGACAAGAAGATTTTTAAAGCTTTTACTTTATTATCCTATATAAAACATGTCGAGGGCTTGGTGCAAAACTATTGTAACTCCTTCACAAAGTGAAGGAGTTACAATAGTTTTGCCCCAAGCCCTCGATGTGAACCCCAAATGTGTGGCCATGTTTGACCTCTGAGACATAATTTGAACAATTGTAGTAAAGGTTCACCAGATGATGCTACATACTAAATATCACAGTTCTAAGCTTTTTGGTTTCGGACATGAAGAATTTTAAAGATTTTACTCTATAATCATATGAAAAACTTGCGACCCCCATGGCGTGGCTGTCTTTGACCCCAGGGGAATAATTTGCATAATCAAAGTAAAGGTTTATTAGATGATGCTATATACCACATATCACAGCTCTGAGCTTTTTGGTTTCGGACAAGAAGATTTTTAAAGTTTTTTCCAAGGACCCCATTGGAAATAAGTTGTAAAACTTAATGGGTTATCCTGTGCAATATATATGTCTCAAATTCATGGCTTAATAAGTTAATAGTAAACTAAAGCTTTGCTATATCCGTAATCATAAGCAATGTGATATTTTGTTAATTGTATTTATAGACATAGCTGCTTGGTTCTGTGATATTGTAATAGTTTAATCTGTGATATTTGTTGTAACCTTGACATATATATTCACGAATATATCTATCTATCTATCTACTATATACCGGTAATTCAATGTAAAATTTGTGACCCCAAGGGTTGGGCCAATTTTGGCCATAGGGACAAAATTTGAACAATCTCATTAGAGGTCCACTAGATGATTCTACATACCAAATTTGGTAGCCATAACCTTAAAGTTTTTAACAAGAAGAATTTAAAAAAAAAAATTCTTTTTGAACACAGGAAGAGGTTAATCCAAGGAACATGTTACAAACAAGAGTGTTAATTCGGAGGAACACATGTGTCACCTGCCCCAAACTGACACAAAAACTGTTACTATGCTGGAGTGTGAAAATCAGAACAAAAGGGGAATAACTCAAGAAGTATTTGCATGCAGAGTGATGGACCTTATTTACATCAATGGTTCTCAATGAAGGGAAGACACATGTGAAATTTGAAAGCTCTTAAATGATTAGATTAGAAATGACAGCCAAAAAAGAAAGTGTGACGAAAATCAGAACAAAGGGGAATAATTAAAAAAGTATTGAATGTAGAGTGATGGACCCTAGTTACATCAATGGTCCTCAATGACAAGAAGACACATATGAAATTTATAAGCTATATAATGATTAGTCTAGAAATGACAACCAAAAAAAAAGAAAGTATGACGATAATCAAAACAAAGGGGAATAACTCAAAAAAGTATTGCAGACAGAGTGACAGACCTTAGTTACAGCAATGGTCCTCAATGAGAGGAAGACACATGTGAAATTTGAAAGCTCTATAATGATTACTTTAGAAATGACAGCCAAAAAAAGAAAGAGTGATGGACAGACAGAAGGACGGATGGACAGACAGATAGACGATGGAAAAGTGATCCCTAAGTGACACACTGCCTTTTGGCAGATGACACAAAAATGTGGAAGACGGACGACACATGTCGCACGAAGACGCACAACGGACACAGGGCAATCACGAGCTAAAAAGAGGTCTGAGTATGGGTCTGTTCAGCAGATGACAGCAATGCAGGGTTGGGCGGTAAATACCGGGGGTGGTAAATACCGCTGGTAAATACCGGTATTTACCGGTCCGGTAAATACTCCCAAAATGGCCAATACTGGCATTTACTGGCAAATACTCCAGAAAAGGTGGAATATATATTATTTCTTTGAAGTTTATTGTTTTTATAAAGGCTGTTTTAAATTGCTGGTTAGTGGAATATTGATAAGTTTATTTATTGATTTCTAACCATCATTTTACTGAGGGTTTAAACTGTTTCATGCCTGCCAAGGGTACTCATCAGATGGCTTATATCTTATCTTGGAGTTTCATCTGGTTTACATAAAAGTCCTTTATAGCTCTAAATTTTAAATAATGGCATGATTCTGCTGGTATAATGTGTTAAAATCATCAGTACAACAGACAACTCCTTTGTCTGATACTGCAGTTTGATTGGTTTAATCTGAATCATTGCCCCCTCCAAATTGTCTATATTGTGTTTGACACTTCATGGTTCATTGTGTGTATCTCTTAAATGAAAAGTGTGTATGTTTTTACAACAATAAACCATAATGGCCAGTAGAGGTGTCAAAAAAAAGTGAGTGTTGTTTTGAGAGCTGATCTGACAGTAATTTGCAGTGGGTTAGGTGGCTATTATTGTTTCTGAATCTCTTATCTGTTACTCAGTTTTCTACAACTGACTGCCAGTCTTTTGATTTTCATGAAACTTGGTTCATTCAAAATTCAGCTTAAACTAGAAAACTGACTCAGTCACAGAGAGAGAGAGCCCTGTAATCAAGGGCAGATAACTATAGACATAGTGATCAGATTCAACCCAAAAACTGATGATACTAAGCATATGCCTTAATATGAAACCAATATGTGAAGTACTGTTTGAATAATCATGTCACATCAAAAGTGCTAACGGATGGACAGAAATTGTGATTCCTATAGGGTTCCTGCATTTCCAAGCAGGGCTCTAATTACACCTTTTATTTTATTTTTTGGGTTCTTTACACTGCAAATACATAAGGCAAAACTTGTATATATATGATTAGAGAACTAATAAAGCACATTAGGATGGTTTAAATATGTGCTAAGCCCCTGGACAATTCAAAATACCAGTAAATGCCAGTAAGTGCCAGTAAACGCCAGTAAATCCCGGTATTTACCGCCGGCACGGTAAATACTCATAAATGCCGGCATTTTGCCAACCCTGTAGCAATGCAGGTCAAAAGCAATGCAGAAAGCTCATATAAGAGCTTTTTGTATTACTACTGCCCTGCATTAAGCAACCACCTGTTTTTTAAGACTCCTGTGTTTAAAATAAATGCCACTTAGGACAGGATCGACTGTATTTGTCTGTTATGGATGTTTCCAATCTTTTGTTTAATTCAGACTGGGTATTCTGTGCACAAGTATGTTCTGTACGGCCCGGTGGAGGAAGTTTTACCGCACTTGTGTCGCAGAGCAATGAAAACTCGTGTGTGCTTGCCAACCACCTGCTCATTAACCCTTTACTCCATAAATACGCCTTACTATGCCTTTGCAAATAGAGGAGAAACAGATCTGCCTACACCTATAGGAGTCCAGTGTATACAGTGTGCTGAGTATAAATTACTTTACTCATACACAACACTACTAAGATCTGTACTATTTGAATCCTCAAGCGTCTGATAAAATCTTTGTAAAAGACGATACTCACACACTCTCTCCTATAAGTGTCCTCATGTGTCTAACTAAATATTTTTTACACTAATTTTTTATCTAATTTGCTAATAAATAACTTTTCACACAAATCACATTTGTAAGGTTTTATTCCTGTATGTATCATTGTGTGTATTACTAAATATGATTTAGCAGTAAATGACTCTTCACACACACCACACTTGTATGGTACGTCTCTTTCTCGTATATATCCTCATATGGGTTTTTAAAATATAGAGCAAATGAATTTTACAAACATTACACTTATAAGGTCACTCTCCTGAATGTAATATCATATGGTTTACTAAACTGTTTTGCTGAGTAAAAGACTTCTCACACACTTCACACTTGTATGGCCTCTCTTCAGTATGTACCTTCATGTGTCTAAAAAAATTTGATCGACAATTAAAAGACTTCTCACACACTTCACACTTGTATGGCTTCTCACCAGTATGTATCTTCATGTGTGTAACAAAAGTTGATTGGCGCTTAAATGACTTTTCACACACATCACATTTGTAAGGTCTATCTCCTGTATGTGTAATCTTGTGTCCAACTAATTCTGATTTAGTATAACATGACTTTTCACACATATCGCACTTGTATGGTCTCTCACCTGTATGTATAACCATGTGTCTAACTAAATCTGATTGGCGAGAAAATGACTTTTCACACACATCACACTTGTAAGGTGTCTCTCCTGTATGTATCCTAATGTGTACAACTAAACTTGATTTGCTAGTAAATGACTTTTCACACACATCACACTTGTATGGTGTTTCTCCTGTATGTATCCTTCTGTGTATAACTGACTCTGATTTAGTAGAAAATGACTTTTCACACACACCACACTTGTAAGGTTTCTCTCCTGTATGTATAATCATGTGTCTGAATAAATTTGGTTGTTGCATAAATGACTTTTCACACACATCACACTTGTAAGTTCTCTTCCCTGTATGTATCCTTGTGTGTTTATCTAAATCTGATTTGAAAGTAAATGACTTTTCACACACACCACACTTGTAAGGCCTCTCTCCTGTATGTATCCTCATGTGTATAACTAAATATGATTTGCGATTATATGACTTTTTGCACACACCACACTTGTAAGGTCTCTCCCCTGTATGTATAATCATGTGGTCTACTAAACTGAATTTGCGCTTAAATGACTTTCCACACAACTCACATTTGTAAGGTCTATCTCTTGTATGTGTAATCATGTGTTTAACTAATTCTGATTTAGTAGTAAATGACTTTTCACACATATGACACTTGCATGGTCTCTCACCTGTATGCATAATCATGTGTCTAACTAATTCTGATCGGCGGGGAAATGACTTTTCACACACACCACACTTGTAAGGCATCTCTCCCGTATGTATCCTCATGTGTATAAATAAATATGATTGGCGAGTAAATGACTTTTCACACACATCACACTTGTAAGGTTTCTCTCCTGTATGTAAAGTCATGTGGTTACTTAAATGTGATTGGCATGTAAATGGCTTTTCACACATATCACACTTGTAAAATCCTTTTCCTGTATGTATCCTTGTGTGTATAACTAAATCTGATTTAGTATTAAAAGACTTTTCACACACATCACACTTGTAAAGTGTCTCTCCTGTATGTATAATCATATGGTTAACTAAATATGATTGGCACGTTAATGACTTTTCATACGCATCACACTTGTAAGGTCTTTCTCCTGTATGTACCCTTGTGTGTATAACTAAATCTGATTTAGTAGTAAACAATTTTTCACACACATCACAATTGTAAGGTCTTTCTCCTGTATGTATAATCATGTGACTAACTATATCTTGTTGGCACTTAAATGACTTTTCACACACATCGCACTTGTATGGTGTTTCTCCCGTATGTATCCTTGTGTGTGCAACTAAATCTGATTTAGTAGTAAATGACTTTTCACACATATCACACTAGTAAGGTCTCTCTCCTGTATGTATAATCATGTGATTAACCATATCTGAATGGTGCGTTAACCACTTATCACATTTATTCATTATGTAACCTCAAATGACTGACTAAATTTAATTTGTTTGCACAGTAAATGACTTTTCACAAACATCACACTTATTAGGTCTCTCTCCTGTATGTATCCTCATGTGGGTTTTAAATCTTATTCTCTATGTAAATGCCATTTCACATACATCACACTCGTAAAGTTTCTCTCCTGTATGTATTCTCATGTGGGTTTTAAATATTATTTTTTGAGAAAATGTATTTTCACACACATCACATGTGTATGCATGGTCTCTTCCCTGTATACAGACTCATGGCTCGTGCCATGGAATGGGTTCTTTGACATGCAACTTTATATTAAGACATTTCCCATGTAGGATCTATTATTCTCAAGGAATATTTGTTGAACTTTATCAACAATATAGACAATGTAGTATTCCATAAGCAGTTGAAACCCCAGTTGAAAATGATTGTTTTGATAAAACTGGAACAGAAAAAAGAAACCAGATGTAATATTCAATCAGTAACAGATGTTTGTACAATATACATGCCCAAACGGAAGCTTATCAATTATGACTTTTGACCTTGTATTATTATGACATTGATCTTGGTATGACACCATGCATGCACCCAAACATTTCAGCTTCATCTGATGAGTAAACCTTTTCAAAAGATATTCCTCTTTCTAAAACTTCAAAACCCATAGACAAGATTAATTTTTAGGAATCTGCCTGAAAGGGTTGACATTAAGGGAAATTACATAACACTCACACTTGTTAGCTAGACTCAGTGCACTGGCTCATGGCTAAACGCAAATACTAAGTTCAATTGTGTGACTTTGATCTTAAATATACCGGGACACACCCATGCTACTGTAGCATGTTCAGATGAACATTATGGTGGAATTTGAGAAGGATCCACCAAGCAGAATTTGAGTTAGAGATGTTACAGACAGACAGACAGACAGTGCCATTCCATAATATATCCCGTCTTTTTAAAACAGATGAAGCTTGTGATGGTAGTCTCCTAGACAAGTGTTCCAAGTTTCAAGGCTTTATCTCAAAGGGTTATGTAAATAAGTTGACTTTAACAAAAACCTTAACCAAAAATTCTAAATTAAGAAGGACCATAATTCAATCAAAATGATTGGCAAAGTTATTTACTTTTGCCCACAGATGAAGCTTGACTGTGATGGTGAACAAGTTTTCCAAGCTTGAAAGCTTTATCTGAAAGGGTTATGTAAATAAGTGGACTTTAACAAAAACCTTAACCAAAACTTGTAACTTAAAAAGGGTCATAATTCTGTCGAAATGCTTCACAGAGTTATGTTCTCTTGTCTACAGGTGAGGCTTGTGATGGTGAACAAGTGTTCCAAGTTTCAAAGCTTTATTCTCAAAGGGTTATGTAAATAAGTGGAGTTTTAAAACATAAATTGAGGTTAACATATTTGTTTAACACAAATGCTGAACGCAAATTCTAAGTCCAATTGTGCGACCTTGACCTTGAATATAAGTACCGGGACACAGCCATGCTACTACAGCATGTCCAGATAAACATGTGGTGAAATATGAGAAGGATTCACCAAGCAGAACTTGAGTTAGAGATGTTACAGACAGACAGACATTTAACATATTTGCTAAATACAAACGCTCTAAGTGCAATTGTGTGAACTTGACCTTGGATATATGTACCGGGACTGGACAGGCTACTGTAGCATGTCTAGATAAACATTGTGGTTATTAAATTTGAGAAGGATCCACCAAGCAGAATTTGAGTTAGATGTTAAAGACGGACGGACAGACAGCACCATTCGTCTCGTTTTTTCAAACGGGTGCATAACAAGAGCTGTCACAGGACAGCGCGCTCGACTATTCCCAGAATTGTTAGTGTAAAAATGCTTGATAGTGGACTAAAATAGTGTCCAATGATACTAGAAGCAAGTAATCAGTCTCAGTAAAATATCTTTAATAGCATTCAGGATGTAGGATCTCTTTGAACTCTTTAATGAAAGAGAAAAACTTAAGTAAAAAAGGGCAATAATTCTGTTAAAATGCTTGACAGAGTTATGTACTCTTGCCTACATAAGATGCTTGAGGTGGTGAACAAGTGTTCCAAGTTTCAAAGCTTTATCTTAAAGGGTTATGTAAATAAGTGGACTTTAACAAAAACGTTAACCAAAATTTCTAAGTTAAAAAGGGCCATAATTCTGTCAAATGCTTGACAGAGTTATGTACTCTTGTCTACCGATGAAGATTGTGGTGGTGAACATGTGTTCCAAGTTTTAAAGCTTTATCTCAAAAGGTTATGTAAATAAGTGGACTTTAACAAAAACCTTAACCAAAAGTTCTAAGTTAAAAAGGGTGATAATTCTGTCAATTGCTTGACAGAGTTATGTACTCTTGCCTACAGATGAAGTTAGTGATGGTGAACAAGTGTTCAAAGTTTCAAAGCTTTATTCCAAAGGTAAGAGGCAAAAAGTGGACTTTAACAAAAACCTTAACCAAAAAATCTAAGTTAAAAAGGGCCATAATTCTGTCAAAATGCTTGACAAAGTTATGTACTCTTACCTACAGCTGAAGTTTGTGATGGTGAACAAGTGTTCCAAGTTTTAAAGCTTTATCTCAAAGGGTTATGTAAGTAAGTGGACTTTAACAAAAACCTTAACCAAAAGTTCTAAGTCAAAAAGGGCCATAATTCTGTCAAAATGCTTGACAGAGTTATGTACTCTTACCTACAGATGAAGTTAGTGATGGTGAACAAGTGTTCAAAGTTTCAAAGCTTTATTCCAAAGGTAAGAGGCAAAAAGTGGACTTTAACAAAAACCTTAACCAAAATTTCTAAGTTAAAAAGGACCATAATTCTGTCAAAATGCTTGACAAAGTTATGTACTCTTACCTACAGCTGAAGTTTGTGATGGTGAACAAGTGTTCCAAGTTTTAAAGCTTTATCTCAAAGGGTTATGTAAGTAAGTGGACTTTAACAAAAACCTTAACCAAAAGTTCTAAGTCAAAAAGGGCCATAATTCTGTCAAAATGCTTGACAGAGTTATATACTCTTGCCTACAGATAAAGATTGTGGTGGTGAGCATGTGTTCCAAGTTTCAAAGCTTTATTCCAAAGGTTAGAGGCATATAGTGGACTTTAACAAAAACCTTAACCCAAAATTCTAAGTTAAAAAGGGCCATAATTCTGTCAAAATGCTTGACAGAGTTATGTACTCTTACCTACAGATGAAATTTGTGGTGGTGAACAAGTGTTCCAAGTTTCAAAGCTTTATTCCAAAGGTTAGAGGCAAAAAGTGGACTTTAACAAAAACCTTAAACCAAAATTCTAAGTTAAAAAGGGCCATAATTCTGTCAAAATGCTTGACAGAGTTATGTACTCTTACCTACAGATGAAGTTTGTGGTGGTGAACAATTGTGTTCCAAGTTTCAAAGCTTTATTCCAAAGGTTAGAGGCAAAAAGTGGACTTTAACAAAAACCTTAACCAAAGTTAATAATACACAAACAGTGACATCAATCATCAGGATCATCAACCAAACTGAGACAAATCTTCCCAATTAAAGTTACTGAAACTGGATTAACCCATTCCCTCATATTGACGACTTTTGATGACTCTGTAAAAGTCACTTTGTGAAACCATTGTGATCCTATGGGAGCAAATGCTCTATTTATCACAATGGTTTCAAACTACAAAATTCTAAAATTTTCCTTTTGTCTTATTAATGCTCCTTTTCGGTAGATTTATTCAAAGAGGTTGTATCTAAAAATAGCCTATGAGGTAATGGGTTAACAGTGGAACTTCGATATTTTGAACTCAAACAACTTGAACTTTGGAATAACTCAAACTACAAGTTCAGTCCTTCCAAAATTTGTATTACATAATTGTTGTAAAATGTATCACTATGCGTATCTAGAAGCACATGTGACAGCTTCATGCATGTGACTGCTTCATGCAGGCCTTAAGTAATGCTGAAAGCTTCTACAGGAGCTTTCAGCATTACTTTAGACCTGCATTAAGCTGTGAACTTGAGAAATGGTCCAGATTAGAATTTAGAAATCAGTTGACTCCAACCTCTGTTATCTAAAAGTAATTTGTATAGTCCCATGAAGTTTGAAATATTTAGGTTCAACTGTACTTACATTCCTTCATCAGCATCTCTATTGTGTTTTCACGATCACTTTTCTTATCTTTTAATTCTAGAATATCTGAACAGGCTTCAGAAATGTCCTAATTGTGTTTTCACAACTGCCAACTATTTCTGCCTCATCATGCAACTAATCTACTAAATCAATAACAACTTCTTTAGCTGTCATATCATCTATAACATCAACTTCTTTAGCTGTCCTTGCACTATCACCAGTTCTTGTATCCCCATCATAAACAGAACCAGATGCCTCTGAAAGGATAGATTCTGAAGACATTTCATTGCAACTTGTAATTGTCTCTGTAAGTTGTTTGTTATCTTTAAACTTTCTCCTTATACCTAGACTGCACTGAGTCCGTGAGGACCTGGGACCCAGACTGTTCATTTTCATCCTATCAAAGGGACCATCGCCTCTACCACAGAGCTACAGATAAAGGTGCGTACCCAACTAATAAAATCGTCATTTCTCCACCAAACCCTATACTGTGACCATTCTTTAAAATTGTCTCTATGAGACGATTCTAAAGAGTGGTCACAGTATGGGGTTTGGTGAAGAAAAAAGGAGCTATTCTTTTAAAATGTTTAAATTGATGCATCTTATCTGGACCTCTGCTGCCAGTTTCACTCATGTGTAAATGTTTCCTGATTATGTCTAGTTTGTGATCCTTGTTGCTACCAGAGTCAGTTTTTAACTTTTTACTCCTAGTAAACAAGGGCCTAGTTTCAATTGCTTGTCTGTTCTGTGCTTGTTTTTCATCAAAAGCTACAAAAGAAGAAACTGATGATACAATTTAGCAAAGTATGGATTACATTTGGCAAGGAAGTAGATAATATTCAACCTGATTCTTTTGGAGTACTTTATTGCTATCTTACAATCAGGTGGGGTCATCATTTACCACTGTAGATTATCAAATACAAGTAAGATTTCCACACGTATCACATCAAATACATTTTAAAATTTACACAAGTCATCATAAGCAGCATTTTGCATTCTTAACCCTTTGCTTCATGAATATCTGTGAAAGAAATAATGACATAATGAATATCAATTAGATTATTATCTATACTGACATCTGAAAACAGGAAGTTTTGGCCAAGACAGACACTGTAGAATCAGATGTATATTATTTCATAAGCAAACAGAGTAAACTCTGATCTGCGTCTACTGTGTTTTTTAAGGTGTAGAAACCTATTTTCTACATTTCTCCAAACATTTCTAAAGACTTTGAATGAGAACTAAGCCATTTGATAAATTTTAGCAAATATGTGTCAGTCAAAATAACCTTGTAGTAATCTCTATGTTGAGTAGCTTGTATTACACAAACGACTTTATACTTAACCCATTACCTCATAGGCTATTTTTAGACCCAACCTCTTTGAATAAATCTACCATTTGCTAGAGAAAATATTTTTTGGGCGGGATTTGTGTAGTTTTGAAACCATTGTGATAAATAGAGCATTTGCTCCATAGGAGCAAATGCTCTATTTATCACAATGGTTTCATAAAGTGACTTTTTTCAGAGGCGTCAATATGAGGGATTGGGTTAACAGCCATGCGAACCAAACAACACACCCAAGGGTAACATGTAGAGCCCTAGTCCAGACAGAATATACTCAATTGAAAATTTGGAAAGGGAGATAATTTTGTGAGGATTAAAACAAATATCATTCTCATACACAACATAATGTCTACTCACAATAAAAAAGTACCAAATGATATTGAAATTCTTCCAATGAAAAGTAGGATCATGGCCCAGAATATTTGGACAGACTGACACATGCACAGTTTTTTATTAATACATATGAAACAACTATAAAAGAGCTAGACAAACACAAATTGGATTTGGAGAAAAAAATCAATTTAAAATATAAATAAAAAACCAAATTAATACTTTTTCATGCCTTTACAAACAGAGTAGACCCAGATCAGACGGCTCCTGTAGGAGCCATCTGACCTGGGTCAGCTCAGTTTGCTTATGCAATTACAGATCTGAATTCTACAGTTTGTACGAATACAAAAAACTCCTGTATTCATGTTATCATAAAAAAGCTAATAAATATTCATAATGTCACTATTTCTTACATGAATATTCATCAGGTAAATGATTAAACTAGAAAATTGTGTCTAAGACACAGCAATGCCACTGTGGTGGTGCTTGCCTAGCTGCACATCATTTGACCTTGACCTTGGGCTTGCGGGCAGCATGGGCTAGGTGCGTAATGAAAATATGGATGGTGGTTTAGGTGTACATGTATATGCAATTCCATGCCAATACATTGTATAAGACAATGAAAAAACTGTGACAACCAACTGCACGTAAAAGCGTGACGGACGGACAGACAGACGGACGGACAGGTGCAAAACATAATGCCCCCTGACTGTCGTCAATGGGGGCATAAAAAGTCCATTTTGTCTGTGACAAATTACCAGAGGCACTGAGGCAGCCATATTCAATTAACAAACAGTACACTTTTACTTACACTCAAGTGTCCTGTACTATCAGTAAGCCTGCTAGTTTCACATCCGTTTCCTGTATGAGAGGTATATCGAGGTGTGACTTGGCCAGTAAGGCTGTATTAACTGCTTCTGCTATCGTCATTAACTTCTTCTCATCCTATTTATAATACAGAGCTCTAGACTAGAGGAGATTTTATCTTTTAAATATTCCAAACTTTACCGTGTAGGTGCTCATTAGAACTGCCTCTCCCATATTATTCAAATGACTACCAACAAAATACAGTTTGGCTGAGGCATATTATATACCAATGTTAACTCTAACCCATTCCATGATAGGCAATTTTTAAACCCAACCTCTTTGAATTAATCTACCGAATAGGAGCATTTACTTGGGAAAAGGAAAATTTTAGAAGTGTGTAGTATTGAAACCATTGTGATAAATAGAGCATTTGCTCCTAAGGAGCAAATGCTCTATTTATCACAATGGTTTCAAAAAGTGACATTTACAGAGGCGTCAAAAGGCGTCAATATGAGAGAAAGGGTTAAGAACACTACAAAACAAATCAACTAAACTGAAATGTGATCCGAAAGTGATACCCATTAACATGATGTTTCATTTTGATAAAAAAAAAAATGAAATTTGTATGTATGTTATAGAGAAACCCAATATAATGTGTATTTTATGGCAAAACAAGGTCTAATTGTAATGGAATCTGTTACAGAATGTCCCCCCAACAAAACGCACTACAGGTATAGATGAGCAAAATATCTAAATTTCCATAAATCACAGGCCATCACAGAATATGATGTAAACAAGAGCACCGCAAGTGGGAGCAATGCTCGTCTGTCGTCATTGTCAAGATGAACATGCATACCAAAAATGAAAGTTGTAAATGAAAAATTGAAGAAGTTATGGTCAATGTTAAGATTTCGGACGACTACGCGGATCCCGGGGTTACGACAATAGCTCGGGATTTCTTCGAAACAGACCAGCTAAAAACCGATGCATTTTGCAAATAAACAAAAAGTACGAAAACTAAATCAGAGAGCTGTAAATTATTGATAAACAGTCTGCCATCTAGTCAACATTTGACTGGTTCTTTCCGGTGCTTGATTCAAGTGATTATAGGTAGAACAAGAGCCGTTTGCAGTGTCAATGCTTGTCTGATATGGTGCTTGTCCAGTTAAATTAAACAAGAGGGCCATGATGGCCCTTAATCGCTCACCTGTTCGTAACAGATTTATGATTTCAATGACAGATTAAAGGTCTCGGCCTTACAGTCTTGGAGAAGAAGATTCTTAAAGATTTTCATATGAAAAACTGATAAGCCCCAGGGCGGGGCCATTTTTGGCCCAGGGGTGATAATTTGAACAATCTTGGTAGAAAACCATTAGATGATGCTACAAACCAAATATCAAGGGTCTAGATCTTACAGTTTTGGAGGAGAAGATTTTTAAAGATTTTCCTATGAAAAACTGATAAGCCCCAGGGCGGGGTCATTTTTGGTCCGGGGGTTAATAATTTGATTAATCTTGGTAGAGGACCATTAGATAATGCTACATACCAAATATCAAAGGTCTATACCTTATAATTTAAGAGAAGATTTTTAAAGATTTTCCTATGAAAAACTGATAAGCCCGGGGCAGGGCCTTTTTTGTCCTGGGGGTCATAATTTGAACAATCTTAGTAGAGGACCATTTGATGATGCTACATACCAAATGTCTATGCCTTACAGTTTCAGAGAATATTTTTTTTTTAAAGATTTCCTATGAAAAACTGATAAGCCCCGGGGCGGGGCCATTTTTGGCCCAGGGGTAATAATGAACAATCTTAGTAGAGGACCATTAGATCATGCTACATACCAAATATCAAAGGTCTATGCCTTACAGTTTCAGAGAAGAAGATTTTTAAAGATTTTCCTATAAAAAACTGATAAGCCCTTGGGCGGGGCCAATTTTGGCCCGGGGGACATAATTTGAACAATCTTTGTACAGGACCATTACATCATGCTACATACCAAATCTCTTGGCTTTGTTGTTCCAGAGAAGAAAATGTTTAAGTAAATTGTTGATGCCCGCACAAACGCACGACGCCGGACACAGGATCATCCCAATAGCTCACCTTGGCACTTTGTGCCAGGTGAACTAAAAAAATAAAATAAAGGGCCATAACTCAAAAAATTTGAAATCAAGAGTTATGGTTCTTATGTAGGGGCCTTCCCTTTAAATGAGATCTACTAACCTATGAAGTTTCATGTTGATACCTCTTATACTTTTCGAGTAATGAGCTACATTAAAGTTTTTGCACGCCGCCGCCGCCAACGACCCAGTGATCACAATAGCTTGACTTTTCTTCGAAACAGACGAGCTAAAAATGGGGTGGGGATAAATTTTTGATCAAATATTCATAAATTGAGAAAATTCTTCTCTTGAGCGGGAGATGCAAGAGTTGGCTTCAAATCCAGGAGTCCCTCGCACGATTTGGGAGCAATCACATGTATGCATAATTTACAGTCATTAGTCAGATGATGTTTTATTTTGAAGATTATCATTGCAACTAAATGCAGATCCATGTAAGATTCTGCTTTCAAATGCAGCATCAGACACCAGTCTACACTGTTTGCAATATACCAAGGCTATTAAAACATTTTCTCTTGTGAAGCAGCTCATGTATTAATTTAGTTTTTCCCCTGATCAAAGCTGTAACAGAAAAAAAATCATATTCTGTTGTAATACATACCTGGTGACAATACCAATTTTCTTGACCATATCTCTAAGAGGATGTTGTCCAACATACTTGCTTACTGAGCCCTTTGATGGGTCCCAGTCAGGAGGATAATACTTATTGATAGATTTTCTCTCTGCCTGAAAAAGTTAAACATTCCAGAATAAACCAGAATGCTTTTAAAATTCTACTGAATCCTTTACTTGATAAATAATCATGAATGCAAGATTCCAACAATTATGAATATGAGCATTAATTCATTTAATTTTATAGCAAAAATATAATACATGTATAAAGAAATTTATTGCTATGGCAAACAGTAGAGAATCATTTCTGTAACATGTAAGCAAACAGAATAGATCCTGAGACAACTTTATTTGCAAGGGTGCTGTTGAATTCCCCTAATGACCAACTCGCCTACAATTAGATATATAGTAACCCGAATGATGAATTCGCCTCGAAAGCAATTATATAGCGATTGTATTTCACACCTTATATTACAGGTAGATCTAACATGCCAATAAAATAAAGCTATTTGTAATGAGATCAACTAGATACACAATAGGTGTGAAATACTATTGTAAACCGATGGGTTATTAGTGTTTTTATTATTGTATTTACAGTAAAATCAGTTCTTTATGACTGTGCTCTCTAAGGGCGGGTTCTACCGTATGCGAGAAATAAACAAGCCAACTGCTATCCTTTCTTCAATCATTCTGTAATGTCCATCAAACACATGACATGGCAAATGGTACATGGAATAACATCTGAGTCTTACAGTGTAACAAGCCTAACCGTGTAACCAGCCTAACATCCTGAAAATACAGTTATTAAAATACACTAAATACGAGTACATGCTGCAGCTAGCCTTTATTTTCACCGAGTCCCACTGAATCCCATTTGAGTCCCAATTTTTTCTTAAATTAAAATTGCAGGATCTTATATTGAAAATGCTATACATTGTATCTATATATTTTCATTGTTTTAATATGTTTCTGTGATCTTTCAGCAAGCTTTTCTAAATAACTAGATCTAGTTGAACTTAAATGAAGCATATTTTTGTGGCTATTATTTTCATTTGTGAGAATATCTTGAATTGTGGCAGTTTCATGCATGATCTAGTACATTAATCCTGGGATGAGAATTATCAATGTTTCATCTACAGTGTATTTGTATGCTGAATGTCCCATCATTCCGTTCAAATAGCAATAGACAATGCATATGAAATAAGTAAAATAAAGCAGTAGGTTCACTGAAGAGTCTCATCCCAAATTAATCATAATGAGGGTACACATGTAATGCGACGTTCTGCACTATGACATGTACATTTTTAACCGGCTTGTTAGAGAATCTTTTTTTCGGAGCAATTTTGAGAGTTCACCTTGGAAAAAACTCTATTTCCAAGGCCTATCTGTGGCCATCGCAGATCTATGCT
Source organism: Azorinus chamasolen (assembly GCA_963576725.1). Classification (NCBI taxonomy): domain Eukaryota; kingdom Metazoa; phylum Mollusca; class Bivalvia; order Cardiida; family Solecurtidae; genus Azorinus; species Azorinus chamasolen. The sequence goes on from OY755243.1 coordinate 23,561,896, forward strand.
GAACAAGCCAGCTGTGTTGATAATCAGTGCTACCTGATGTAATGGGCAGTAACACAGACGCTTTTTTCTTTAGAATGGCATTGGTGGACTCGGCCCTCTAGTCACCTCTTTTATCAACCAGTCTTTAAAAAGAGGACCTATCAACCACGTTTCTTGGAAGCGACGGGTGTGTTTAGGTGGAGACGCCATCATTACTCAGCGTGCTGTTGCTATACGAGCATGTTTAACCCTGCGGTTAAGAAATAGATAAGGAAATTGCCGGTTTCAAGCTGTGAGGCATGCGATACATGTTAATGTTCAAAAACCCAACTGTAGTCGTGCCATAATTTAAGTTTACAATAAATAATAATTTGATGACAATGGCGCATAATAATTATTTCAACCGTTCAAATCCTAAATACTGGACCAGATTACCAGAATTGTAAATATCAGCTTTAAGAACTGACGTTCTAGTGTTATGTCCCACTCCCAGGAACTCGACGACCTCCGAAATTCTGAGTCCCTGACGATTTCTTTGCGTAAATAGATATGATTATGGCGTAAACGCGAACACAGTGTCCTACTTAAAGATAATTAAGTTCTGAAAAGAAGAGTAACAAATGTCCCTTTCAATAGATCCACAATTGCTATTGCAGACACACTTTAAATGTCCCATACAATGATACTTATAGTGGCCTACAGTTTACAATGGCCTTCAGCCTCCGGTCTGCTGAGTAAATTCTATCAATATATCTCCCAGAAAATATACATTATACATACAATAAACTGTACAGTACAAATACAAAACGCACAACAACAATGACGCTTACCAGTTTGTGGAACTAAATGTTTGCTCTCTCCTCCAAAAATCCAACTTCCTCACAGGTGCAAGTTATACCTGCTGTAATTAAAAAGGTGAACATTCAGAGTATTTGCAGGCCTTCAGGCAGCCACTCACAAAAAGTAGGAAAAAAGTAGTAGTTTTTCTGACAGAAAAGTAGGAAATAGGAATGTTTTTTACAAAAAAGTAGGATTAGTTGGAGTACTTTTTGCAAAATACGTAATTATTAACGGCTTACAACTTACCTAGAGGAGGCATTCTTAATGCAAAATCCTACCATTCTATGTGCTATATGGAATATATTTAGTGAATCAATGCTTTTGGCAGTTTCTGTTGCTGAACCATGTCAGTTTTTACATCGTTTCAGACCAGGGGATAGAAAGGTCAAAGCAAGGGATTAAGGCCTGGGGTCAAGGGGGTGGCTTGAGCCTCCTTGTGGGTGCAGGGCAACGCCCTGGTAGAGGGACCAGGGGGGCAAAGCCCCCCCCCCCCCCCGAAACTTTTGAAAGATAGGTATTCTGGAGGGCTAGTTTGGGTCATTTCTGTGTTTTAATCTGTTCCTTCTCCCCTTTGCAGCTGTCAAAATTGTGTAGTCATCTCCCCTCAGCCTTTATTATGAAGGATGATGCACATCAAGGAGGAACATATTTGCCACACCTCCAACAACAGAAACAAGCCAGTTTGACATCATTTGTTCATTTTCTGCAAATATAACTAGCACAAAGATCATACTTTTACTTTTTTGTGGACTTAATTTTACAAAAATAGGAATATACCTTAATCCAAGGTTGTTACGTTCAACTCATCTTCCCTTCTGGTGTTAAAAATAGGAATAGTAGGAGTTTTTAGGAAACAATAGGAAAAAGTAGGAATGCTGGAAGGCCTGTATTTGTAACGTGAATATGTTAACACGGTATACGGAGAAGTGCCCTTCAGGAGAAGCAGGGTTGGGTGGTAAATATCGGGGGCGGTAAATACCGCTGGTAAATACCGGTATTTACCGGCCCGGTAAATACTCCCAAAATGGCCAGTACTGGCATTTACTGGCAAATACTCCAGAAAAGGTGGAATATATATTATTTCTTTGAAGTTTATTGTTTTTATAAAGGCTGTTTTAAATTGCTGGTTAGTGGAATATTGATAAGTTTATTTATTGATTTCTGACCATCATTATACTGAGGGTTTAAACTGTTTCATGCCTGCCAGGTGTACTCATCAGATAGCTTATACATATTATCTAGGAGTTTCATCTGTCTATCAGAAAAGTCCTGTATAGCTCTAAATTTAAATAATGGCATGATTCTGCTGGTATAATGTGTTAAAATCATCAGGACAACAGACCAACTCCTTTGTCTGATACTGCAGTTTGATTGGTTTAATCTGAATCATTGCCCCCTCTAAATTGTCTATATTGTGTTTGACACTTCATGGTTCATTGTGTGTATCTCTTAAATGAAAAGTGTGTACGTTTTTACAACAATTACCACTATGGCCAGTAGAGGTGTCAAAACTGTTGTTTTGAGAGCTGACCTGACAGTAATTTGCAGTGGGTTAGGTGGCCGGTATTGTTTCTTTTATCTGTTACTCAGTTCACTACAACTGACTGCCAGTCTTTTGATTTTCATGAAACTTGGTTCATTCAAAATTCAGCTTAAACTAGAAAACTGACTCAGTTACAGAGAGGGAGGAGCCCTGTAATCAAGGGCAGATAATTTTAGATATAGTGATCAGATTCAACCCAAAAACTATAGGTGTCTTCCTCTGATGATACTTAGCATATGCCTTAATATGAAACCAAGATGTGAAGTACTGTTGAGTTATCATGTCACATCAAAAGTGTTGACGGATGGACAGAAATTGTGATTCCTATAGGGCTCCTGCATTTCCAAGCAGGGCCCTAATTACACCTTTTATTTTATTTTTTGGGTTATTTACACTGCAAATACATAAGGCAAAACTTGTATATATGATTAGAGAACTAATAAAGCACATTAGGATGGTTTAAATATGTGCTAAGCTCCTGGACAATTCAAAATACCAGTAAATGCCAGTAAGTGCCAGTAAACGCCAGTAAATCCCGGTATTTACCGGTATTTACCGCCGGCACGGTAAATACTCATAAATGCCGGCATTTTGCCAACCCTGAGGAGAAGTGCCCTTCATTTCTTACAGGGCGGAGAACTGCCCTTCCATTGTATTTGAAGGGGTGGAGAACTGCCCTTCCTTTATAATTGAAGGGTAGGAGAAGTGCCCTTTAGTGTCATAACATAAATCCCAAATATATATATGCTAGCGGATTGTTTTTTTGTTTCCGTTTACCCCAACACTGTTTTGTGTTTGAATAACACACAACGTGTTAAAATATAATTAGATTATTGTGTGTTTTGTGTGTATTCTGTTAACACTTGAAGGTTAAAATGAGAGTCAGAAAACCACCATTCCGGATAACGCGACAGCCGCGAAAACACAATACATAAACCCAAGTCTCGTACAAACTATCGAAATAAAACAATAGTTGAATGAAACAAGACATGCCATGTTTACTAAACATAATTTCTATGATCTCAACTTACTTCAAGAATCCACAAAACATCCGACTCCTTAAAATAATGAATATAAACAATATGTCTGTCAAATTTGCCGGTTTTAAATCACGTGACAAAGCATAGGCGGAAAACAAGGGAAGTAATCCTGTAATGACCAGAACGGGCAATTAAAAACAGAAATGAGCTATAAGTACAGAATTGCAACCTTGTTACACGATCACTATATAATTGCTTTCTAGGCAAATTCACCATTAGGGTTACTACATATCTAATTGTAGACGAGTTGGTCATTAGGCGAATTCACCATTGGCAATGGGAGTGAATGGCATAACAAGGCAGGAAACCAAGTGAAGGGTTAAACATCATGATTTAAATTGTCATAGTCTCATCAGCAGAGCTGCACAAGCTTTCAAATTGTCTTTTGGTACAAATATTTATAAATATTACAATGCACGAGCAGGGAAAAAGCTTTAGTAGTTCACGTTCAAGAATTTTGCCCACACAACCCTATATTAAAATCGCGAAAACACATTACGCATCTAATGTAAATGTCTTTTCCCATTCTTTATTAATTTGAAATACATGAACATGCCGTTATAAATGACCAACGTATTAAAATGGATTGAATTTACCATTCGCTTTCTTTGTCCTTGTTGGAAAACCTTGTAATGATAAATCGGCAGCTTAGATGGCAAATGTTGTTTACTTATGTAATCCGGGGACTTCTGAAATTCAAAGCTACCTTATAAAAAGTTTCGATTCTTCCTTAGGCGTATTACCAAAAAACTTGCATGTTTAAAATGACATTTTTCTTTTAATGGTAATCAATGCGCCCTATTCGGCCTACTCAAGAACGATCAATAAATATATTTTGGAAACATAAGTTTCGAACTTAATGGGAGTTAACTCTTGGTGTCGGGTCGTTTTGGACCCAAGTCGTTTCGACCACTAGTCATTTCGACCCCAAGTCGTTTGGTATTAATATATTTAAAATTAGAAATTGACCCAAGTGATTTGCATTTATTATTATAAGTAACAATCATGATATGATTAGAAGCAAAGTACCCACACACTATGTCTATTTATAGTCGACTGATTGTTGATTTGGTGTTAAATACAGCTTTCAACAACAATACAAAGACCTATGATGTGTTATCATAGGTCTTTGAACAATATAAGCGGTATTATGAGAGTCAAACACAGGGCTATGATGTCAGTAAGTATCCTGTTTTGATTTGAAAAAAAGTTGTGGAACTTGTAAAGCCAATGCCTGAAATCAAAACAAACCTCCATTAATGTTAAAATGTTTTTTTTTATTGTTATAACAAACAAATGAGCAATAATTAACATGTATAAAGTCAAGTTAAGTAATATAAATTATTTATCTTAAAACAACTAAATGGCATGTACAATTCTACATACAGAAACACTCTTATCAAGCAATACAGAATGAAAACATAAACCTGAGCATGACATAGCAATAGCTGAATATACATACAAAACAAAGGAACATTTATACTGGCGTTCTATAATGATATAGTCCATTCAGTATGAAATGGTATAAATTGTTGGAAGATTTTCAATGACAAACAATGCAGACCCTGATCAGAAGGCTCCTGTAGGGATCTTCTTATCTATGTATACACTGTTATCAAATGTCAGTTCATCCGTTTCCCTCATTTAAGATTGATTGACCCAAGTTTGAACATTTTGAAAGCGTTTTCCGACAGAAATTACTTAAAAGTAGAGCATCAGTAGCTTATTAGAAGAACCTTTGGAAACCACCTATGAATATTTATTAACCATTTTTCTTATGTTGTTATACAATACAAGTAAACAAATTACTACGTCAAATGCCATATAATCAGATCTAAGATACTCTATAAGTCAACAGAGCATACCATGTTCAGATAACTCCCAGTCTTATAGGAGCATGCTGATCTATTCTACTTTGTTTGCAAAAGAGGTCAACAATGTCTGTATCAGGTAAAATACAGTTGAACTTCGATATCTCGAGCTGCAAGGGACTAAACAAATTAGTTCCAGATGAAAGCAGTTCGAGTTATCGTATTTATAATTTGGACAATTTCTAGAGTTGACAGCTTAATGCACGTGTAAAGTAATGCTGAAAGCTCCAGCAAGAGCATTAACTTTACATCTGCATTAAACTGTCACACGTGTTTCTAGATATCCGTAGTGATACATTTTTAAAAGAACAATTCTGTATTGTCAGTTTTTGAAGGACCGAACTTTTAGTTCGAGCTATCCCGAAGTTCGAGTTATCCGAGTTCGAGATATCGAAGTTCAACTGTATTAAGGAAATCTGCCATATATACGTGTACAGATCATTTGAATCAGCACTAAAACAGAAAGGAAACATGTTTTAAATGAGTTTGTTTCTTCATGAAGGGCGAGTGAATCCTACAAAATACCGTAGGGGATTTTGAAGAAGATTTTGTTTTAAGTAATGAAAGTTGAAACAGCATTTTTCCAATTTTTAGATGTACGGTACTTTACGAAGTGTGAAATTTCTTTGCATTTACCGTTTCCCAATTATTGTTATTATCATCATCAGTCTGTGTTACATGCATAACGTTTGCTTTATTCATGTACATGTAGTACATGTACTTATTATACCCCCACAAACTAAGTTTGGGGGTGAGGGGGGGGGGGTGGTAAACTTGAGTCACCATGTCCGCCCGGTTGTACGTCCGTCCGCCCGTCCGTCCGGCTTGTCCGGATCATAACTTCCAAAGTATAAAAGCTATTGACTTCAAACTTCATAGATCACATTGACCGCAAGTGCAGTGCCCTGTCTTCAGTGTTTTTGGAGTTATTGTCCTTTGTTATTTTTCTCAAAATCTGAGTTTTCCGGAGTTGTTTTTTTCTAAACCTTTACAGATATTGAAGTGGTATTTGGTATGTGGCTTTATTATAATAAAGTTAAAGATAGTTACAGATCAAGTTTGAATTTCGTTACGCTTCATTGATTTTTCACGGAAATACAGTGAGTTTTTTTCTAAACCCTTGCAGATATTGATGTGATATTTATAATAATGAGTTACAGATCAAGTTTGAATTTTGTTGCACTACATTGATTTTAACAGAATTACAGCATTTTGATTTAGATTTTTTTTTATGAAATTTCAGGTTTTCCGGAGTTTTTTTTTTTAAACTGTAGCAGATATTGTAGTGATATTTAATATTGAATGAATGATCTCCCTTTTCGTAATTTAACAAAGAATAAAAATAGCGGTCGGGAGCTTTATTTCTGTAACCCCTAACTCTGTGTCAAATGTGCTAGTGGGGGTATTCATCACCTTTAGTGGTAGTTCTAGTTTATGTCTGTTTTTGTTTTAGTTTAAACATATTTATTTCTATATAACTTGCTATACATATAAATACATAACATCGAGAATCAAAAGGATTGGATCGGAAGCATACTGCCTATTGAGATCCTCTCCTCAAGTATTGTTTTATTCATCTATAATTTTACAATCAATGGTGGACATGTTAATAAACATGTCGACAACAATTAAGAGTCAAGAAGGATACTATCCGGTGTAAATCAAAAAGATGGAACGCTACGCCCGTGCTTGTTTTAGTACGCACTACGCAGCACCCTAAGATCATTTTCACTAAGTTGAGGAAAACATAAATGGACTCAATACTGAAGTTTGTTTGTAATATGGCATTTATTTCCAAATGCCATGTGAAACAAAAACAAACAAAAGTCTATAATAAAATAAAAATGTAAAAAACATTAAATTTTATTTCTCACATAACTTCCGTTAGAATATGTATGACGTCATATGTCATATATGACGTCAAACTAGGGGGGATGTTTACATATCATTAAAGGGACGAAAATAGATCTAGATCTACACTGTTGGTTATGTGAGAAGAAGAATCTGATGCTCGTTGTCTTTTAAGATCACATGTTCCTAAACTAACCAAGAAAATGTTATTAAGCTCGCCAATGGCTCGCTTAATAACATTTTCTAAGGCTCGTTTAGGAACATATGATCTTAAAAGACAACTCGCGACATATCCTCTATGTCCATGAACAAATCTAGGCGGAAAAAAGATCGCATGAGGAAAGTAGCAAATGGTTGAAAAAATAAAATGTAGGAATTCATATAAATGAAAGAGGAGGAGGATAGGAGGTCAGGAGGAGGTTCAACTGAATTCATGGAATTTGTTTTCTCCTCCTTCTAGTCCGAAAAACAAAAGCTATGACGTAATACTTAGCGTTCTCTAATGGTCATGTGACTTGACTTAGACCTTCAAACTGATTGACCACTTCCTACCATCTAATGAATATTAATAAACCTGTATACAGTAATAGCACACCCGACTTAAAAGGATAAGAAAACAATCCACATAAATATTTTTATGGTCTCATAAAAACTTATTTATACGAAGTGTCATATCTCTTATTTAGTGAGCGAAAATGTCACATGCTTATCATATTGCTCATCCGCAGTGAAATGCACAGATCCAAGTAGATCTATTTCAAATAGTAAATTCTAATTTCTCCACCAGTACCCTGTGTTGCGACCACTGTTTAGAATTGCCTCTAAGAGAAATCTGTAAAGAATGTTCACCACATAGGATTTGATCTGTTTCTTTACTTTCTAAAATGGCTACAATGTTCCGCCTTCCACATTTCTTTATAACTATATTTTGTCCATGAATATTCAGGAGGTAGGCCTATTGAAATTTGGAATAAACACACAACAGGTAAAGGGTTAAGAACTATGGGACATAAAGTGTTATTCCATTGTTTATTTATATATGAGTATGTAAGACCCATTGTAAAAATGAGTTTAAAAATGTCTTGAAAGTGTTGGATTGTTATCATACATTACGAAGAATAAGAGATAATAGGCCTACAGACGGACCTCAGATTTGGTTACATGGCGTAGCTATAATGTTTGATGAGGTTTGACCATATTTTATCCACGTCAGATGTCTTCTCCATGCATTTAATTATATATCCACTAGAATTATAAACATTTTACTCCATGAATATTCATGTCAGAAATAATGACATCATGAATATAAATAAGATTAATTGTTTACAATGGTATATTAACGTAACCCATTCCACCATAGGCTATTTTTAGATCCAACATATTTGAATGAATATACGGAAAAGGAGCATTAACTAGGTGAAAGGAAAAGTTTTAGAATTTTGCAGTTTCAAATAATTGTGATAAATTTTGCAGTTTTGAAACAATTGTGATAAATATTTGCTCCTTAGCAGCAAATGTTCTATTAATCACAATGGTTTCAAAAATGACTTTTACAGAGGCGTAGAAAGACGTATTTATGGAGGAAAGGGTTAAGAAATTCTGGCCATGACAGAAACTACAATCGGATCTTTATCATTCCATTTAAGCAAACACAGCAGACTCTGATGGGACGGCTTCCAAAGGAACCGTCTTATCTGAGTCAACTCTGTTTGCAAAGGCGTTAAAATGTGTATTTATGGAGTACATGTTAAGAATGAGAATTACTTATCTTTATATGAAATAACTTTATTCCCCACTGTTATAAAAGGGGGAACGTATAGCTTTGCAAATGTCGGTCCGAACTCATAATTGACAGGGTGTTAGTCATAAAGTTATGCTTACTCATCTAAAGAAGCTGTAACGTTTGAGTGGGACTGTGCATGAATTATAGACTGGCTACCATTTGAGACATACATGTACATGTTTTACAAACATCTATTATTTCTCTAAAAATAACTTTATTACAATATTTGTAATTGTAGGCTTATTCAAGTAAAAGTGTACGTTCAGTAATAAAATATGCCGATATGACACTTCATGCCGAGTATAATGTTAATAAATTGATGCCAGTTATGCTTCTGTTACAAGATTATTACCCATTCCCTCATAGACTATTTTAGACCAATCTCTTTGAATAAATCTAATGAACTGGAGCATTTAATGCTAAATTAATTATAAAAAGGAAAATTGAGAATTTTGGAGGTTTGAAACCAATGTAACAATAGAGCATTTACTCCTATGGAGAATGATAACCTCTCTAATATAAACCGGACAATCATTTTAATACCGATGCCGATCTGTAAGACAGATGGCAGTTTAATACCGGGTGAAATTCATGCAGAAAGTTTCAAAAGGAACTTTTTGTTGAATATTCATGTAGGAAATAATGACATCATGAATATGTATTAGCTGAATTTTTATAGCTGTATATTTACACAGGAGTTATGGTATTAGTAGAAACTTTAGAGTCAGATCTATAATGATTTCATATGCAAAGAGAGCAGACCTTGATCAGACCGCTCCTGTAGGGGCCGTCTGATATGGGTCTACTCTGTTTGCAAAGGCATGTAAAGGTGTTTATATGAAGGGATGTGTTGAGTCGTCTGGTTACCTAGTGAAGAAAAAACAAAGCAGAAATCTCGTATGTGCATTTTCTGTATTACAATAAAACATCGCTGATTCGAACATTTAGTAAAGAACACTTATGGAGGTTTTTGGTTGGTGCCTATATAAACCATTAATTCCCTCCAAGACTATTTTTTTTATCCAAAATCTTTGAATAAATCTACCAAAAAGGAGCATATACTAGAGAAAAGGAATTTTTTAGAATTGTGTTATTTTTTAAACCATTGTGATATATAGAGCATTTGCTTTTATGAAGCAAACACTCTTTTTTATCACAATGGTTTCAAAAATGACTTTTAAAGGGGCGTCGAAATGCGACAGTAGGAGGAAATAGGTTAATGCAGGGTAAATGTAATGTAAAAAGCTCCCAGAGTTTTCAGCATGAATATTACTTTACATTAAGCTGCAACCTGTCGGATAGACCGATACCAATACTTATTTGAGTGTTTGGATGATCAAGGTGTTATAGTATTTCATTCCTGCATTCAATGAAACCCGCGTGATCATGGCTCGTATCTATATATAGAAACAACAAATGACATTCATATGTAATACTATGGACAGTGACGTGTGCTCAGTGTTCTTTTGCAGACCAACATATTTCCTATTCGTTTGTCATTCAAATTCCTCTCGCAGATTTTACTCTTTCATATTGTATGGACTCTACCAATAAACGATGATGGACTATTCCACTCTGAAAATTAAGCGTTGAAAGGATTAACCTGCTGTTGCAATTATATGTCCCAGACTCATAAACACCGTAAATAGATCAATAGCACAAATAACTGTGTGAGGTTAATTCATCTGCACTACGTTAATCTTGCATTTTGCAGTGGCGCTTCATGTAGTCCTTGACCTAAGTATCGTAGACGAAAGTTGCAAGCTGGCTATCTTTCAATTCGGTCACATGTTTTGCCTGCTTGAAAACCAATTGAGTGCTGTGCCAACGAGGCACCGTATCAGTGTATCGGTGCTAATAGTTGTTCGACTTGCACCTGACTGCCCATGCGATTGACAGAACAATACTGAAACAGAAATAGTCCTTATTAAAATTCGGACTTCTTTTGTTTTGAAAATTCTATTTAACAAGCGACGCACCACTAAAAGTAACACACACCCTGTCAGTATGCTCCCGGTGGAAAAGAGTACTGTATGAACAATTGTTGGAACAAAAATACCGGAGTACGTACTGATCTACATTTGTATTTTGACGCCATTGCAGAACCTGTCCTAAGCAGCCATTCATTTATTGAACAAAGGAGTATTTTAAAAAGCATGTGGTGGCTAGCTTAATGCAGAGTAAAAGTAATACAGAAAGCTCTTTTAGGAGCTTTCTGAATTACTTTTAACCTGCATTAAGCTACCACCCGTCTTACTGACCCATAATTTGACCTCTTTTTGATGACCGCTTAAGACATGTGCTACTGCAGTCTGTAGACCAATATCAAACAGTTCCGCTCGGTATGAGCTGTCTGATCAGAGTCTGCTCTTATTGCTGATGGTATTTGGTGGGTGTGTGTCTTCAGTTCTTATTTTGTCAAACAAGATGCAATTATTTCAAACATGAATGAACTATCGGATAGTTATGGAGACGGTCTTTGTAAGAACAACCTCAGCCATGATGTTGATAAGCATTTAAACATAATATTTGAAAACCGGATAAAAGCATCGCAGAGTTACGTAGCGGATAGGAATTTAATATTATAAAATTTGCATCAACTTCTGCCATGTCATTTAAATTGAAGATGTTGACAAGTGACGTTCGCTACACACATACAAATTATGTTTTGTATCTTTTATCTCATATTCATTTTCAGTTAGTTTCTCTTCTTACAAATATAATTTGGTAATTACCGCCCAGTTTGTAGATCACATTAACTTTAATGGTTTCTAGCTAATTATTCGCTAATGTTTGCAAAAGGCGTATTCCTGTCTTTAGCTAATACTATATTGCATTAATTTTTATTTTCTAGATATTGTTTTTACTAGGTGCATATGTGCCAAACGTCTGCATTCTTTACGCAGTATTTCATGACACACCTGAAGATACTGTGTTCATTCAAAGGGTGTTCAATACCATGCTGTTTTTTCATGCTGATCCCTTCAAAAGGACATGAAAAAATATTTTGGAATTTAGTTTATCTTTGCTCATTCTCTTTGCAGTTAACAGTTGCAGTCATTCAAGAAGACGTCAGTTAATATCACGAGGTCGCGGTACCCCATTTATCGAGGTCAGTACAATTCAATCACTGTCGCATTTTTATGCGAACCTCGGAATAGAGTACTACTAACCCACGACATGGTCATAACAAACAACTGTTTAATGCTTAATGAGTGTAGCTGTATATAAATGTGAGTATGTGCTGATATTATGCATGCTACTTATTTCATACCTCATTTTTTGTCATTCGTATTAAACCTTTCAGTGCCAGCATTGTCATCTGTTGGATACATTTTCGTTTGCTTAAAGTTTTAGAGTGGGCGCATGGTCAATTTCCTTATAAAAAGATAAGTGAAAAGAAGAGTGCCCAACAGTTTGGAGATCCAAACTGTTTGCTTTTGATATCACATACCAGTCTTCACGGCACTGAATAGGTAAATGGATGGAACAAAACGTGTTTCCTTTCATGGTTTCATGTAGCTAACTACCATAGTTTGTTGTAGCAACATAAATTTGAATTAATTACCGTATCTGACAGAGCAACAGATAAAGGTGCGTACTCGAATACTAAACTCGTCCATTCTCCACCAAACCCTATGTTGTGACACTCTTTACAATCGTCTCGAAGACAACAAAGGGTTTGGTGGAGAAATAAACTGAAGGCGTTATTCTTGAAAATGTTTTTATTTACGCATCTTATCTGGACCTCTGAACTATCATATCTTATGCACAACTGTACCAATAACACATCTTTCGAAAACAACAAACATTAGGAATATTTATTTCGTTTTAAGAAAACAAAATCTGGCAATTTACTGGGATTAACCCTTCGCTTGCTATTCACGTCAATATACCTACCTGTAAATAGTGAAGACCCAGATGAGACAGCTCATGCAGGAGCTGTCTCATCAGGGTCTGCACTATTTATAAATTGATTGTGTAACCAGTGCATTCCACAGCAGTGATTGCACAGCGAAATACTTGTACACAGTGAAGATATATGTAATTATACAACAGGGCATGGGTAAAGAAGGAGATATGTATTTTAAAATTCAGCAAGAGAAGGGTTAAGTCAAATGTTCTGCACAGCATGCACATGTATTTAAACTGGATTAAAATGAAGCCTACTCGAATAACTCGCCTATATTTAAGAGAGTATTACGAATAGTAAAGCTATAACAATATTAATAGCTATAGTAATATTTCACTTTCCTTGATAAGCAATTACGATTATTTTCATTTTCAATTTTAATTTTCAAAGTCGACAAAGCGGACAGAATACCCTGACATAGAAGAATGTTAAACAAGATTTTTAGCTCGTCTGTTTCGAAGAAAAGTCGCGCTATTGTGATCACTGGGGCGTAGTCGTCGTCGTCGTTGTCGTCGTCGTCGTCGGCGTGCACAAACTTTAATGTAGCTCATTACTCAAAATGTATAAGAGGTATCAACATGAAACCTCATTGGTTAGTAGATCTCATTGAGGGGAAGTCCCCTACATAAAAACATAACTTTTGATTTCAAAAGTTTGGAGTTATGACCCTTTATCGTTTTCATTTTTTTATTTAACGGGAAAAGTACCAAATAAGAAGAGCGTTGGCGTCACTCGCGGCTCTTGTTTTCGAATGAATAATGACTTATTGTAACAATAGAAAACTATACATCAACCTTTTATTGAAAGAGTACAACTTAAAATATCATGATAGAATAACACATATAATTTGTCAGACCTAAATCTGTCTTTAATATTGCAGAAATGCCATTGAACTACTAGGTAATCTACGTACTCATTGATAATGTAGGCGTTTCTTATTATATTATTATTCCTGAATGAATGTCTTTGTTTTCAGTAATGCTTGTTGATATCTATTCGAGTTTTGGCAATAAGTTCATGGACCTTTTGACTTAACCTTTTACTCCATGAATACATATACACAAATACGAAATTATGACGTCACTAACATTTATAACCTGAATGTTTAACTTGGTATACGAAGCTGCAGTACCATATCTATTATTTATCAAGAAAATAGAGCAGACCCTGATTAGACGGCCCCTACAAAAGGTGTCTCTGTTAGTTAACCCATTCCTCCATACATACGCCTTTCTACGCCTCTGTGAAAGTCACGTTTTGAAACCATTGTGATAAATAAAGCATTTGCTCCATAGGAGCAAATGCTCTATTTACCACAATGGTTTCAGTGCTACACAGTTCTAAACGTATCATTTTCTCTAGTAAATGCTCCTTTTCGGTAGATTTATTCAGAGAAGTTGTGTCTAAAGTAGCCTATGGGGGAATGGGTTAAAGGGTTGATGTGTACATTTGGCCGTGTAGAGTCTACAATGTTCAATGATACTTATTTGTATGGGCTAAATGATCTGTACTAATGAACAGTGACATTTCACAACAATGCGAAAGTGTTGCAAATTAAGGAACAACTGGAAGTCAAAAGAAGATACATGTAATAAAACATTTTGTGGATGTTCATTACTGCTCGTTTGCGCGTTGCTAATGTACATTAGTACTTACAGAATTTATAAAAAAAAACCCATTGAAAATGCTGCCAACAATATCGCCATTAATTGGTCACTGACTTTAGCAACGAAGAATGAATTTGAATCATCGGAGCAATATTTGTATTAACCCTTCGCTTGCTGAATTCTAAAATACATATCTCCTTCTTTACCCATGTCCTGTTGTATAATTACATTATATCTTCACTGTGTACAAGTATTTCGCTGTGCAATCACTGCCGTGGAGTGCACTGGTTGCACAATCAACTTGTAAATAGTGCAGACACTGATGAGACAGCTCCTGCAGGAGCTGTCTCATCTGGGTCTTCACTATTTACAGGTACGTATATTGACGTGAATAGCAAGCGAAGGGTTAGTTAAACACTTCATGTGTGAAACCTTCCACTGCTTAACGCAACTACAATGGCAAACAGTCTAGACCCAGATATATGACGCTTTGGCGGACAGCAGGTGTTACGTGCTCGTTTAGAGGCCGTATAAACTAAAAAATCGCCCGTACTTCATTCTAAGAGTGATTATATTTTCTGGTCCTTCGGGATCATCAGTTTCAGCTTAAGTCGGTTAGGGTAGTGTTGCACTTTTAATAACTGCTCATGAACAGACTCAATAAAATCGCGTCTGTAATTTTCTCATTTCACATTGCTGCTTTTGCTTTCGAAGGATCTTCTGCTTTCAGAATTAGATGGCATTTAATAATGGGGCCAAACTACATGTATTTGCTATTCAGTCAGTAGTTTCTCAAATGCTTAACCCGTTCCTCCATAAATACGCCTTTCTACGCTTCTGTAAAAACCACATGTTGAAACCATTGTGATAAATAGAGCATTTGCTCCTATAGGAGCAAATGCTCTATTTATCACAATGGTTTCAAACTACAAATTCTGAAAGTTTCCTTTTCTCTAGTTAATGCTCCTTTTCGGTAGATTTATTCAAAGTGGTTGGACCTAAAAATAGCCTATGAGGGAATGGGTTAAGAATCGGAATTAAAAATGCTCCAGATCAGAGTTTTAGCTGACATCAGTTTTACAGCAGTAAAGGGTTAAACGTATAACTATACAGAGTTAGATAAGCTTCGTAAATTTAAACATTTTCAAAAGAAGGTACTTTATTTCTCCACAAAACCCTAAACTGTGACCACTCTTTAGAAACGTCTCGAACAACCCCTATACTGTAACCACTCTTTAGAATCGTCTCGAACAAACCATATACTGCGACCACTGTTTAGAATAGTCTCTTCTTTACGAGTTTAAAGGGTGATCACAGTATTGGGTTTGGTGGAGAAATGACGGCTTTAGTATTTGGTTACGCCCCTTAATCAGTAGCTCTACCTATATCAAACATGTCCTCATCATTAGTACGTATTATATCTATACGTTATTTACAGTTGAAAACATATTTAGATGTAATTTATGCAATTTATGTCTGAGATTCTCATTAAATTGCATGTTAATGTGCAGTTGTTGTAATAACATTAAAAGTACAAATATAACATTTTAACCCTTTCAGTGCGGGAAACGAGTCACTACCGCCCTTTGCAAACAGTGTAGACCCAGATGAAAGGGATCTTAGATGATCCCTCTCGTCAGGGTATGTACTGATGTCATGTTACATATTTTCTTTAAAAACAACCCTTAATATTAAACGCAAGCTTGACCTGTTGAGTACTGGAATAGTCCATTTGACATTTCAGCGTAGAAAGGATTAACAATGTTTTACTGTAAACGTGTAATATCATTAAATGTTATAGCTCTTAAATGTCCAGATGCTTAAGCAGGATTATTTGCAAATGTTTCCTCCGTCTTTAATTATGAATGCAACGATATTGTTTTGTTTTTTAGTGTGCACATCTAGCGGCTGCATAATACACCCGAGGAAAGTATTGCACATTCTGATGACGGAAACGCTTTCATCCATCATACAGACGTTTTGCCTGAAACATCTTTGCAGAACAGGGATTTGTTGTTGTGGCAACAGGTATTATGTGCTGTTAAAAACTGTTACATTAGTCACTGACTGTTTGAAAACATACGAGTCCTGACTAGAATTAAGCTGATGTATGTTGATTGTCTCACCACTCACGACATCTCAGAGGACAGTGTGCGTATGCATGTATAGCAATGTCTACTGTTTAGCTGAGATGAAAACGAACATATCAGGGGTGTTCCAAAATTATTGTGTATTGTGGTGACGTGCCATTTCCACGAATAATTTCAGGTCGATGTTTATACATTTGATTACCTCAATTCATTATCTACATAATGGTTAATACATGTATCCAATAAATAATGGCTTTACAGAGTTGTCGGAATTTTGTTGTTACTGTAGCAAAGATGACTGGAAAGCGAAAAACAAATACTGAATAAATTCTGTCATATATAACAGTACGTTGTAAGCTCAGTTGTTCTTTGAAAGCATTTTGCCAAAATAACCCGCCTATATGGATCTAGTAATATGTCTTATAAGACGGTTAGTAGATGAAAAAAGAAATTGATTGTAGTGTAGAGTATGAACACATCACGAAATCTGGTCGACTAAGATAGTATCGTGTGACAAAAATGTTTTGGAAATCACAAACAACAATGCTAGATATACTGTTCGCGATATTGCACGCATTGCTGGCATTTTACTGTCAAGAGTTCATGTTATTTTAAAGAAAATCTAGAAAGTTTAGTGTTAGGTCGGTATCTCACCTACTGACTGACAGTCAAAACAGGATACGCGTTGAAACTGCCAAAAGATTGCTAAAATGTTTCCAAAATACATGTACGTCAAAAAGGTGTTTTTTTTTACGAATGTTGTTATAGGTGATTAAACCTGCGTTTATTATTTTGAGCCTGTGAGAACATTTGGAAAAAACAAATCATGGGCCACCGAACATAGCCAAATGCCAATAATTGCAAAACACAATTTGGATGCAAAGAAAGTTTTGTAAGTCATATTCTTCTCTAGCGAAGGTTTTGTTTCGGTTATATCGGGGTTAACGTCGGTTAAATAGTATTTCAGTCATATCACGACGTCCAGCTAATTACAGGTATAGCAATACAGACTGGTAGATACCGCGATGTTATCTTGTAAACATAAAAAAGTACTTCCAGAAATGTCAACTGTTGCATGACTATGTTATAGATTCCCCCTAAGTTTTGTTTGTTATGTCTTTATGCATCTCTTTTTATGCCCCCAAAGGCGGGCATATAGTAATCGCATTGTCCGTCCTTCCGTCTGTCCGTCTGTCCGTCTGTCCGTCCGTCCGTCCGTCTGTCCGTCCGTCCGTCTGTCCTTCCGTCCCAAATTCGTGTCCGGTCTGTAACTTCTTCATCTATCAATGGATTTCAATATAACTTGCCACAAATGTTCACCACACAAAGACGATGTGTCGCGTTCAACTCCCTGGTCCATGGGTCAAAGGTCAAGGTCACAGGGTACAATTACTTTGTCACAAATTTCGTGTCCGGTCTGTAACTTCTTCATCTATCAATGGATTTCAATATAACTTGCCACAAATGTTCACCACACAAAGACGATGTGTCGCGTTCAACTCCCTGGTCCATGGGTCAAAGGTCAAGGTCACAGGGTACAATTACTTTATCACAAATTTCGTGTCCGGTCTGTAACTTCTTCATCTATCAATGGATTTCAATATAACTTGCCACAAATGTTCACCAGACAGAGACGATGTGTCGCGTTCAACTCCCTGGTCCATGGGTCAAAGGTCAAGGTCACAGGGTACAATTACTTTGTCACAAATTTCGTGTCCGGTCTGTAACTTCTTCATCTATCAATGGATTTCTATATAACTTGCCACAAATGTTCACCACACAAAGACGATGTGTCGCGTTCAACTCCCAGGTCCATAGGTCAAAGGTCAAGGTCACAGGGTACAATTACTTTGTCACAAATTTCGTGTCCGGTCTGTAACTTCTTCATCTATCAATGGATTTCAATATAACTTGGCACAAATGTTTACCACACAAAGACAATGTGTCACGTTCAACTCCCAGGTCCATGGGTCAAAGGGCAAGGTCACAGGATACAATTACTTTGTAACAAATTTCGTGTCCGGCCTGTAACTTCTTTATCTATCAATGGATTTCAATTTAACTTGGCACAAATGTTCACCACACAAAGACGATGTGTCGCTTTCAACTCCCAGGTCCATAGGTCAAAGGTCAAGGTCACAGGGTACAATTACTTTGTAACAAATTTCATGTCCGGTCTGTAACTTCTTTATATATCAATGGATTTCAATATGATTGGCACAAATGTTCACCAGACAAAGATGATGGGTCGCTGTCAACTCCCTGGTCCATGGGTCAAAGTTCAAGGTCACAGGGTACAATTCTTTGTTACAAATTTCGTGTCCGGTCTGTAACATCTTTATCTATCAATGGATTTCAATATAACTTGGCACAGATGTTCACCACACAAAGACGATGTGTCGCGTTCAGCTCCCTGGTCCATATGTCGAAGGGCAAGGTCACAGGGTACACTTACTTGTTTATCTGTGAATGGATTTCAAAGGAACCTGGCACAAATGTTCACCACACAAAGACGATGTGTCAACTCCCTGGTCCATGGGTCAAAGGTCAAGGTCACAGGGTACAATTTTTGGGGGCATTTGTCACGTGACTGTGACATCTCTTGTTGTCTTTTGATAGGAATGTGCATTTGCTGTTCTTTTTGTCATAGTGCTGTTCGGGCGGCTGTGCGTTTTGTATGTAGTGTTTTCAGCATGACTCATACATGTATTTTCAGAACGACAATACACAGCATCCCCCGCACATTGTTTAAATCACAGGGGTATGAACCGCTCCATGGGAATCTATATATACTATATAATAAATAAGGGTTCCAACTTACAGAACGGACACCCCTGTACAAACTAGTCTGTAACTATTACAATTTATATGATGATTTCGCAATTCTTTCGGCTATCGAAAGCCTAGGTATTTCACTACCAAGTAAGCATAACCGTCTGACAGTATCATATGCATTATTATAAATCCAACAATGATTTTTTTTCAAAATTTTACGTCTTTTCTTAGTTATTGACAAATGTTCGTTCACCACGGTGTCACCCTATCACAGCGATAACCTGATGCTATGCAGTTCAAAAGATGTTTTGATTCAATAAAACGTCTCGAGTATATTTGAAGTACATTATGAAGTAAAATTGGCAATAGTTCGGGGTAGACAAGTCTAAACTTGCATGTAAAGCGTTTGTGATTCTGATCATGGGTGGCATCCTTGTAGGTTTAATACGATTTATTGGGAATCAATGGACCGGCTAAGCATCCTTCAACTCATTCAGGAAATATAGCTTGCTCGTGATGGCTTTAGGACAGAACTGTACTTCTGCATGTTATTCGTTTTCAGCCTTTAACCTTTCACACATTTGCAAACTGAGTACCAGATCAGATGGCTCCTATAGGAGCCGTCTGATCAGGATCTGCTCTGTTTGCTTTTGACATGACATAGATCTGATTCTCTTGTTTTGTCGAAGTAGAATATTTCCATGAAAAGTTTACAACATAAAACTTCAGCTAATAAATATTCACGGAGCCATTATTTTCTGACATGAATGTTGAACTGGGAAATGGTTAAGTTAGATGCTAGTGTAATACACGACGAACTTCATACAGATAGCGGTTCCTGCATCTACGTGTAATGCTTTGCATTACGCAGCCGCCTAGTCGACACTCCGTGTAATTATTTGACAATAGTTCTGCTGGTTGAAACTCATCTAAATGTTCGGCGTCTTGTATCCGAAACACTACACAATGCCCCAAAAGCACATTCTGTTCGTTTTGACTTGTATTTTATCCCAAAATGGCGTCATAATTGGGAGCTGTGTGACTTGAAATTAGCGTAGTGCTGAAGAACATGGCAATGAAAGAATTGTTTGTATTGAAAACATACAAACGGACTTTTCGTTTGCTCGGAAACAAACGGAAACACGTCCACCATACATCGGAATCTATCGTAAACGTCAATTATGTGCATAGGGCGTACTCGATATACACGTAGTAAAGTTGTTCACGGTGGAGATTCTCTTTCCGTGTTTTGACTCTTTTGACTGACCTATGTCTGCCATTGTTGTGGAAACCAAATTGATGTACACAACGTTGTTAACAATATGAGATTAGCCGAACGTGGCCGTTGATTTCGGTGTAATTGATGGAGTTTTCCGTCTCTTAAAACATCGGCGGTTTTCTAAGGATATAGCAGTATTCATATACCGTTAGTATTTAGCTGAATATATATAAAATGTTGGAAAATGGACTGTAAGCATGGTTTTAATGATATAAATATTTTGGCGTTAATTGTTGTATATGAAAAATGGACAGAATATACTTAACATTTCCTTTATAAACTGTTTAGTACCAGTATTGCCTGTAATTGTCGTTTTTGATTCTCCTCCCGTTACCCGGTATGTAACTGTGTGCCGTATGTCATCTTAACCTGTAGTTGCAAGTATATGCACCAGACCCATACATTTCGCAGATATATCAATTGCACATATACCTGCGTGTGGTAAATGCATCTGCACTACGTTATCTTAAGTATCGTAGATTCAAGATACACAAAATGTGCAAGCTGGCTATCTTTAAAATCGGTCAAATATTGTGCATGATGTTACATCAACAGGGCAATGCACTTGTAAATCAATGGTATTTTATTATGGGTTGCCTTGATGTGACTATTCTCACGAATGACAACCCGATTTTGCAAAATAATTGTCATTTGGAATTCAAATACATCAGCCACACAACTACATGTAACAAAAGCTCCGCTAGATGAGCAGTAAACATCCCAAGGATCATTGTCTAGTTGATCCCCAAAACTCTTACGATAACTCCCACCCACGATGTAGACAAATAAGCGTAACCCGTACCCAGGGGCCAGGGAATGGAATTCGTTTGTTTAAAAAATGAACCAATTCTTGGATAGCTAAGAAAAAGAGACACTTCTTAAACAGGGGGTCTTACAAACGGAAGGCAATAACATAAATCGTGACGATATTAACCAATGCCATGTGGTCCGTTTTTTCTAAAGATTGTACAATGAAATTGTGCAAAACTAAAGATCTACTTCGTACTACCGAAATTTCCGAACTTCTAGTTGCGATCGTCATTTGGTAGAACTTGCTATATTTTCTGTCCTTCGAAGTTAGCATTTTATCGCTGTTCACTGGAATGTATCTCAGCGGGCCTTTACAACTGCCATGGCATTGGTCAAAATGTATATATTTTAATTTATCTACAGGAAGACCTTTTAAAATGGCCATTTGTGTATTTCTCAAAGTATCTGAGTGTTTTAAATTTCAAGTTTCTTTCTGCACATTTTTGTAATGACATTCCTTTTTGCAGTCGCGTCATTTTAACGTAAACGCTGTTGATGGCTTCTCGCTAATTATTCAAACACGGCTGTGCCAAGTTAACCCTTTCCCTGTTGTATATTCATGTAAGAAATAATGACGTCATGAATATTGATAAGATTATTTTTTATAATGGCATATGAACACAGGACATTTTGCCTCAGACAGAAGCTGTAGAATCAAATCTTTATTACACCATAAGCAAACAGAGCATACCCTGATCAGACGGCTCCTATAGGAGCAGTCTGGTCTGGGTCTACTCTGCAGATGCGTCAAAATGCGCTTACATAAGCGATATGGTTAAGGGTTTGTTATATTATTTAACACTTTATATTCAACTAGATAATGTTGTTTACTATGTAAATGTCTAAACTCTCCGTGCACCTGTTCGTCATCAGCATCTTTTATAATTCAGGGTCCATGCTAATAAAACTTTTAGTTGAGTCTGAGTACGTTCTCAAGCTTTTGATTGGTCAGATTTGAGCCTCTGGCTCAAATCTGACCAATCAAAAGCTTGAGAACTCAAATCTGACCAATCAAAAGCTTGAGAACGAAACTCAGACTCAACTAAAAGCTTTATAAGCATGGACCCAGCATTATAAATTGTTTGAGCTACTAATTCATTTGAATGTACGAGTGTCCTTTCCAAATAATGTAGTGCTATAACACTTCATGGCACTTCAGAAGAACATACATATTTGATTGGAATTTAGTTCGATTCATTCATCGCCCATCCCGTTTACCATTTACAGCAATGAATCTCGAGCAAACGAGGTACCGGTGTTCCATCCGAGAAGAATAAAACAGATGTTTATGTATAGTTGCATTGACAATAATATTTATGCACGCTGTTATTGTTTGTTCACACGTTTGATATCACCTAAAACCAAATGCACATGCTTCTTTATGTATGGCCCCTGGCGAAGCCATAGAATTACAGTCAACCTATTACATGGTCATAAGATATAGCTTTTATGGGTTTAAGGAATAGAGTTTCAATATCTGTAATTTTGAGCAGGTGCTGAGCTTGTCAGTGCTTACTCCATACTCCAGTTTTTTAATTTCCATTGGCGTAAATAGCATTTTTCCATGCATTACTTCGTGTAACTACCATACTTTTGCAGCGACATATAACCAAATTACTCCTGGCACAATTTCTTATACACAAAACTACCAACGAAGAGCTTTCTCGAAAGCTATATTGATAATTGTGATGCATTGAATATTTCATATGTGTTGAGTGTTTACTTTATAAAAACAGGGGCTTCAGGCACCTAACAGGGATAAAGTTAGATTATATGTGCAGCATTGCACGTGCGTTACAAGTGGATTGTAATAAGTCATACTCGAAGTATGTGTCAATCTTTAAGAGCGAAGGACGAGGAATTAGTGCAAATCCGGCATTGATAAACCTATAAGCCGACTTGTAAGTAATAAGAAACAGACATATTAACCATTTCCCTTATGTAAGCGCATTTTCACGTATCTGCAAACAAAGTAGACCCAGATCAGACGGCTCCTATAGGAGCCGTCTGATCAGGGTCTGCTCTGTTTGCTTATGGTGTAATATAGATGTGATTATACAGCTTCTGTCTGAGCGAAAATGCCCTGTGTTCATATGTCATTATAAGAAATAATTTTATTAATATTCATTTTTTCGTACATGAATATACATCAGGGAAAAGTTTAAGCATCAAAGCATTTGATACCTGTTGCATTGATCTTTAATTTCAAAGATACACACGTTAACGCATTTTTAAACAGACTAGACACAGGTCAGACAATTCTTGTAACATCCATTTTTGCATGGTCTGCTTTGTTTCTGCTTATGAAATAATACAGATATGATTCTAAACCTTCTGCAATGGCAAAACATTTCTATAATTAAAGGAATTAATAATAATAGTCATTATATCATTTATTGCATTAACCATTTACTCCGTGAATATTTATGTAAGAAATTATAACATAATGAATATTAACTATAACAGCACATGGGCACAGTACGTTTTGGCCATGGAGAAACTGTAGAATCACATCTATATTATACCAGAAGCAAACAGATCAGATCCTTATTAGGCGACTCCTATTGGAACCGTCTGATCTGAGTATACCCTGTTTACAAAGGCGTAGAATGTTGTTTTTATGGAGGAAAGGATTAACATTCATTAGGTATAGGATTAAGCATTACAAATGCGGATAGAATATCCTGGCATACAATCATGAGAACAAAAATACACATTGACTTATTCTAACAATATCTAAGATGACATCAACAGATATGACTATTTTATTGAAAGAACACTGCTGTCATAGATAATTATAAAGTGTCATAATATAATTATTATACGCCCGAAGGTAACTTCGGTCGTATTATGGTATGGCGCTTGTCCGTCTGTCCGTCCGTCCGTCCGTTAGCCACATCTTTGTCCGCTCAATAACATGACAACTTTTAGGTGTGCTGTCTTCATATTTAGTAGGAAGGTTGGTCAAGGCTAGTAA
This sequence comes from Azorinus chamasolen, assembly GCA_963576725.1. Taxonomy (NCBI): domain Eukaryota; kingdom Metazoa; phylum Mollusca; class Bivalvia; order Cardiida; family Solecurtidae; genus Azorinus; species Azorinus chamasolen. The sequence goes on from OY755243.1 coordinate 23,586,254, forward strand.
TTGACCCCTATTGATTTTGAGGTCAGTTGGTTAAAGGTCAAGGTCACAGTGACCTTCAACTAAAATAGTGTACATCTTTGTCCGCTCAATAACTTGACAACTATTAGGTGTGCTGTCTTCTTATCTAGTAGGAAGGTTTGGTCATGGCTAGTAGATGACCCCTACTATGTGGGAGTGGTGGTCCAGTGGTAGGACGTTAGACTTGGGATCGAAGGGTCCCCGGTTCGAATCCTGCCATCGGACTATCAGAATTTTTCTGAGCAAAAAATGCATCCCACGTTTGCTCCTCTCTACCCAGGTGTATAAATGGGTACCTGAGAGGGAAATAAGTCAATGTGCCATGGCTGCCTTAGGCGCCGAGTGTTAATGGCCGACTTATAACCCAATGATCAGGGGGTAAATTGTGAAGTCGGGAGAATATGTACACTGTATGTAGTTCCAGACTATAAACCTCACCTTTACCTTTTACCTAGATGACCCCTATTGATTTTGAGGTCAGTCGGTCAAGGGCATAGTGACCTTCAACTCAAAAGTATTGTCCCCTCAATAACTTGATAACTATTGGGTGTGCTGTCTTCATACTTAGTTGAGAGGTTGGTCATGCCAAGTAGATGTCCCCTAATTATTTTGATGTCAGTCGGTCAAAGGTCAAGGTCACAGTGATATTCACTCACTAACTGCACACTAACTTGATAACTATTGGGTGTGCTGTCTTCATAGTCGTCATACTTAGTAGGAAGGTTGGTCATGACCAGTAGATGACCCCTATCAATTTTGAGGTCCGTCGGTCAAAGGTCAATGTCACTTCCGGCGTATAACGCTCCGACACATAGAGCTCCTTGTTATGTTAGAGGGAAACCTTTCCTGTTTAATTAGGAGTATATTATAGTTAATTACAAGTCACAATATAGTTAATTAGAGGTAAACCTGTCCTGGTTATAGTATAATTGCAGGTTATAATATAGTTAATACTAGAAAAAGAAAAAGAGGGATAAATTGTTGAATTATTGCAAGGAAGCTGTAGATCTATATCTGTGTGAAAAGCGCAGTATAAATGTGATATGATGATAAATTAATAATAATTACTATTTAGTAATATATTAATAATGATAATAATAATAATAATAATAATAATAATAATAATAATAATAATAATAATAATAAATATAATGATAATAATAATAATGATATGATGATGATGATGATGATGATGGATGATGATGATGATGATGATGATGATGATGATGATGATGGTAATAATAATAATATGATTACCTTGGCATCCTCATTTTGTGATGATGGTGCTGATATGTAATGACATACAAACCGACACATACTGTTTTATTATAAATTTATTATAAATACTTGATAAAACAGATCTATTAAACTAGCTAAAAACATGATTTAGATTTTCGGTTTATATATTATTTTACTTTCCGTTTTTTCGAAAGAAGACAATACTTTTATTAAATTTGAAGTACACAATTACGTATGGCAATATCTATACTAATTAGCGGTAACTGTATCTTTTCTGATTTTGACATCAAACCCGACACAAAATCGAGTCAATGTGTTTGTTTTAGCAGTATATGTCAGGCTTTAGAGGTAAACCTGTCCTAGTTATACATGTACTTAAAATATTGACGAACTGTCTGAAAACTAATAAATCAACGACAATGCATATGTGTGTTACTAATAGATGAAAAGGCATTCCTTAGCATTGAATGAATAACCATTTACCGTAATAACTATTAATTACTTTCAAATTATGATAATAAGCTGGGGGCCTTTTTGACATGGTCTTTCAGGGGCGTAGATTAGCGATACGCACTTACGCACGCGCGTAACATCAATCTGAAATAAGAAACATTATGATGGCCAAAAATAGACAAAACAGTTTAAGGCTAATTGGGGTACATTTTGATAAACGTTCTGTTTTGTTTTAATTATACATTCCCTCATATTGAGTCATGACGCCTTTTTACGCCTCTGTAAAAATCGCATTTTGAAAACATTGTGATAAATAGGACATTTGCTCCTATAGGAGCAAATGTTCTATTTATCATAATGGTTTCAAAACTACACAATTCTAAATTTTCTCGGGGGAGCATGCCCCGGACCCCTATAGCCACGGTGCGTACGTTGCATTTGGATTCAGCTAGCCTACGCTCCTGCCTTTACCATCGACCGAAATCGTTCGATGTTTTTATTCTTCAGCTGTATCTGTGCTGCGGAGCAGTTTACGTTCATAACCATTATAGGACCAACTGTTAACCAATAGAAAACCAGTTAACATTCTGTGAATTGTCACATTGTTGGCGTAGGTTAGTACACTTTCCAAACAGTAGTTTGAAACAAGTTTTAGCAGGCCAGTTTGATCATTGTTACAACGGAAAATCCTTTAAAATCATCGTGGTTAGTTATTGGTACACATGATTAATTAACCCTTTACTTGATATATACGCATTTTAACGCCTTTGCAAACGCAGTAGATCCAGATCACACGACTCATGTAGGAGCCGTCTGATCAAGGCATGTTCCTTTTGCGTATACAATGATATAGGCCGGATTCATCTGTGTTTGTCATAGTAAACAATTTCCTTCTTATTAATGTCATGATATATACCCAGCTAATATACATATATAGTAATTATTTCTTGCATTACTTTTCATCCGGTCAGGGGTCAAACATGTACTGAACTAAACAGCATGTTCCAGTCTCAACTTAAATTCGGAATTGCAATATAAATAAACCGTGTACTTTAATCTTTACAGAATTGTTTACCCTCTAAATTATCAAAATTCAAGCTATAATCAGTTTGTCTATCAAAATGTAACCAAGGTGTCAACCAGTTTGGATCCTGATGAGACGCGGATTTACTTGGTGGCTCACCTGGATGTAAACAGTTTGCATAGGCAATCACTCATCCGCCAGCAGCAGACTGAAGATTAAACAAAAACTGGTAAAAATCCTGTAAGATAAGTAACTTAACAGCCAGG